>CM022529.1:21234426-21785493 GCA_012273795.1 Dendrolimus punctatus | reverse complement strand
TTGCTCGGGGCGTCCCTTTCAGTACCAGCAGCCCGAGGAGCAGGTGGCGCCATCTAGCGGAGAAAACGGACAAGTAGCAGTGACGTCGTACGTGTGTATGTGTGAGTGACGTGTATCAGTGTATATGGACATAAAACTGTAAGTAAATTGAACCTTATTTTCTTGAACAATCTAACTTGTAAATTTGCTTGGACTTAGAAAATTTAACAAAGTGTTTGCATGGACTTAGAATAATTTTCAAAAAAGTGAAGAGACGGGGAATCCATGCCCGATTTTTTATAAGTCTTTTAAAAGTCCAAACACTTAGAAACATTTCGAAGAATTTGTCAGCGACTTAGAAAAATTTCGAAGAAATTTTTAGGACTTAGAAAATTTTTGAAATTTTTAACAGCGACTTAGAATATTTGTGAAGTTTCGTTTGGAATAACTTGTGCCTACAGATAGTTGCACATGTACAAGATTGCGCTTTGGCTTAAGTGTTTACATCTATGAAAAGGTTATTGGTAAACATTGTATTTGTGTAATTTTTTGTATTGATATCTACACAATATGGAAGCCTACAATAAAATTCAAATGGACATTAATATGGCCATATCAAAAGCCAAGACTAATTTCAAAAAGTCCCCCAAGGATCGAATTTCTAAGTCATATGTTGAAGTAAGATTGGAGAGATTGGAATCACAATGGACTTCATTTTCGGATACACATTTAAAAATATTAAGCGAAATAAAGGAAGCAGAATATAACAAGTCTAATTATTGTTCATCAGAAGTTTATGAAGTTACCGAAGAGTTATATCTGGACTATAAACGGAATTAAGAGAGATACTCAATAAACTATGCGCAACAAAAGTTTCTGAAAATATATCACAAGATTGTGCAGAAGGTTCAGCTAAGTCTTGCAATGTAAAGTTACCGAAAATTAGTATACCTATGTTCTCAGGACAATATGCAGAGTGGATCACCTTCCGTGATTTATTTTTATCACTTATCCATAACAATAATTCTTTAGATGATGTACAGAGACTTCAGTATTTAAAAAGTCATTTAACTGGAGAAGCTGATCAACTTTGAGAAATATACCTATCTGTAGCTCAAATTACCAGATTTCTTGGGAACAATTAAACAATCGCTATAATAATAAAAAGTATATGGCATCTTGTATACTCAAGCGTTTTATGAGTCAGAAAAATATATCAGTTGAGTCTTCAGCATCTCTTAAGGAACTATTAGATACAAGCAACGATTGTTTAAATGCGCTCAAAAATTTGGGAATACAGGTTGAAACTTGGGATATCATTGTTATATATATTTTAAGTTGAAGTTAGATCCTGAGTCTCGTAAATTATGGAAGCAAAAATTTGTGAATATTCAGAAGATTTACCATCAATAGATCAGTTTAATAAGTTTTTAGAACAAAGATTTCGCTCACTAGAATTTTTAAATAATAACCCTTCAAAAAGCACTGTCACTAAAAACATACCTGTGAAAACATTACACGTAGCTACTTTGTCATGTATATTTTGCAAATCAGAACATAAACTTGGTAATTGTAAGAAATTTTGTAATAAAGACGTCGCTTCACGGCGTAGTTTTGTCCAAACCAAAGGATTATGTTTTAATTGTCTCGGGTCAGGTCACGCAGTATATGCGTGTCGCTTACCGACTAGATGTCGGTTATGTAAAAGAAAGCATCATTCTTTACTCCATTCTAAGGACGCGTCAATATCAACTGAGTCTAATGTAGAACCTAAGCAATCAGTTGATATAAAAGCAACACAAGACGATGCCAGTAACATTGTAACAAACTGTGCTGCAACTTCTAGCAGTCATGACTTGTTACCTACGGCTTTAGTGAAGGTTACATCCGGTACAGGCACACAGGTGACTCTGCGTGCTTTGCTGGACCAGTGCTCGCAGGCTTCGTATATTACGGAGTCAGTAGTTCAACTTTTAGGACTTAAAAAACATATCAGTCATAAATCATCACTAAGGCTAGGAGAAGATGACAAAGGTTGTGCATTGACCTCGAAATATATTGTTTACTTAAGATTACAATCAATGTACAATCCTCATTTTGTTTTGTCGGTTAAGGCTCATGTACAGAAGAAATTAACATCAATTCTTCCTTGTAATGAAATCAACTTTCCATTATGGGGAGAACTCAAGCAGTATAATTTAGCAGATCCTACTTGGAAGACACCAGGGAAAATTGATATTCTTTTAAGTTCCTCGGTGTATAGTAAAGTCCTCAAACAAGGACTTTCCAGAGGTCCTCCGGGATCTTTAATAGCACAGGATTCTGAATTAGGTTGGATACTATCGGGAGAAGTCACTGGAAAGGAAGAACATATCGAGAGCTGTAACTATTTAACAGTAGAAACTGATCATAATGATCTTTTAAAGAAGTTTTGGGAATTAGAGGAAACGTGGGTGCCAAAAAAGCATTTCACGGAAGAAGAACAAGAATGTGAAGCATTCTTTAAGCAAACTACGCAACGAAATTCCGACGGTCGTTATATTGTTAGATTGCCTTTTAAAACGGCTACACCACAATGCGTAAATGGTCAAACAAAAGATATTGCATTACGTAGATTTTTGAATTTAGAGAAAAGGTTAGCCAGAGATTTAGAATTAAAAAAGCAATATGTTGATGTGATTAACGAATATATCGACTTGGGTCATATTGAAATAATTCCATCGGAGTTAATTAACAAAGATCATGTAGTATATCTTCCTCACCATGCGGTTATAAGGGAAGATAAAACGACAAGTAAAGTTAGGGTTGTATTTGATGCCTCAACTTTAGGTAGGAATGGTGTGTCGTTGAATAGTGAACTAATGGTAGGTCCAAATCTACAAGCAGAGTTACGACACGTCATAATGAGGTGGAGATTGCATCCTATTTGCATAATTTCAGATATTGTCAAAATGTACCGGCAGGTGTTAATATCTTCAGAAGATACTGATTTTCAAAGAATATTGTGGAGACAGGATCCTAAGGATGAAATCCAACACCTAAGGCTTTTGAGATTAACATTCGGCACAGCATCGGCTCCATTTTTAGCCATCAGAACGTTACACCAAATTGCACATGATGAAGGAGACCGTTTTCCTATTGCACGTGAAATTACTTTCTCGGACTTCTATATGGACGATCTGATGACTGGCTGCCAAAACATATCTGAAGGAAAAGAAATATATTACCAAATGAAGCAATTATTAGCAAAGGGAGGTTTTGATTTACAAAAGTGGAAAAGCAATAATTTAGAATTGATGAAACATATAAGAGAAGATAAGGAAGAAGAAGAAAATTTAGAATTGAAAACAGATATAGTAATGAAAATATTGGGACTTACCTGGTCCAGAGAACTCGATGAGTTTGTATACACAGTCAAGCTGCCTACATTGAAGATACCTGTAACTAAGAGAAGTGTTATATCTCACATATCAATGTTGTTCGATCCATTGGGTTGGATGGCACCTGTAATCATAAAAGCCAAAATATTAATTCAAAAATTATGGTTATGTGGAATTAATTGGGATGAAGAGTTACCATCTACATTGTTAACAGAATGGTGTACTTACCGTAGCGAGCTCGAACAACTGGTTCAATATCGGATTCCTAGGTGGTTAAGAACTTATCATGGTGACACATTGGAACTGCATGGATTCAGTGACGCCTCGAATCAGGCTTATGCAGCAGTCGTTTATATCCGTGTAGTTGATCAACAAGATGTCGTTTACTCTCGCTTGGTGACAGCAAAAACAAAGGTTGCGCCAATTAAGCAAGTTTCAATACCACGACTCGAACTGTGCGGAGCGGTTTTAGTGTCGAAATTGTTGTGTGAAGTAGCGGAAGTATTAAACATTGACAAGAAGAACATTTATGCAAGGACAGATTCGACAGTAGTACTTGCGTGGCTTAGTAAACATCCATCTAATTGGAAGACATTTGTCGCGAATAGAGTTTCAGAGATTTTGACAGTAATGGATAGCAGCCAATGGGCTCATGTTAAATCGGCAGACAATCCTGCAGATTATGCTTCACGAGGATTAAAGCCAGCTGAATTAATATCTAACCAGCTGTGGATGGAAGGGCCGAGATGGCTAAAAAATAAAAATATTGATTATGGAAAGGAGATAGCATGCAGTACAGATTTAGAAGCAAAGGCACACAAAGTTAGTTACGTTACAATTGACAAACAATCAGAATTACCAGTATGGACCAGATTCTCAACACTAAGAAAACTGGTCAGAGTAATCGCTTATTGCAGGCGTTTTATGTATTGTAAGAAACGAAATAGCAACTCTGAACAATTTCCTTCAGGGCTAACAGCTAAAGAACTGAATGAAGCATTGATAGTTTGCATTAAACAGTGTCAAAAGCAACAATTTACCCAAGAAATAGAAGATCTTATTAAGATGGGGAAGGTGCACAAGAGAAGTGTACTTACCTCACTTAATCCATTTATCGACAACGATGGTTTGCTCAGAGTAGGCGGACGCTTGGAGAGAGCCGCAGTGGATGAAAATCGTAAACATCCGATTATAATACCGTCCAAGTCTCATTTTACGGATTTGTTAATTGCAGATACGCATCAAAAGACGTTACATGGAGGGCCTCAACTAATGCTTAATTATTTGAGGTCAAGATATTGGGTGCTTAATGCAAAAAATCGCACCAAATTTTATGTACGCAAATGTGTTATGTGCGTACGTCATGCAGCTCGTAACAGGGAACAGCTCATGGGTCAGTTACCCAAAGCTAGGGTGACTGCCAGCCGTCCTTTCTACCAGAGTGGATTAGACTATGCCGGCCCAATAAATATGCGCACATCTAAGGGAAGAGGTCATCATGCTTACAAGGGATATATTTGTCTTTTTGTCTGCATGGCGACCAGAGCAATTCACCTTGAGGCTGTAAGTGACTTGACGTCTGATGGATTTTTGGCAGCATTCAAAAGGTTCGTAGCTCGACGAGGTCATTGTGCTGATCTTTACAGCGACAATGGCACAAATTTTGTGGGAGCTGGGAAAGAATTAAAGAAGCTGCTGGCTGCTGAAAAATCAAGCGTCACCAAAGAAATAGCGGATTGGCTATCTGATAATGGAACAAACTGGCATTTTATACCACCTCATGCTCCGAATTTTGGCGGACTTTGGGAGGCTGGTATAAAGTCCACAAAACACCATCTAAAAAGAGTTGTTGGAAACAACACTCTGACTTATGAGGAGATGGCTACCGTGTTATCTCAGATAGAAGCATGCTTAAATTCGCGTCCCATTTCAAGATTTAGTGAAAATTCTCAAGACCAAACTGCTTTAACTCCGGGTCATTTTTTGGTAGGAGAACCTCTTGTGCTTGTACCGGAATTTAACTTTGAACACTCAAATCTCACTAGTCTAAAGCGATGGCAGTTGACACAGCGTATGTTACAAGATTTCTGGCGACGATGGTCAAAAGAATACTTAACCCAATTTATGAATCGTTATAAATGGGCTTATCAGACTCCGGAACCGGCTATTGGTGATGTCGTTCTGGTGATCGAGGATGATTTACCACCAGCTCGGTGGCTGTATGGTATCATCACTCAAAAACATCCTGGGTTGGACGGAATTACGCGTGTTGTTACCCTAAAATGTAAGGGGTCACAAATTAAAAGACCCGTGTCAAAATTATGTATTCTTCCTGTTAGCAATTAAGTATTTTCTTGTTTTGTGTTAATTACAAATAACAGTAATTATATTTTTTGTTCTTTTGTATTTTTAAAATTTTTGCAATAGATATTATCGTGTTATCATCATCATTTTGTGTTTTTTGTATTTTATTAATCACTGTTTTGTAGAAGATCCAATATATTGTCTACAACTTTGTGATCATTACACATAAGTTATTTTTTGTTTAATATCAATATTTTGTGTTTTCTTTATTTTGTTTGAATTTTGTTGAACTAGTGATTTAATTTTGTATAATGTATTGAAAGTTAACCATACTCTATTGTAGTGTTTTATAAAATGTAACAAGTGCCATCATCATTATGCTTAATGTGAATGTGTAATTTAGTTTATGTTTTTTTAGACATATTGTATCTATGTGAAGTACAGTTAATTATGAACAAAATATTAAGTCATGGAAAGCATTTAGCTCATATTTTGTCCATAGTAGGCGGAATATTAACGCGAGTACTTACAATAATTTTGTAAGTATTGGGCAAAAGTTATTTTGTACTTCGATAGATGGCACCACTTGACAAATAGATCGCGGTATGGTTTACATATTACTAATATACGTATGTAAGCAAATATGAATAAATTTTGTATCGATCTAGCATCGTTTTTTTGTGTTTCACTGAAGTGACCCGCCTTAGTTTGAACTTTGGTCAATGCTCTTACCAGGGACTTTTCAGTTCCTTTTTAATGGTTTATTAGGGAGGTCATAATAGCATGTATTAGCTGGCTTATTTTCAGTTTAATCCAAAATTTCTGACTAGGATATGTCCGCGACTCAATCCACTCTTGACTAGAAATTTCCGGGGGATTCCCGGGACGCAAAGTAACGCACATTTAAAAAAGAAAGTAAGCTACCGTTTTAGTGAAAACTGTGTTGGAGTAAGCTAATTTTTATGCACCCAAATCGGTCCCGGGAAATTTCTCTCGGGATTCCCGAGATAAATAATATCAACATTTTATTACATATTTGCTATCGATCAGTGAAAACTCACATCGGAGTTCGTTTTTTTCTTTATGTTGGTTATGGACCGGGAAATAATACAACACGTATTATATATACTAGCGTTTTATTCTTACATGCGCAGCGGTTTTCAGTTTACTTGGATACTTAATAAACAACAGGCGCTAAGACGTACTATATTATAATATGATTTTTTTTTCGGTCTTCAAAAGTGAACACATTCAGAAACATGTTTAAATACATTAGAAATATAATATTTTGTAATTTTTTTGAATGTGATCTTTTATATGAAGACACAGCTTGCCTTATTATCTAGAATTTATAGCACTAAAACTGATTACAAATACAAATGCTAGTAACCCGGTGCGGACGCTTACATGCACACACCCGCACTCAGCATAAAATCATAATATTATTATAATAAATAAAAAAAAATACAATGATATAACATATAACAAAGAAAAGAAAAAAAAGAAAATGTTAAATATTACTGAACACTCAAACGATTTTGTTACAAAAATTTCTTATTTTGTATTTAAATGAAGCAACAGAACCAAAAAATATGTCTATACCGTTGCGTATGTTACAACCAGATGTCATGCGATATATAGGGGAATGTTGGCCAATATTAGTCCTGCAAGTAGGTAAGCAAAAAGTTTTTCGATTTTGAACTCGGCTACCCATGCGTGGTACAGAGAATAACATTTTTCCAAGAGTGTCTGGGGAATCGATGAGACCATGTAGTAGTTTAAAGGCAAACAGAATATCAGCGATCTTTCTGCGGATGATTTAATTATAGAAGACCCTATAAAAAGGTTCTTGTTGAAATGAAGGATGAAGGTTTATTCCCAGGATAAAAAGTAGCGCAGATTTTAAATCTAACTGCTGCTGATCAGTGAAAACCGCACCGAAACCGGTCCAGTAGCTTTTATGTGAATCTCGAGTAAAGAGACAAAAAATATTAAAAATGCAGTCCACACGCAGTAGAAGTGAAACAAAGTGTGACAAGGGGTGGGAGGGATTCTAAATTACGTGACGCCTCATTTCATATATTATATCGTTATAATATTTCTCAGCTTTAAAACACGAAATTTAAAGTATTACCGACAAAACTGCAAAACATTTCCAACTATGTCTGTATGAGAATAGTGAATTTAACTCATTCACTTGCAAGCTGAGTCCTATAGATTTATGTGTTTATCTCTTTTTAGTGTCGCTTTATTGTTTCATCGAGTTTCAAATAACAACGATTTTAAAGAATTCTCACTTCAAAATTGTATCGTATTCTCCATCGCTTTATGCTGGTGTGCACCGAATTTTAATCAACGGTTACAGTAAAATCTACGCTGTTTATGCATACAATTTCATCGATTATTTTATTTTAACCACCGGTTAAATGTCGGTGCACACCAGCCTTAATAGTCTATTCCAGTTGTTATTTTTAAATAGCTTCAATGTACAGACACGGTATATTTAGAATTTTATAATATCATAGATTTTTTTATTTTATTGCATGAGTTCAGCAGACAGGCAGACAGCCCGCCTAATGGTAAGCGGCTACCATCGCCTATGGAAATTTGCAACATCAAAGGCGTTACAAATGCGCTGCTGCTCTCTTGAGGGAGTCTGGAACCTAGCCACTAATGCCGGAACACAACTCAAGGTTATTATGACGACATATCCTAGATCAGGGGTGGTCGCCACCCAGCCGGGCCTACCCTACCACCTGGCTGTGGGTTGTTTTGTCGCCTCTTAGGACAGGCCGCCCGGCCGCTGGAAATTGTATTCTTTCTCCGTTTTTTCACGGAACTAAAGATTTAGGTTTAGAGTCTAAAAATCCTGTTGGGACTGGGGTCTAGCTCTTAAGGGTCTTTGTTTTAGATTTAGGACTGCTTTCGCTAACTTTCTTTCATAATTAAGTGCAGTTTATATTTTGACTTTATTTTTATTTATTGCCCAAGGCAAAGTTGTCATTATTCTTACTGACCGGGAAAAGTAATTAATCATGCAGTTTTATTTATATTGCCCACTTGACACGGGCATTATGTATACAGACCGGTCATTATTCATAGTGACCGGATTAATCAAATTGCCCGTAACATACATTTTTGACACTAAAACATTTAGGATGAATTATAGCACATTTAAAGTCTTTCCCTAGCTGGAGAAAATAGGAAAAATATGTCTAGAATGAAATACGATTTAGCAGCTTGAAAACTGAGGCGCATACCAGATCCGTAAGTTCCTATTACCAGATGATAGTGTAGACAACGCTTTAGGAAATTACACTTGCGTAGTAGTCAAGGCACGTGGACCGTCTTCGTATAACGCCCAAACTTGGGATTCAGGTTATTTTCTCTAAACGGCCACTGTATAAATAGACAATGGTATTGTAGAGGGCATTGAAAACAAATTGAACTAAAATAAATGTTTTAGGGCCGATTGCATAAGGTTGCTTAAATTTATTTAACAAACACAAACGTATTTAAAACCTTTCAATACAATTAGCGTCTTGCATAACGCAAAATTTGCCGCTAAATATGTTTAAAGAACTGTTAATACGTTTTGTGTAAAATGTATTTATTTAAAGGCGATCGTTATGCAGACGGCCCTTAGAATCTGTTTTAAATTAAAAATAACATAACAAAAAACTAAATTGAATATTTAATATAAAAAAATAAAACGTTGCAATTAATATGGTAGTGCCTGTTTTATTAAGCTTGGTCACACCATATAGCCTTGGTAGTCTATTGGCTAACATAACCGCGCTTAATTCCAATGCCTTGGGTTCGAATGTTACAATTGTTTGTGAGTGTGAATGATTACAATTACCACGTGACCGTAAGTCCATAGAGGAAAACATTGTGACGAAATATAACGAGGTAACTTGTGTGTGAAATCCGCGTATCCGCCTTGGACAAGCGAGACGAGCACATTGTCTGTCCCTCAAAAATTTGGAGAGTCTGGGAAATGCGACATTTAACTCCTGTTATGATCATAGTATAATAATCAAATCTAAGTTTAGAATAAGATCGGGTATCAATAAAAAGAAGAATTAAGCTGCTATTTTGTACCTATATCCTTTCAAGCATTTATTTTACTCTTGACAGCTTGATGACGTTTCAATTAGTAATGTCTAATGTCGTAGCGACTCTATTTTTTATGAAAATCGACTTCATTTATAAAAAGGTTTTAATCAATTTAACTTTTCTATATATATATATATATATATATAAATTTATTATTATATGGATTTATTAATGATTATCAAATAAAATTAAAAATGGCACTTTTATTGCGGTATTTTTTTAAAGATTTTTATTTATTTTTAAGCCGAACGTACAGTGTCGGTCTAATAGGCGGTGGGTTAAATGACTCACAGAATATCACTATTACGTCACCCATAACAATAAAGTACGACAATTATGCCATTTGTTTCATGTGGGCTTTACTATCAAGAAATATGTAACTTGTTAGACATCCAAGTGACAAAAGTAAAATAAACTCTTGGAAACAGTAAGTCCCAAGTTTGCCCAAACATTAATAGTGTTACAGTTGCCCTCACGCTTCAACGAAAGGACTTGGAATCTAAAACAAGGTCTTTTTAAATCACACGGAGTTTTGGATGCAGCACAAATAGAGAATGTTCCTTTACAGAATTAAAGATGCTTTGGAACATATCGTTATTCCTGTTTCTAGACAAATGTATTTTGTTAGTTTTATTAAGGAAACAGAGAGGATGGCTAAAAGGTACCGAACCTCGAAATTGAGAATCTCGTGGCCAAGTCTAACATAATACGAGACATAAACGATCACCGTCTTCGCTGGTTCGTTCACGTAGAACGGATGGGAGAGGATCGCAGCGTGAGGAAAGCATATTTGGGACGGCTGGTCCAAAATATCGCTAGAAGGACAGAGTGGAGGCTGACCTGTCCAAGATACGAGCCAATAATTGGCAAGGAGTAAGTAAGTAGGTGTTATGGCAGTACAATGATCATCATTATGATGATCTGATAGTAAAAATATGTGTGGTGGGTTGTTGTTGGTTGGCATGCTTTTCTTTTTATAAATACCTCTTCTTATTGCGAAGCTGACAAACAGGCAGACGGCCCAGCCGTTTTTGAGAAATATAACGAATAATTATTTTTTAAGTAGCGAAAAAATAAGGTATTTGGAGAAAAAATATTTTTTTAAAGATTTTATTTATTTCTTCTCTTGGAAACGCTATTTTTTTATCTTGAAAACACACCAACTTAACACAACAACTTTATATTATCCTTAAATTTTTACATACCCGATTTACATTCAAATATTATTAAGTATTTAAATTTAATTAAGTGTTTGTTAACACTTCAATTTTTAATAAATTTATAGATGTCATGTTCCTTTCTTCTCGCGATTTTAGATTAATTAATGAATAAATTCTTTCAATGAAAGCTGGAACGGTAATAATTCAGTAATTATCCATATAAGTGTTTCATCTTACCCATCAGAGTAAATATTGGAAATAGAGTTTATTCACATACTTTATTTTTATGCAAAACTACAAAATATATTTACCAAAAATAAAGTATCCTATGTTATAGTAACGTATCCTAAGTTATTATAAAGTATGGTTGGGAAAAACCTAGCTGGAGGTGCTTTTCCGAGATAAACCATTTTTTTCAGTGCAATAAACACTAACCTGATTGGAAATAAGGTTATCAAATGAGGGTAGTGTAATTACATTGAGTATCCTAAATAACACTTCAACGATACTTAAAAAAAAAGTATACTTTTTAGTTTTTGTAGTCGTGTTTTTTAAATGAAGTTTTTATTTATTCGTTACTCTTTAGTGTCTAGTTATGGCTAGGTATATGAAAGACGCCTCGCGCCTTAAAAAATATAGGTTCCAAGAAAAGGGCACGGACAAAAGCGCTTCCAAATACGAGCTTGTACGCGCGTATAAAACCCTAGTCTGAAACCGTCCTTTATGTTAGAGAGATTTAAAAACGTCCTGCCAAAGACAATTACATAGTCCACGTAAACAAACATTTTCATAAAATAAACTACTGGGCCAAACTATGTCAAATTTGGGACCAAATGACAACAATACCGCATCCAACTCAAAATCAACGTAAATTGGATTATAAATCTCAGCGTAATCGGTGTACATACATAAAAAATACCAATCAAGTTGAGAACCTCCTCCTTTTTGAAGTCGGTTCAAAGTATCTCTCACTCATCTGTGAAACGTTTAAATAATTATAATATTCGTGAGTATATTTCGCAAAGGAAATCTTCAGAACAAATATAATAAAAGAAATACTCGCTTAGCATTACTAAGTATTTAATGGAACACGTGCCAAAAGTCTAACGTCAAGGAAAAATTCCATATTCATATCTAATACGAGATAAAATCCCTTTATTGTTCACTCAAAGGAAAATATATGGGCTTCTTCATTTCTCTTTGATGTAATAAAATATTAAAGCTTATTATTCTTTTAACAATCGCCTTCTTCTTTTGCTATATTATGAGCTTGGAGATTATCATAATCGAAATTGAGTTTTAGTTGAGATCTTTATCTAGTCAATAATAAAATCGACACTAATGGACAGGCAATTCGGATAGACATACTAGTATAATGTTATGAGTTTTATGGCTTGCTTTTTATGGCTTCTATTCTCTTTGTATTTTAAACTGCAAGCAGTTTCATTCGATAATCAATCACTGAGATTCGTTGAAAAAGTGATTTATTACTAACGCGACGTTAGCCGCTTTTGTATCTTAACAGTTTTTAAAACAGATCAGCTTCCTGCTTATATGCATTATCATTTTATCGTTTGATCCTGGTTGCGTTTTAAATTTTTATTTCGGTGTCCAAGTTTCGCTTTCTTATATTTCTTTATACACGATGGCCATTTACACGAGCGAAGTAGAATAGTCTTTTATGTTGTTGTAGATGTCTATAGGTGTCGATGAACACTTTCCATCAGTTAGGTTGTCCACCTGTCTGCTGTTCTCCAGACATCTATTCTAAGGTTATAAAGATGAAACTTTGTATGTTGTAAAGAGTAGACTCGAAAACTTTTTTTGGCATTAAAACGTTATATTGTCCTTGAGTAACATCGGCTATATTTAATACTAGACAAAAAATAGAGTTGGCCTTAGGGTCGGCTAAGTGCTATAATGAAGATAGTGACTCCAGCATGGCTCTACCACTTTATAATACGCCTATTCATATCCCGCGCTTCTAATAGACTGCCCACTTTAATTACTAATTAATTAATTAATTACGCATTACTAATTCCTTTCGATCTTATTCATTCAAACTCACGTCACGATACACACACTGCATCTTAAAATTCCTCCACGGACATATTAATTCAATTTCATGGACAAATAATTATAATTTGTTACACAGTTCCCACTAAATAAAATATGCTTTATTCAGCGCAGTGCTCGCCCCCAGCACATTACCGCGCGACAAGAACCGCCGACAGGCGCTGCATGCGGATGACAAGTGCACTTTCCGCTTCATTGTCGTTTAAAAAGCGAATATTAAATTTCAAAATTAATTATTTGCGTAAAAAAATTAATAGAGGATAATTAACATGTGATATGTCGTCACGTCGACGTCATAGCAAATGACGCGTTCATTTAACAAATATCTTTCTAGAACTAAAATGAAATCTATATATAATACTAGCTGTCCCGGCAGACGTCGTCCTGCCCGGTAAAAAATAGGGGTTGATCGTAGAGGGTTGAAAATCTAGGGTTGTATGTATTTTTGTATGTTGTATCATAAAAAAATAGAAATTAAAAATTTTGTCTAAAAAATAAATAAAAAAATTTAGGGGTGGACTACTCCTAACATTTAGGGGGATGAAAAATAGATGTTGGCCGATTCTCATAGATACCGGATAAGCACAAAAAATTTCATCAAAATCGGTCAAGCCGTTTCGGAGGAGTATGGCAACGAAAACTGTGACACGAGAATTTTATATATATATATAATATATATACGTGAAGCAAAAACTTTGTATACCTTTTATAAAAAAATTCGCGGACGGAGGAGTATAATATTTCGCAAATGTATAGTTTATATAGAGAAGAAGCCACGTATGCTTATACTTATTTTTTTAAAATATTACACACTAAACCATGAACGTGACGCATTTATACTCTTTTGTTTATTGTTAAAGTCATTCAGTGTGACCTTGGCGAAATCTGTGATTATAGAAGTATAGTCTTTGAGCGACCACTAGTTTAATTAAAATCATACCAATATTATAAATGCCAAAGTAACGAAAGTCTCAATACTGATTGTGCTGAAATTAGATATACACGTAGTCACAATACGGAAAAAGGATATAGGATATTTTTATCCCGGAATAAGGGATAGTTTCCGGGATATAATTAAGTAAAATCATCAGGGCGAATAGCGCCTAGACAAAAAATAATAAACCTGTCGAAGCATTCCCTCAGGTTACATTGCATTAATTTTTGCATCGCATTGTATCACGGAAGACAAAGAAATCAGGGCTACTGAAAAATGGCCGAAACGTCGGATAAAATAAAAATAGATGATACAAAGAAATCTTATCTTTTACCTCGAACTCAGAATAGAACTTAAAGAAGCACACGTTACAAGCAATAGCGTAAACATAAATCGGATTTGTCACGAACTTTGCATTGGGAATTTCCGTGCGAACACCGAAACTTCCCTGTCCTGATTTACTTGAACCGTTTACAATATGTCCGCAACGGCACGCTGCCACATAAAAGACTCTAATAAATTCAATTGAACGACTGTCGCCACCAGACATGGTTTGCCTACACGCCCCGTTCGGGCCACCACCGACTTCTTAAAGAGGGAATGCACAATGTCGATTTTATTAAATGGGAAGGTTACCACCTCTGTGGCTATTACACCTATTGTACAGGACGGCTTCCTTAAATCAGAATGGTATAATTTGTTTACTTAATTTATTTAGAGTACAAAGTATCGTCATTCATATATATTTAGGGGGTAGTTTTCAAATTAAAATTGCCACAAACATAATATCTCAAAAAATGCTAATTGATAGTAGAGATAAATTTTATAATAATGTCCAAGAAAAGAAAAGAGCAAGAGCATCATCACACTTGTAAAATATCGTCATAGAAATAATTTTAATTAATGCCTAACCAATTTATATGTTAAAGAAATAATGACATAACCTGCTAATATACTGCATGCTAATATAATGCTTGCAGGTAGGTAATTTAGAATTGTCAAAGTCAAAAGAGTTGACTGTCTTCTGTAATAACTTTTCGTAGTTTGGTAGTGTTTATGTCATTACAATGTTTTCATTCAGCGTCTTCCATTAGTAGCTCACAACGCTCAAAATGCTCCGTTAGCCGTTCCACAAGGCGACCGCGGTCGTTGTGGTTGTGGCGAAAACGTCACTAATGATGTCATTATTTTCGATCACACGACGCTAACAATGACCCATGTCAAGAGGTTGGTCGAATAACCGTTCCACTTGAGTTTAAGATTAGAACGCCGGCAAGCAAGTGCAACAGTCAGCTCTTCCGTAGTCTCCGCAAAATGACAATATCATCAGCGAAGCGGAGGTGAGAGATGCGCTCGCCATTAATATAGATACCCCGTCCATTCCAGTCCAGAGTCTTGAATATATCTTCCATTGCGTTTGTGAATAGTTTTGGGGATATTACATCCTCCTAAATAAAGAATAATACTACTAAATAATAATACTACTACTAAATACTAAAAAATAATCCTAATAAAGAATAATACTACTGCGAGACTAGACCGATAATATAATCTATAACAAGGTCAACAACCGGCTTATAACCTACAACATGCCTTAGCTCTTAAGAAGATTGCTTTAAACTTTAAAACGGGCGGGACTCGTTTGTATAAAAGTTTCTACTCATATTGTTCTTCGGTTTAAACAAACCGACAAATCTTCGCTTCAAGACGGGTAACTTATGTTAGTTTCTTTCATATCTATCAAAATTTCTACTATACATATTTATTAAACTAAAAATATATGAACCAGCGGTCTTGGCCGACGTTGTCCTGCCCTGAAAAAGAAATCTAGAACCCGATCCCAGCGCCACCTGCTGGGTCTAATTGTGAATCTAAATCACCCACTCAAACGTACGCACAATTTCATCAAATATTTAGAACCCGATTACAGCGCCAAGTATTCTGTTTAGATCGATGGTTACATTATTGAAGTATAGTAGGGATCCCTAATTTTTAGATAGCCCAATAGTGCACGGCACGAACAGGTTCTCGAATGGCACTTCGGGTTGTAAGAATGGCACACTCACACAAAATAGCAAGCACGGCTTGTATAAAGTTCAATGAACAGCTCCAAGAATGGGATGTGAAACGTTCACGTGCACGGAGAAAACGGAACGTCCGGACAGACCTCGCGTGCGTTGGAGACTGTTTCGCCACCACGCAATGGCGGCGAAACCGAAAGCTAGCGGCACTTATAAAACTACCCACGTTAGAAAATTTGTGAGGATTCAACAGTGGGGCATTTGTCCGTCTGGATGGCTACCACCCCTGATCTAGAGTATACCACCATAACAACCTTGAGTTGTGTTCCGACATTAGTGGCCAGGATCCAGTTTCCCTTTAGAGAGCAGCAGCGCATTTGTAGAACCTTTGGTGTTGCAAATGTCCATAGGCGATGGTAACCGCTTTCCATCAGGTGGACAATCGCGATAACACAAGCGAGGCAAGACGAAGACATTTGGACTTATTGCGTCCGGTGATTTTTATACCTGTGTTATACGTATTTGTATAGTTCTAAGAAATTTTATAGTAATTCCAACGGCATTTTAATTCCGTCTTTTTGAGTCATTTTGAGTCCGTATATGTTGCATTTCGATATCGTGCAGTGTTCAGAAGTTATGAATATAAAATCCAAATACTGTACGAACGAAGTGGTGACCATAACTAATAAATAATACAAAGAGCTCTCCACATTCTTGCGAAGATTTTACGATAATATCGTAAGTACGCGGGCAGCGATAATGTGGAGAGTGTTCTCATGCTCTATTCTCGCATATCCACGATATTCTCGCTGGGATCGCTTAAAGCTAAAATGGACGGTCAATTTACACTCTTAAACCTTTAAACTGGAAGTGAAATTAGCCTAAACTTATTTTCGAAATACATTTCCGCCATTGTTAACCGTGGGCGATAATTGAATTTCACTGTTGCGGTTTAAATTGTAAGCCAACCAATAATTTTATTTAAGCCACAAATACATAATTATAAAATCTATCTAATTTTTATGGTCTTACTCGCCTTAAGCTTACCCTAACTCAACCTGGCCGTTAGTTTTCGCTATACAAATTTAATTTTTAAAGTAGGCCTTTAGGGCATTATGGCCCTAAAGGCTTCATATTCATTCACATAAAATTATTTTTACAAGCTACATTATTGAGTGGTGTAATAATGCAGAATGTTGTATTTTTTTCAAATTCAACTAATTCGATTTCTGACGAGATTAATTAATTTTTCAAAAATCTTCTTATTTCAGTATTTGGCCCTGAAGGCCAACTAGAAAAATTCTGTATAATGTTATGAGTTCCGGGACTTGAATTAAAATGCCGTTGGAATCGAATTGAATGCCGTTGAAATAGAATTTATTAGAACTATACAAACATGTACAACATAGGTACAAATATAACTGCTCGCAACCAGTACAAACGTAATGCAAAATTAAATAACACGCGCAAAGTCCGTCACTATATAGCTTATCGAATGTACACACGTCTTGCCTCGCTTGACTGCCTCACCCCCCCGTCCGGGCATTGCTTTATCCTGTACAATACAATATGTCTCGACACAATACTCGACCGCGTAACAATAACTTCCAAGAATCACACCTGGCTAATGACTACCATAAAAGATTACAATACATAATGGGCTATTTTTCTAATTACAAATTTTAAACACAGAGTAAACAAAAGAACTGCAGGTCGTAAAAATATGTAATAGGTCCCGCCAAGTAAAACTAAGCTGAGCGGTAGTGGAGGGGATATGTCTGTGCAGGTGTACAGTCATATCCTAAAGTTTCACCCCGCCTCGCCCCCTTCATACCACCAATTTGATCGATAAAACGCTCACTGCGCAGGTTCAGAGCCAGCGTTCTTTTTACGTGGCGCGAACTATACTGTATAGGGCGGAGAAGCGAGATGGAATGTTCCTCAGTCTCCATGGAAGATTTTCCAGCGAGGCTATTGTTGCTCATTTCAAGCCGAGGCCTTTTTATTACAGTTTAAAATTTTATATATATTCTTTGTACATGTCGGGAATCATTTGCGACCTCAATTATTGCACAGCGCCATCTATTGGCTTGTAAATGTTCCACTACATATATCTACATTAAACTTTTCTGCTTTTATGTTAATTATTATTACTATAGTTTACTACATACTTATGTACATTGCTGCGGAACGTGTTACTGCCATCTTCTTCGAAATGTTCTAACAGACCCTAAAAACAAAACACTATGATGCGCTGCTAATATAATAACTGGTAATAAACCTTGCCTAAATGGCGGGGCTTATTACAGAATATCGGCTGAGGCCGGGGTCCGCCGTCGGGCTGATCGATGGTGGTCACGTGCCACCCTCCCGCCACCGGTAATTAGCTCAAGTAATTGCTTATTTTATGGACACACAATTTGGCGGGAGATCAACGAGGCTAATTTCATAAATAGGATGGCAGTTTCGAGGGCTTTTTCAGTGGTGAAAATAAAGTCTCTTTTATAAATTTGTTTTATTAAACTTTTACAATAGTCCATTGAAATTTTACATGAGCTTTGCATTTCTTAGAGGACGCAATTTTATTTTTCGGACATGTGTGGGGGGTCAATAAAAGCTTAACCTCAAGTTTGTGGGATCGCCACCCTTGTCCCCCGGCCGCCATCTTGGAAAAAGGGGTGAAGACACTTTTTTCTCGATATCTCAGAAACTATGCGTCTTACAAAAAAATTGTGAAGTCATAATTTGTAGCAAATTGTTTTGCCTACAAATATGTTTATGTAACTTTTTGCCCTAAATTAAAAATTAAAGAAGTTATAAGCAAAAAAGTGAGAAATGTTTATTAATTCCTAACTCTTTTCTTTACCATAGAACTTACCAAATTTAACTCATCGAATGTTAAGCAGGTAGAAAAGGTCCGCCGTTTTCCCCGCCACCAATGAGGTAGAGTCCGTAGGCGCGTTTTATGGAAGGCGGTTACAAATGTCCATCAAATATGGACATTTGTAACACCAAAGTTGTTAGAAATGCGCTACTCTCTACTACAGGCCAAAGACCTGATCAATTAAAAGTTATTAATATATTATACAAAAATTAATGACTTCACCACAAGTTATAATCGAAACTTGCAACAATAGTCCGGGGAGGCAGAATACCTCTGGCTCCAATTACTAAACAAAGTTCCCTCGCCTAGACAACTTCGCAAACCATTTATAGTTTAGTTTAACTTAACCAGTACATCAACTATTGTTGTTTTACCTATTTCAGTAATAGGTCATTTGATGTTTATACTTGTAAACAGATAAAATCGGGCAAGTCCCTGTTGAATCACTCGTATTATTCCAAAGGAATAATGAATGTCACCTGTTTATTTTTTTTAGTTTAGCAAGTTACGCTTATATTATGAGTAATAGCCATCTGAACACTCTAGATCCGATCCCAAACAGAGACATCCAGACCAAAGTCATTAAGGGGAAGTTTGTTTTACCAATGCCAAACAATGAAATAGATCCATACCATATTATATGTAACGTAATAATATGGTATGGATCTATTTCATAACTCTGTTATTACAAGGTTGACTCTTGTCATCCAATTTGAATGTAGTAACCAAAGTGATTCATGTAAACATAAAATTGGTATTCTTTAGAATATGGAGGTATCTTGTAATATGTTGTTACGAGCTACAGGACTCGAATTAAAATAAATGCCGTTGGAATTACTATAGATTTTATTAGAACTGGACAAACACGTATAAAACAGGTAAAACAAACAAAACTGGATGCAACCAGTTCATACTGCACGATTCAATGCAACTCAACACGCGCAAAGTCCGTCACTATATCCCTAATCGAAAGTACTATACACGTCTTATTCGTATTAGGAAATGTGCCATACTAAACCGTATACCGACAAAGGGGCCCCGTTCACGCGCATCTGGCAAGCTTGATAGCCATAAAATAGGTACGACAACAATAGGATATTTTTAAATTTTATAAACGAAGCAAACAAAAGATTTCCTGAATCATAGAAGGCAATAAACTGTGTTTTTACGACATGCAGGCGTGCGGTATTTGTCGGTATGTAATAATATGATTTTCACCAAATAAATCCATGTAAATATAAAATTGATTCACTAAATGTCGTCGTATTCTTCAGAATATGCAGGTATTTTGTAATATAATTTTAATTTTTGCAGAAAAGGTTATCTTTAATAATCTGAATTCCTAGAGGAATTGCTATGGCTTTTCTTCAAAATTTGTAAATCTTTTGAGCTGTTGAAAATTTTAAACACAAAAGGTCGACGTTAAAAATTTGGAGCTACCTTAGTACTATATTTAATTTATTATGTATGTCGATAATACTACAGTAAATATAACTTTATAAGTACTTTATCAATAACTTTTCATTTCTCTAGCTTTTATGATATAAATACGCATTCAATTCAAAATGCTTATTCTAGAATATGATCTAAAACTAGAATTTTAAGTGAGTAAGAATTTTATTGCTTTTATAAATAATATAATAATTTGGTGGTTAACTGACTATATCGAGGTAAAAGTAACACATCATTGTAACTATGTTATGTAACAAAATGGATAGATCGTTACACTAATGCTCATCAAAAAATGTATTTTTTAAACTACACAATCGCTTACAGCGATCTCTTCCTTAAAAAGTCATAGTAAATTTTAGCTCCAATCCATGTAAATTAAATAATAATTTAGTGAAAAGTTAATAAAGAGTTTTTAATATAATTGTATATCTATTGACACCAAATATACATTTTACTTTGTACAATTATTATATTAATAATGTTACGAGTCGCGAGACTCGAATAAAAATGCCGTTAGAATTGCTGAAGACTTTACTAGAACTATACAAACACGTATAACACAGGTACCAATATAACTGAACACAACAAGTCCAAATGTTATGCAGAAGTTCGTAATTCAATAACACGCGCAAAGTCCGTCAATTATTAGATTCCCGATTGTAGTACACACGTCTCGCTTCGCTCGTGGTTCTCGATCGAATTCCTCCCCCCTCCATCAGGTCATCGTTTTATACTGCGCAACTGCAAAGCCCCCTAATCTAAGTTGACTTAATCCGACACACCTGGCTAATGACTACCATCAAAGATAAAAATACAACAATGGGCTGTTTTCTAATCACACATTTTAATCACAAAGTAAACAAAAGAATCTGGTTTTCAAATTGGACAAGTAAGCAATCTACCCGTAAAACTTCAAGTTAATTTTTTTTGCGATTCATTTTGTCACTTGTCAGTTGAAGTTTTTCCACTTGTCCGTTGCGATTCATTTATACACTTGTCCGTTGCCATTTGTTTTTCCACTTGTCCGATGCGATTCATTTATCCACTTGTCCGTTGCCATTCGTTTTTCCACTTGTCCGTTGCGATTCATTTATCCACTTGTCCGTTGCTATTTGTTTTTCCATTTGTCAGTTGAAGTTTCACTTCTAATATGTGTCCCAGCACACATTTCGATTTTTTTTATTTAGGAAGAGATTGCTTTGAGCGATAAGACCGCCTATTGTATTGCCTAGAAAGTATTGTAAATATGATTTGTTATCTCATTGGTGTTCAATAAAGTGTTCTCTCTCTATTTTTTTGAACATTTTCCAGTTAAAAAAAGTCATACATTCAAGGCCGCCACCCATCTCTTAGCGACCATTTATGTGCCTTATCATCACTTAAAATTTGTCTTAAGTAGTATAAGTAATGTCAAAATTTTACTGATCGTGGTACGCCAAGTGAATATATAAGTGAATATATATAATTAAACTAGGTTTTCTTTTTAACCCAATTCGTGTTCACCCCAGATATCCTAATTAGACGCTCAGTTAGGGAATTTTGCTTTTGTATAACCGGCAACACAGACAAAAAGGTCATATACGCGCCGTACTAATTTTACATAATAAATAAATTGATTTGTACGAAATAGTGAGTTCTGAATAATTACTTGCCGATCGTAAGTGACTTCTTTAGTCATTTTTGTTCGTCTTTTATAATTTCTGCACACTTTTACGGCACAAAATGGTATTTTAGGTCACTGAAAGTTGACACGTAACACGACCGCTCACCGTGGCATCAAAATTGACCCTGCAGGACCGCGAGCCACTTATGAGGTAACAATTACCTGATAATTTTATTTCCGTCTTTGCTCCATCGTGCCAAATCTAGAGGTTATATAATCAAAGTTCGTAAGATTATTTTTATTTATTTATTTACCTATACAAATGTGGATTCGCCTTTATGTTATGCCGATGTTCACTTTGAAATACGTCACATTACTAACATTCTACGAATCCATCATCAATATGAAACAAACAGTCAATCAAGTGAAATTAATCGTTAACAATTAAACATTTAATACGGTGTAATTGCCGTATCGGCGTGCCTGTGACGTCACACTAATTAATAAGTGAACACACCGATACTCCCCCGACGGGGTAATTGACCTGAAGCCTGTAATAATATTACTGATTTTCTGTTACGTAAAGCATTGGATAATACTTGCGCACCTTAGTCGATATCAGAATATCCATTCGAATAACTGTTTGAAACATTGTCGAATTTACTTCATATCTAAATCTATAGAGATAAAGAAATCAAGTGTCTGTTTATAATATTGTTACGAGTTACGCGGCTCGAATTAAAATGCCGTTGGAATTACTTTAGAATTTATTAGAACTATACAAACACGTATAACACAGGTACAAATATAACTGGACGCAACCAGTACAAACTTATTGCACGATTAAATAACATGCGCAAAGTCCGTCACTATACAGCTTATCGAATGTACACACGTCTTGTTCTTATTGTAATCCGTTCGGGCATTGTTTTATACTAAAGTATGCAATACGCCTCGACACAATACTCGACCGCATTACAATAGTTTCTAAAAATCACACCTTGCTAATCACTACCATAAAATATTACAATACACAATAGTCTGTTTTCTAATTGCAAATTTTAAACACAAAGTAAACAAAAGAAGTCCAAATGCCTGAAAAGGTGATAAACTGCAGGTGCGAATTGGTCTTTGTCGGTCGTAACAATACCAAAATAACAGCGCTAGTTATATCTAGTCTGGCTTAGAATCGCTTAGACTTCGTAGAAACTTTATGTTCCTCTGCGTATTGTACCGCATGTACAACGGACAGTGTTCGGAGGAACTGTTTGATCTGGTGCCAACGCCTCATTTTAACGTCTCATAAAAACGCACTGTTCGCCATCGATGGGATGTTGAGATGAGGTTTTCCCTCTAGCCTACGGCATGGGGATGTTTAAGACGAGCGTTATGAAATTTCTTAGAGGCCGGCAACGCGTTGGCAAAGCTTCTGGTGTTGCTAACGTCTATAGGCGACGGTAACCACCTTCCATTAAGTGGGCCATCCGCCTGTTTGCCTTTGCTTCAGGCAACAAAAAGAAGCTTCTTTTTATTATAGAGCACTATACGATCCTTCTTGTAGAAGCTGGTAACGCTAACCCAGGTAGAGAAGGAACATAAAGGGTGGCACAAAACATCAGTGGCATGGCTTTTGTACAACTCGATTCCCCATTGCCTACCTTTAAGAAACTATCGACCAAAAGGTTGGAAGCGCCATGAATTTATTGGGGCTTACGTTTTTTATTTGTGCATAAATTATTACTGTATTCCTGTCTCTTACGCTCAGCGGCTTTTTACACGTATTGGATGTAATACGATTGGATGAAAGAATGACTAAACAGATATACAATGCAAAAGTGGATGGATGCAGAAGTCGCGGAAGGCCACGACACACCTTCCATGATCAAATTGATCGTGGATCGTCAGGAGCCTTAAGAACAGACGAGCATGACAAGAGCTATGAATGTCAAAGAAGCAAGTGAGGTGTGTAAGAATAAGCCTGTATAGTGATCTGTTGTTCGTGCCTACCCCGCAAGGGACCTGGCGTGAAGTTATGTATGTATGTATGGATGTAATAGCAACTTATAACCTGATCGCGCACCGGGTTTTTTTATCACAATATGCGGTAAGATTGCAAAATCAAAATTAAAACTTGTATAACCCGTGCGAATTAACATGGCACCTGGCTCAAATAAATCGCGTTTAAATTACTTAGTGCAAAAAAAATTGAATGTTATTTTAGTTCTTTGAATATCGTCATTTAACAACTACAACAGTGATGCTCACGCTACTGATCTCGCAGGACGCGAGCGGGGTCCCGCGCGGGGCAGCGGGAGGAGGGTTGTTTTCGAGCCAGGTGCCATGTTAACGCGCACGGGTTATACAGCGGTGTAGTCAGCGCTTGCATATACATAACGTGTCATCAAAGTTTAAAGGTGGTCCCTTACCGCGAGCATGCGCCTATATCCGTGATTCGTGATTGACTAGCATTCACCTGTAACGAAAGATTTATGATTCGGCTTGGAGCATTACGTTATTATACGGTCTCCTTGACCGACGAGCATTTGCTTGTAATGTATTCATGATTAGTTTTGGAGTATTATGTTACAATACTGCCTCCCTGATTGACGAGCATTCGCCTGTAACGAAACATTTATGTTTCGGCTTTGAGCATTCAGTCGATTCCGCAATGTCAGACGAAGCGGTCGTGATTTTACAAGTTGTATGAAAATATTACAGATAGCGCATTGTAATGCTCGGTTTTCCTCCTTCACTGATGTAATGCTCGGATCTGTAACGTTACAATATAACGTGCGCAGAAGGTTTGCCGATGATTGTCCTTCCTACTTCTTAAGACTGAGCCCGGGGCTAGTCTAAGTACTAAGAACAATCTTCTGCGCACGACTTATATAGGCGGGTTTTCGTGGTAAGCGAGCACTTTAAGAGACATCGTATGAATATGCAAGTAGTATCTTTAAAAAGCCACCTCCTTTACGTTTTGGCAACCAAGCATGAATTTCCAAGAAGGCAAATATGCTCTTGTTATTATATCGGTAATTAAGCAAAACATGAATTAATTTCACGTTCCACTGTGTTTCATTGTTGCAAATTCGTATAAGACCGTGGAGCTATTTGAATTAACGCCCCTAGGATGGTGATGATTAATGAATTTTATGCCACACTCACAGTTGAGTTGTGATCCATTAAATTTAATTATGACACTGGAAAAATCAATGCCTAATGCGTTGGAACCATAACCCTACCAGAAATAAAGAAGCATGGATTAAGTTCTATTTTTAAACTTTTATTTATTTTACTCTGTAAATTATGTCAGTAATGAAATATAAATAAAAAATATTTTTTTTATTATTTTATAATATATTAATGATTTTACGTACATATATTTTGTTAGGTATTACATAATAAAATAAATAATATCCGTGTTGAAACGGAAAAATAATAGAATTTCCTGCGGCCGGGCGGCCTGTGGTAAGAGGCGTCAAAACAAAGGACATTTTTATGACTGAAAAAAACTTTTTATGGCTACCACCCCTGGTCTAAAGTATGTTTCCCTAACAACCGTGAGTTGTGTTCCGACATTAGTGACCAGGTTCCAGTCCATTAAGAAATCAGCAGCGCATTTAGAGCACCTTTGGTGTTGCAAATGTCCATAGGCGATGGTAACCGCTTTCCATCAAGCGGGCCGTCTGCATGTCTGATGAACTCCTGCAATAAAAAAAATATTTTTAGTGTAGGTAGATAAGGTGAAAAATTCTGACCAGTATTGAAATTCTAAAATATTAAAAGAATTGGTTCCGTAGACAAATGATGGAAACAGTGTAACGTTTGTCATCCCTTGATAAAAAAAAACTTTTACATTACCTCCTATAATAACAATATTTAAGAACGGACAATTTCCAACAATTTACACCCAAATTATCCAGATAAGTGGAGTCATTAACGAGTTTGTATATTTAACTGTTGGATTTACCAAACTTGGAAGCACCATCAAACACGGCTTTATCATAACCTCACAGGCGTAATTTGGGTGTATAACACCGCATATTATTACAAGACAACCCCCGACACACGGCTCGGAGTCAGTATGCAAATTGCACTTAGTTTGCATTGCGAATATCTCAAGATATTCCTGAGAAGAAATAAGCTTACGTGAGAACTTATAATTATTAACATGAATTAGAATATTATGTATATATTGTTTAGATATGCAGATGCAGGGCTGGATCTAGGGGGGGGGGATCAAATTCAACTTTGCAGATAAATACACAACTCATCATTAACGCAGCTTAGACCACTGAGAGGTCCAGTAGTTTGAGCACATACATTATTTTTCGCAGGGTGCGTAGGTAAGTTACAAACTCACGCGTCTGCAACGGTGGGCGTCTGATGGCTGAAATGATGATGATGACATCATCATCATCATCCGAGCGTTAAATCCCGGTTGCGTTCGGAGCGATCATTTCGACGCCCAAGGTACGCTTTCCTACTTTTTCCTTTCCATTTCGTGCGTTCTTCGGCATCCCTTATGTTAAGACCGTTGGTTCGCTTGTCATCTCTCACAACGTCAAGCCAGCATTTCTTGGGCCTACCCCTTCGACTGGAACCTGGCGGAGGCTGCATGGCTAGACATTTGTTCTCCACGTAACTAGCCGGTTTCCGTAAAACGTGGCCGTACCAGCGTAAGCGACTCTCCTGCAGTTTGTCTGCTATGTCACGGACGTGAAGGCCGCCGCGGATGCGGGAGTTCAGTTCTGTTTGAAATGATGACGGTGATGATTGAGTTAAAGATATAGGCAAGTGGCGGCGGTGTTTTTCAGTTTTGCCCCCCCCTCAAAAAATTTAAAGGCTGTAGTTATTCAAGGAAAGATAAAATGTTCCGTGATATACGTCGTCGTCAGCGATTAGCAGTCTACTGCTGGACATATCCTCCCTAAGACGGCGTCACTCATCCCTGTCCTATATATATATATATATATATATATATATATATATATATATATATATATATATGACATGCCAATTCTTTCTACACCGTAGATGCACACTAAGAAAGGATTTTTGAAAATTCAACCACTAAGGGGGTGATAAAGGGGATGAAAGTATGCCCAACCTATAACTGTTTCTAATCGACGCGGGCGAAGCCACGAGCAACGGCTAATCACGTCATATTAAGACATTTTGCAAGGCACAACTCAGCTGCTATGCAAATTGCACTATTTTGCATTCCCACTACCTCAAGATTTACGGTTTGGGTTCAGATATCCCTGTTTCGGAATTATGACAGCGTTGTGCTATGAGAATATTAATCCCGTGGTATATCGCCCCGGTCGTGCGGGGAATCCCAACTTAATCCCGGATTTAACTGCCAAAAGAAACAGCTTCGCGTAATTCGATATGGATTGTGTACAGGATTTACAATTGTTGTTTTGGAATAGCTTTTAATTTGACATTGTATATTAAGGGCCGCTTGTATAAGGTTGCTTAAATTTATTTAAGAAACACAAAACGTACTTAACACCTTGAAATACAATTACAAATATTAGTCTTGCACAATCCTAAAATTTGCCGCTGAATATGTTTAAAAAACTGTCAATAAATTAAAGTGTAAAACGTATTTAAGCAGTTTAATATAATTAACTAATTTTATTTAAAGGCGATCATTATGCAAACGGCCCTATATATGATAAGTTTATACATACATATATAACTTCATGCCAGGTCCCTTGCGGGGTAGGCACGAACAACGAGTGTCATTTAGGCTTATTCTTACACACCTCACTTGCTTCTTTGGCATTCATAGCTCTTGTCATGCATCTTCTGCTAGTATACGATTAATTTGATCATGGAAGATGTGTCGTGGCCTTCCGCGACTTTATATTACTTAAATTTTCTTTCTAGATGAAGTAAACCTTTTTTTACTGAATTAATTAACAACCACATAATCACCATCAATAAAATAATAATTTCTTAAAAACTAGATTAAACATATGTTGAACAAAGGACGGAATATTATTGAAAGCAATATTTTGCAGGCAATCTCTGTCTTATAAAGATCACTGCGTGCATGAAGAAATGACAAGAAAGGCTCAACATCACAAGGAACCCTTCACGCATTCCTCAGTGTCCATATTGCCCTACAATGTAATTAGTGAGCAACAAAAAAGGGCTCGTGATTTGGGTTTAATCAGAACCCCGCTGTCCCCGTGGCGCGGACCTTTGTCCCCTAATGAAGGGCCCTTTTGGCCCCGGGCATCTTTGCTGTCCCCAACTACCCTTACATTGTGTAGACTATAATTTCCTATGATAGACAATCACGACCTTGATATTTCAGAAATAAATTAATTGCATGGTGTTTAGATACTACCATGGTATTAATATATTCAATGTATTAAAATATAAACATAAACTAAATATAATAAAATTGCGTTTTAACGGTTTTAAGCGCGGTAATTTATTTGATTTATTATTTTCTGGGACGTGTGCGATACAACTCATTTCTGAACGCCATTATCAGCCGGCCCCCGCAGGAATCTTCATTACGCAGCATCAAGGTGCTTGAATAATATTACATACATACATACATACATAACTTCACGCCAGGTCCCTTGCGGGGTAGGCACGAACAACAGAGCGCCATTTAGACTTATTCTTACACACCTCACTTGCTTCTTTGACATTCATAGTTCTTGTCATGCACGCTCGTCTGTTCTTAAGGCTCCTGACATCACCTTGAATAATATTCCACCACCCATTTGAAATTTGCAATATCTTAATGGGTTCAGAACTAAATTAAAGATATTTTTAAAAGAGCACCAACATTTACAACGCAATCTAAAATATGATACAAGTGGTATTTAATTTAATTGTATTTTTATTTTGTTTGTTATTTAATTTTTTTAAGAACGTATGTATGTTAACTGACTTATAATAATTATTATATGTCTCTGTGACATTTGTAGCAAGTGTCACGAGTGAAACAAAACGTAATATTTAAGCAACAACTTCGTCGACTCGAAAGTTTCTTTAATTAAATCTTTTGAGGGGATTTCAAAACATCTGGCCGCGAGGAGGTGGATTTAGAAATTCGGCTTTTGCGGCTTCACGGCTATTTTTGAGGTTTTAGTTAACATTGTTGTTTTAAGCGAAATGCTCAGACCTAAATATGCCTTGGGAAATCTTAAGAACTTAGTTTATATACTGGCACAAAAGTGGTCTTATTTCTTCTTTTCATACACATTTTTATAACCAACTGTAGTAAAATTATTTTCTCCGTGCAGTTTGGGTCATAAATCAAAGCTCGGCCTCAGCCCGGCTAAGGCGGTGAGCATGTTGCGCGGGCGCAACGCCTTTATCGATAAAACTCATTCTTATCAGAGAAAGATTATCATTCTTATAAAAATCATTATTATCTTTCATCATCATCCGAGCGTTAAATCCCGGTTGCGTTCGGAGCGTTCACTCCGACACCCAGGGTCCGCTTTTCTACTTTTTCTACTCCACTTCGCGCGGTCTTCAGCATCCCCCGTTTTGAGACCATTGGCACGCATGTCATCCTTCACGACGTCAAGCCAGCATTTCTTGGGCCTTCCCCTTCGACCGGGACCTGGCGGAGGTGGCATGGCTAGACATTTGTTCCCCACGTAATTAGCCGGTCTGCGTAAAACATGGCCGTACCAGCGTAAGCGACACTCTTGCAGTTTGTCTGCTATGTCACGGACATGAAGATTGCCGCGGATGCGGGAGTTCCTGACCCGGTCTTTCCGCGTCACTCCACACATCTATCTCTTGCTTGTGTCGCTCAAGTACTGGCCACGCTTCACTGCCATACAAAAGGACAGGTCTAATGATAGAAAAATCATTATTATCTTTATTGCTGTTAATTTTAAACTTAGATATAAGTATTTATATTTATTTTTAATATAACTTTTTACATTCTAAACTTTTGTACTTATAGTTTTTTAATACATAGATAGCCAATTTATAATTTATTTTAAATCATTATTATTCTTGTTGTAATAAATACGTTGTTTTATCTATTTTTTTCTTGCATTTATATCACTAACCCACAAAATAACAAAACTAAATACACTATCGATAACGCTTATCGACAACAATTATGCGTATCACTATGCCCTGCCCATAAGGCCCGTGAGTGGAAGAGAGAGGGAAATACTCGCTTCACTGCTCCGATTATTTATGATAGATATGATAGATAATAATGATTTTTATAATAATGATAATATTTCTTTGATAAGAATGAGTTTTTATCGATAATGGCGTTGAGCCCGCGCAACATGCTCACCGCCCTAGCCGGGCTGAGGCCGAGTATGATTTATGATCCAAACTGCACGGAGAAAATAATTCTACTATAGGGGGCGATACAATGTATTAATTGAGAACGAGTGACGGGTAGTATGAAGCCCGAAGGGAAGGATCGGACCGGGATCGGCAATTCCAGGCGGCCTACTGTCTCACAGCCGTTTGGCAACGTGTTATGGGAGAGAAGAAACGACGAAAGAAACTTTCCAACAACACGCCTAGTCTATCCTATGGGGGGGGGGGGGAGCTAGCACAATGCGCACATATTGATAGTTGCTCTATCTCGTCTGCACATCATCTGTCTCGCTTACACATTGTGCTATATATTGTACTAGCTACTTGTTAATATATGTACTTAAGGTTACCGTTTTCAAAATAAATGAGTTCACTTCAGTTCACATCAGCACTCGAAAGTGAATACTATTCTCTGCCATCTGAAGCATCATTGGACCGCTACCTCTCACTGCTACAAGAGATTTCTCGTAAGTGAATTTTGTAAATTTTATATTTTCAAAAACGTGGTAATATCAGGCTAGATGGCGACTTCATTTAGGTAGCTGGTAGACCTTTAAACAAAATCATAACTTATTTAGCTTTTATATTACAATGTGCATTTCCTTTTACCGATTGAATTAATTGACTGAAATATATTGGAAGCAACACTCTACTAGGAAAACAAAATAAAGTTATTCACATATTGTCGTTTGAAATCAGGGAGTTGGAACACACCATGTTCTCAACAAAGATGTTATCAATTGCGAATGTCAAAGTACTTCATGTTACATAGAACATACTACCCTTACACTTGGTCATTAGAAAATAAACTCTATGTCTGCGCATTAAGAGTTCCATGACTTCTAAAGTAAGTTTGCTGAAGTATCAAGTTTGCGAAGAACGCGAGCTGTTACGCTCTTTGCCCGGTGTAATGGGTAAAAGCCAAAGATGATTTACGGAGAGGTATCTTGCGTGCTTTTCTGAATTTTACTTACCAGGCAATTGCTTCTCTGAGTAAAATTCAAATGCTACCATTATTATTATTAATATTGCTGGTTAATGTTAAAGTAAATATTATTTTGGTAATGTATAAACAAAATATCTGTTAATTATTACATTTCAACTGGTATCACTATTTAGTGTGCATACTGGCAACATTGTCTTTTGTCAATCTCTCGTTCCGTGCTTTCTGAATGTCAATTATGCTTTATCGTGTATTTCATAAAATACGAATAAATGAATATTAATCATATGCCTATTTTTGCCCACTACTCTTCAGGTTATGGGCCCAGCACGCTTCCACTGCATTGTCTTTTGTCATTCTCTCGTTCCGTGCTCTCTGAATGTCAATTGTGCTCTGTCGTGTATTTCATAAAATCGAATAGTGTAAAAAGTAAAATGTGGCCAGTAAGCATTATGGCTGATTTACATTGATCTAACTATTGACTTGGAGACGGACTGACTTTAAAACATTCAATCTGGAATAAAGAATGAGCCCAAGCCAGCACTGAATTAGTAGCGCTATACTACCTTTAAATCAATTTACACGATGCCAGTATGTAGTCTCAGCACTGGCTTCCTTCGAATTTTAAGTGTTAATGTAAATCAGCTTTTATATTAAATATTGAACCATAGAGAACTAATTAGCACACCAACTCGCATATTGTGTATTCCCATGAAGCAAGCTATGCTTGTGTTACGGTTACGGGTAATATACAACGATCCACTCTGGGACTGACCCCACACACCGAGACCATAGCAAAATAACGGAAAATTTACTAATATTTTCTTTACCAGGAATCATATCCGAAACTAATGCTGTTCAATGAGATAGTCCGAAAAAGCATTAACTTATTTCTAACTTCTTTTCCTTTCTATTTATAAGTGGAAGGGTATTTAATATTGTTATTAATCGTGAAACTTCAAGATAGTCTACATTAACGTCTTCGTTATAAGTTCTTATAATAGCATAAAATGAATATATTGGCCCTATTTAGAGAGTAGTAACTTATTCTGGAAATTTATGCCTGCTTTTTAGGGATAAGGCTGCCCGTTAGATTATTTTCTATTTCTTTCTACTTCTGTTTGTGTGGGATCTGGTGCATAGTAAAGATTTAGAACTGGTAATTTATTTATACGAGTTTTCGACTTACGAGTATAAGAGGTGACTTGTCTGTTTATTTGTCTCTAGTATATATTTATAGGAGTAAATTGCAGCGTGTGCAAAGGAACTGCTACAAAATCGACGTCAACAACCCGATTCATATCGATGATAACTATATTGCATGTGCATGAAGTATTCCGATTTAATTTACACTGAGGACTGAATGTGTAAGGAAAATATATGCATGTTTCATGTTCTGAAGCCATTCAGGCGAAAATGAAACCGATATATAGACATCATGTCCGTTTGTATGTTTGTAAATTTTAGTTTGTTTGTTTTTGGTAACTATTTTGTATAGTTATGTAGATGAAAAATAGTAGGAATTACTGGCGTAGACTTCATAGAACTCGATGGCTAGGGAAGCAATGGTAGACTATAGAGCCTACCTTTAACAAACTAGCGACTACCGACCAAAAGGTCGGAAGCGCCATGTATTCCTTGGCGGCTACGCGTTCTGTTCAAATAAATATATTATTACTACCGTCTCTTTAAGTTATAGCGACCAAAAGGTCAATAGTGCCATGTAAATTTATTGCCGCTTACATACATTTTTTATTTGTGCATATATTATTACTGTGTACTACTACTACTACCTCTTACGCTTGGGGGCTTTTTATATTGGATGAAATAGTAACTCATAACCCGATCGGACACCGGCTTTTGTTTCAAAATATTCGGTAAGATTACAAAATTCAAAATACAAATTATAATAAGAAATACATCGAGAGTTGGTCGTTTTTTGAACAGCGGTGTAGTCGGCTCCTGCATCATACGGTACGTTTTACAACCGGTTTACCCTAGCTGAATTTCCACCACGCTCCATTGGTAGGAATATGTTATCTATATGCCAATACAATATTATATCTAATGCTAACAAATTAATATTTTTTATTTTTTATTGCAGGATTTCAGCAGACAGGCAGGCATTCCACTTGATGGAAAGTGGATACCATCGCCTATCGACATTTGCAACACCAAAGGGGCTACAAATGAGCTGCTGCTCTCTTAAGGGAGACTGGAACCTGGTCATTGATAGCGAAACACAACAAAAGGTTATTATGGCGGCATACTCTAGACCAGGTGTGACCACCCCTGGTCTAGAGTATACCTTCATCCAGTCGAACAAATAGCCACCTTGGGCTGTAGGTTGTTTTATCGCCAGGAAATTGTATTCTTTCTCCGTTCCTGCACGGATAACATATGCCTCTCTGGCTAAATTTGCTTTGACCTAGATTTCATCAAATTGAATTTCGCTTATTTCCTTGTCAAAGTTTGTCTATCTTAGCATTAGAAACAAACACTTTCGGCAAGTAATATTTACTTAAATTTTTGCGACTAGTATACATAATAAAACTACGTTTTATCGGTTTTGAGCGCGGTATGTTTTTTATTATTCCGACGTTTCGGCCACATTTCAGTAGCCCCGCTTACGGAAGACAAAGGTGTCAAGTGCTAATGACTATTGTTAAAGTTTTATTTAGCCTACCGCCAACTTGTTAATTTCAATATCCATCAAATAAATTTAGTCAAAGTTCGAAACAAGTTGTTGAATTCGGACTTTGACTAAAATAAAACTAAGTCAGACCTCAACTTTTAACAAGAAAATCTAGAAGCGCCAGAGCTTTGACGTTTAACTATGACATATGTCGGTCTATGATTGAGCAGGATAAGGCTTTGTCGACCTCACTACATCACAAAGGCTTCAGGATTCGATCTCTGGCATAGAAAAATTCTTACAATAGGATAAAAGATGTCCCCCGGCAATGGAAGAAGCCTGTGCGTGAGGCCCACGACTGCCAGGACACGTGGAGTGGAGACCGTTTCTTCCGTTTTCCGGTAGCTCTGGCATAAGGCGCAGGACGGAATACCCAGGGGTTTTAGTGGGTATCCCGAAGGATTGGCAATAGCATGGCAGCAGTCCTGACTGGACATGCTAGTGCCACACCCGATCTGGGGAATCTCACACACGGGTCGCAAATTATCCCGAATGCTTCTGTGCCTGTACGGCTTAGAATGGATTTCCTCTGGCTTAAAAACATATATATAAAATATTTGTGTTTGTCTGCAGATTACTTAATTCTAAACTTCGTGGGAAACATAATTTTAACCGAAAGTAAAAACACGTTTCCTACAACCTCAATCTATTTCCCTTTTGAAGTTAGATCTAAAACCAACTCTCAGACGATTTCATTTCAATAATTATAGCGAAAGTCATTAACTGGTCTATTTGCCATGTTATAATAGCTTTTTAGTTAACCTTAAGGCATTTTCAGGTTAATCTTCAACCTTATTTCTATTAGCATAAGGTTCATAATGAAAACAGTATCAAATAATCATTTGTATAATATGCATTAAAATTTGTAACGAAGAAACTTTTGGGGGTATTTAGCTATTTTACGATTAATTTGTTGTAAATGTAATTTTGAGATATCAAATCCGATTTTCGTATAAGACGCGCAATAAGTATTACATTGTAGGTACAAAAGATGATAGAAATATGTATATAAATTATGTCGCAGTTTGCTGCATATGTTAAATATTGAAGATATAATTGTAAAAAATCTAATAATATTCAATATGGGTTTATCTTACCTGTAAGTTATCACGCCTAGAATATCATTTCATTTGACATATAAAATGTCAGTTCATTTTGACATTAACCTGACTTACAAAATATCAGTTAATTGTGAAGGATGAAGGGGGAAAGAGGGGATGCTATCATCTGAAGGAAGACGAGAGAGGGAAACCAGTACCGTTTATATTTTGGATTTATTGGATAGAAGACTGTTAGCCCCGCGACTCTGAAGTCGAGCATAAAAAAGACAGTCACTGCCGAACAGTTACCTGGCTCTATTCTCAATTATTTCCAACGCTTCCAAGTGGAATTTGGCAGAGCCGTCCCAAAGATAAGAACAGTACTCCAAATAGGACCGAACTTGTGCTTGGTATAAGTTCAGGAATATAATAATAATAATAATAACAGCCCATACACGTCCCACTGCTGGGCTCGGGCCTCCTACTATAAGGGAACGGACAGTATACCCGTGTTTGATTTGGTAATTAGCTCGCTTATTTGTGCGATTTAATGTATATACGTGGATTAGGTTGTCCAAGGAAAAATGTCTACACACCGCTGCTGCCATACATCGATTCAGTTTCCTACTACCTGTCTGTGTTGCCAGGCTCACAAACCCAAATTTGCGCAACCTCTAGTGTTGCTACTAATATATTACCTTTATGGCAAGCACACCGTGTCGTAGACAACCCGCCACACTTGTGCAAGGCGGCTTGGCAGGTTCGACACTTTGGTTTTCTTGATGTGCATGTTGCATCACGATGTTTTCCTTCACCGTTGTTAGCACGTGGTAATTGTAACAATATGCACATTGGTCAGAAAACTACCTAAGTGGTGCATGTGTTCCGGCCAGGATCGAACCCGCGTCCTTTGAGACGGGAACGAGTGCGCTAGCTATTACGCTACCACGACTTTGTTAAAATTAATAACTTAAGTAAATTATGTTGAATTACTGTTATCAGCGAAATTTTCATAGTCATTAGCTCCCAGCAGCCATTTATTTTCAAGAAATATGCAATTACAACTTAAAGTTGCATATTTAAATGCATTTACGAAATAATCGTGTTTAAATACTCTGCTCTGTTGCAAGTAGCACGGAGATAATAGTATGAGAGATAATAACATTTTTATCATTACCACGTGTGATTTGTTTTATTTCAATTTTGAATGTACCATATAAAGTAACGCTTGAATAGGGAATTAGTACCTACAGTCCTACACAGTAATAAATATTTTATTATGTATAAGGTGTCACAAAGCTGTGTAATATTTCAGTTTTCCGATTCTTTATTTTTATTCAGATGTTATGTATTTTTTCTTCTTTTCATTCTAGAACATGAATCTTAAGCCTTAATATCTCACAAGTTAAGTATTGTTAACCATCATAATATTTATTATAAAAAACCTTATTTATTAAGATTGCTCTAGCAAACTCAATACAGTACTGCAAGTCGCCGAATGACTTTCTGCTTTTTAGCTTACCTACTTTTAACCAAAAGCTATCAGATTTTAAAGATTTAAACAGTAGGTACTGTAAAAATCATTATGTATATAAAAAAACTAGTTTATTATTATATTATATTGTAACATAAATTAAAAATTAAAGACTGAAAATAGCCAATATACACACACGTATTAGAATTAAACATAAAAAATATAATAATAAAAATTAAATAAAATATGTTAGTTTCAAATCGCCATCAGATAAAAACGGTCTCAATACGCTGGCCGCATTTTGTCGTTGAATGACAGCGCTAATGTAATGTTCTAAGAACAGGCCAGTCTTTTGATCACGTAAGATTTTTATCAAACTTTGATATTTTAATAGGTCTCGATAGATTCGATAAGCTTCGCGATCTCATGGCCCTAGAGTTTCGATAAACTATCTAGAAATATGTTAAAATTACTCTACTATACCCCTTACAAAGTAAGTACTTTGTTTTATTAGAAGTGTAAATATGATCGATAAATCGATTTACCGATTCAGATATAGGTCAACAGTGTAAATCGATTGCCACCTTGCAGACTCGCAACCTAGCGAGGTAATACGGCTATAATAATAACGTTGCACGATAGTGCTCTGGCGTAGCTTCTTAATGGGCTATTATATTTTACACCCTATTTTAGCAGTTGCAGAACTAGGCGTCTGCTCTTGGACTATTGCATATTCGCTGTGGATTTTTTGAACACGAAACGTAGCCATATTATGTTCTACTTCTTTTTTATTATATATTAAATTCTTCTTGTCTTTGTTTGTCTGCAGGCAAACGGCCCACTTGTTGGAAAGTGGTTATCTTCGCCTATGAACAATTACAACACCAAAGGTGCTATAATTGGTCTCGAAAAGGGTTACACCCTAGCTCCTAATGCCGGATCACAAATCAAGGTTGTTATGGGGGTACTCTACAGTCACACTGATTGGTGATAGCCATCCAGACGAGCAAATGCCCTAATACCTGGCTGTGGGTATTTCGTCGCCTCCTACGACAGGTCGCCCGGCCCCAGATTTTCTTTGTCCTCTTGTTCATAGATACTCAGGTAGTGTTCAAAACAATTTTACTTGGAAGTATTTCCTAAGCGCTTCCACTTTGATTTTTCTTAGAATTTATTTAAAAGTTAGAGGAGTGGATACAATTTTTGAACTTTAAAAGCGATTATCTCCCGGCCGCTATATATACTCTTCAGAGATTTATCCACTTAGCCACCACTACTTTAAAATAGTTGACATGTCTATGCTGTATTTAATACAGCGTTGTACTATTTAAAGACATGGAGTAACATAGATACAAGAATGTCAACTGTTACGGTTTGATAAGCTTTTGAAATTCTTAACCAATAACTTACCTTTGGTTGAAATTACATTCGCTGCAGCAATAATAAAGTATAGGTTTGACATTTCTTGTGTAAACACGCTACCGTAATTAATTTTGTATTTATGTATTGCAAGAGAGTTTTGCGTTTTGGGTTATTTATGTGTTCGCTGCGATAGTTATAATATAATATTATAAGGTTCTGATCAAACTACGATGATTTTCACCGTGTTTTCTTATTTTACTATATTTCGGATGAGATGATAGAGCCATGTTGGGCCATGGTTTACGTTACAGCAACAAAATTTTAACTTGAAGTTTTACGGGCAGATAGTTAATGTAGGTACTTGTCCAATTTGAAAACCTGCCGTAAAATTTCAAATAAATTTTTTGTTATGATTCGGTTTGCCACTTGTCCGTCTACTCTAAAATTATGTCGCCTCTCCGCGTGGCCGTAACGCTTTTTAGTGACAGAGAAAATCCTAATAGCCCCCGTCTATATAGAAGCTTCAATAAAGAAAAAAACCCATCGCTTGGCTTGTCACTTAGGATACCCTGCGGGGAAAGCTATCCTCTTCAACAGTAGGAGGGGGGAGTCAATAGGCTCCCCGGTTCCATGCAGTATATCTAATGACGAAGTAAGCTTTGGCATCGCTCCTGAAGTTATTGTGCTATTAAAGTCCTTAGGCAGTCTGTCTGTTAATCGGCTTACGGCAAGTCCAGTAAAAATCTGAACAGATTGATAAAGAAAGTATATATATATATAGAACAATACCGTCTTTGTATGAGAATAGTAAAAAAAATATTCTCAGATCATTTGGACAGCATTTTCCTCAATTATTTCAGGCGTTAGTATTCATTTTCCATGGAAAGAGAACGTGAAAAGCAATTTAAGAACACTTGAATAAACAGTTCACTTATACAAGTGCTCGGGCACATAAAAAATAAACGCAACAGACAGGTCGGTCTCACTTACCATCTTTTCCGGGCGACGATCGAGAACAAAACGGTTCCTAGCAAATATAAGTTGACCTCTTGATATTCCTGCTTATTTAAATGAACTATATGAGCAAGCTTTTCCTTTAAGAGAATCCGTTTTATTACTGGATAGAGAGACAGATTTAATACTTTATTGCTCATCAAAACACGAGTTACAACAATGCAGAACAAGACAATTGTTACATACTTGGTAAACGACTGTTCATCTGTGCAGGAACGAAGAAAAAATAAAATTTCCTGCGGACGGGTGGAATGTCAGAGGCGACAAAACAACCCACCGCCAGCTGGAAGGCATTTACTCGACTGAATAGCTATTACCCCCGGTCTAAAGTATGTCGCCATAACAACCTTGAGTTGTGTTCCGGCATTAGTGACCAGGTTCCAGTGTCCCTTAAGAGAGCAGCAGCGCATTTGTAGAACCTTTGGTGTTGTAAATATCCATAGGCGATGGTAACCGCTTTGCATCAAGAGGGCCGTCTGCCTGTCTGCTGAACTTCCTTAATAAAAAAACAAATTTTAAGTCTAAGAATTTGCTGTCGATCAGCAAAAACCGTGTCGAAGTCGGCCCAGTAATTTTTACGTGCATCCCGAACAAACTGACAAAAATTCTTTTAAAAAATGCATCGTTTTCTCCATCGTTTATATAGTCCATTGCACATAAAATTTTTAGAATTAGAATTAAAGAAAACTTGACTATTTATTTAAGTATTTACTACTAACTATTCACAATAATAAACATAGATACAAGAAAGTATAGACAAGAACATTTTCAGTGGGCCAAAGTAAATTTGTCACGGGTTCGCGAAAACGTGGAATTCGAAAAATTCAATTTCCGTACTGCGAATTTGTGAGGAATGTAAGAAATAAGCGGAGCTTCGCACAACGCTCCCAAGGGACCTGGGATGTAAAACACGGAATGGGGAAATTACACGTGATACTCACGTCTTAGGCCCTTTAAGTGGTGCTGTCGTGTATTCGATTCAGATGGAATTTTCATTTTAAATATTCACAAAGATAATTTTAATGAAGTCGGTTAAAAATAGAAATACAATGAAGTATACATAATAACAACCCATAAAGGTCTCACTGTTAGATGCGAGTCTCCCAATTTTTACAAGAACGGGTAGTATACCTACACTCCACGCTTGTCTAAGGCGCCTTATATGGTTCGAAACATCGCTTACATAGATGTGGCAATTGCAACAATATGTAAATTCACTCAAAAAATTGCTTAAATGTGAAAGATTTTCGGCCAAGTTCGAAAATGCATTCTCTCTCATTACCTGTTAGTTATATTGCATTCTACGCATAATTACACAAGACTAAGGCTGGTGTGCACCGACATTTAACCAATGGTTAAAATGAAACAATCGCTTAAAATGTATGGTTAAACATTGATTATTTTATTTTAACCACCGGTTAAATGTCGGTGCACACCAGCCTTAGTAGAACACTCAGTCACCGTCTTCTATGGTTAAGACATCGATAAGGTTGGCTACATTATCCTGCTTGATGGCCATGTATTATAACTACGTAATATTATTCCTCGAAGAGTAATCGTATAATCGATTAGAATGAAGCTTCGAGAGGCGTCGAAGGCGTGTCACCTTCAAATGCCTTCAATGACACCCTATCAAATGATCGAAAGGGGAATATAAAGCAATTTTTACATTCTTCGAAAAGCGGGATGGATATTCCAAATAACCGATATTCTTACTCTGGTATTTATCGAGGCATTTTTTAATTGTCAAAAGAAATTCGGATGTCGTGTCTAATTTTTTTATAATAAAATTTAATTGCATATTCATGGTAATGGGTATTCTATATTGACCCTTTTGGTGAGTTTTTTTTACTGCCGAACTCAGAAAGATTAATGAATGCTTAATTTTGTTTTACAACTCTACGGACTCGAGTTCCGTACCCTTTTTTACAATTTAATTTCTTAGAAAGTTTTTAGAGTTTATACACGCTTATTGGTTACTTTGGTAATTCTGTGAGACATTTAATGAATGTATGTTTGTGTTGTAGTATACCTTAAGAATAAATTATAATACTAATATATTCTAATTTAATACTAAACTTATACTAATGTAGAGTGTATCTGTTTCATGCTGGTGTTGTGAGGAAGTGCATGTGCAGTGTGTGCCTTATGAATGCTTAGTTATAAATGCTTATTTAAATAACATTTATATATTTTATATGTACAAATAAATAGCTTTTCTATTTTCGTTTCGTTTTGCTTCTTTAAAAAAAGAATATGTATGCTATGTATGTATGTAAGTGGGCTTGTTATGATTCTTACAAATGTCGAACTAAATTTTTAATTCAAAAGATCTAATTATAACTCGTAGCACCATCTAGCAAAGATAAAACTAACCACGAGAGCGACATCTTAAAATTTACGTTGTCATTGTCGTTGCCATAATAATGTATTTGTTAGTGAATTGCAACGAATGCACTAATAAAGTAATGCGTTTGGAGTACTTTTATCTGCATCAAAGGTACTATGTCTTATTCTATAATATACTTTTTTTATAGCTTGGGGCGAGCAAACAGGCAGACGGTTCACCTGATGGAAAGCGGTTACCATCGCCTATGGAAATTTGTAACACTAAAGATGCTACCATAGTGCTCCCGCTCTCTTAAGGCAGTCTGGAACCTGGCCACTAATATCGGAACAGAACTTAAGGTTGCTATAGTGGTATACTCTAGACCAGATGTGGTAGCCATGTAGCCGAGCAAATAGAATATACTGTAGAATATATTACTGTCACCATAAATACTTTTTTTTACATAAAAACATTTTTTTTCAACTTTTTTATTATTTTGAATTGAGAATACGTATATTATTTGAAAAACTTCTTTCGATTTTGCGCCATTTCAAACTACAATATGGAATGGGGTGTTACGAAAATACGATTGTAGTGATCGCCTTGCACAAAGTAGGTATGGAGCCGTCGGTCATATTCCAGACACCTGAAAAGCTTGGTGTCAACCGTATGTTCGTATATCGTACTATCAACAGATACAAGAACACTTCGTCTGTCGAAGACCAGAAAAGATCGGGGCGGCCGCGTGCTGTTAGAACTATAAAGACTGTTAAAGCCAGAATTCGTCGAAACCCCATTAGGAAGCAAAAAATCTTATCGCGAGAAATAAAGATTACCGCTAGGACTCTGTCGCGTATTATAAAACAAGAAGCTCGGTACTTATCGCCGATATACAGGCATGCCCCTCAAAAATTTCAAGACCCGGGTTTGATTCTTTCACCGTTCGCGCACAAATAAACTACCAGCTCTATCACGTCAAACTCACTTATGTGTAACCTGTAACCCATATGTCAAACGACATACAAAGTAGACACGTGCCCCAGAAATCAGTCACCTACGCCATACCACCGTGAAAGCGGGGCGTTTACTTAAAATGCGTGAACACAGCTTACACAGGCGGTTTCATAAAACACGTCTTACACCCCTGCCATATGTTCTCCGCCTAATATTGAACAAGCCTTGTTTACTTAGGGGAATATGTAATGAATACGTGTAGGAGTGTGCCTTCTACACTCTGCCGGCTAAACGTGTGACGGCTGACTCCCATCGATAAAGTATACCACGAATTACAAACGTCCTGTTTAAATCGATCTTAGTAACCCCAATCGTCTTACGAAAGCATCCAAAAATAAATAGTATTGCTACAAGTTGCAAAGGACTTGAATTAAAATGCTGTTGGAATTACTATAGACTTTATTAGAACTGTACAAACACGTATAAAACAGGCACACTGCACGATTCAATAACATGTGCAAAGTCCGTCACTATATCGCTCACGTCTTGCTAGTATCGTAATCCTCGCTGAATGCCCCATCTGACAAAGGGGCCGCGTTAATTCGCACATGTGGCAAGCTTCAACGCAATGCATTAACAACAAAGATTAGTTCGACTCTAATGACGGCCATAAAACAAATACGATAACAATAGAATGTTTTAATTTTTTTAACACGAAGTAGACAAAAGAACTCCGAATGCAGGAAAGGCAATAAACTGCGTTTTACAACAGCCAGGTGTGCGTTCTTTGTCGGTATGTAACAATATATACTTTTGATATCTCTTTGTCGACAATGATATTTCAGGTAGGCAACTATGGAAAAATCCCAAACTATTTTTAACTGTGAGTTTATGGTCCTTCACAACATAAAGTTAACTACTCCGTATATTTTATATTAAATATAAGCTTTACTCATGTCCTAGTAATCTTCACATTAGCACAAATAACATGAAGCTTCGTATATAATGTGTTGCTGTGTAAATTAATTAAATTGTTTATGAATGTGCGCTGTCGCGATTTTCGTTTTCCTTAAATTGTATGTTACTTAAATAGGACCTGTTTCTAGGCCTGTATTTTATTGCAAAATTAAATACAAACAGTTAAAGCGGCCCAAAATGTCAGTTCACGCACAGTAAAGGGTTCCATAGTTCCATTTATTGGTTTATTCATTAGTCTAGGGCCTAGGGAATCTCAGAAGAGTTTACTGAAAATACCTACTTCATACTACAACCCCAATTTTTAGTTTTTTTTTTATAATGTCACTAGATAATTGTCGAATAGAGTAAATATGTAGAATACACATGCCAAATTTTGGTAACAATGGCTGGGTGACATAATTTTAACATCATAAACAAAAGAAAAAAAAACATTCATTCAGTCCATTTGTTTCGTTCAAATTTTCACTTAATTAATTTTAGAAAGAAAGAAAATGTTTATTGTCGAAAATGTTTGTACACACAGAAAAGAAAATATAATTAAATGACTATACATTGTACATTTAAGGCATGAATATATAATAATACTTAATTTTGTCCCTTTCGTTCGCTCTATTAACTTCATTCTTAAGTACCACAAAACCCTTGAGGATATTACTATTGTTCCACATATAGGATACACACTCAACAAAGGAAGGAATCAAGTCAACAGTTCAAGTTAGTCCTGTATGTTCGTTAGGGAAGTTTCACACCGGATGTGCGCAACGTTCCTGTTATAATGACCGCGATCGTTTGCAAGTATTAACCAACATGGACTACTAACTTCATTTGGACACTTAGTCTGGTAGTTGCTTTTGTATATATTGTTACATGCCATAAAGAACAGTTTATTAGTTTCCCGCATTTGGAATTCTTTTGTCTTCTGTTTAAAAATTGTAATTAAGAAAAACAGTCTATTATATATTGCAATCTTTTACGGCAGTCATTAGACAGGTGTGTCGTACTAATTCTTGAAAATTTTTGTTTTGCGTCGAAATATATTGTACTTATATCTATACAGGATAAAAGGAATGCTCGAGGAGGGGCGAGGCAGTTAAGTGAGGATTACGGTACGAGCAAGACGGTATATTCGATAATTATATAGTGACGGATTTTCCGCGTGTTATTGAACTGTGCAGTTTGTACTGGTTGGGTCTAGTTATATTTGTACCTGTGTTATACGTGTTTGTATAGTTCTAATAAATTTTATAATAATTCCAACGGCATCTTTAATTCGAGTCCCGCACTCGTAACAATATGTTGTAGAGCATGTTTACAAAATTGAAAATAGAGATTTATGACTTCCAGGTTTTGTGATGACGTAAAACGTGAAGAAGAAAAAGTAGCACAGTGGACCCCGGGGTTCCGACGCGGATGCTTCGCGGTTACAGTTACGATAACTAGGATTTTATGCTAACATGGTGATTATCATCAAAAGGAAAATACACAAAAATATCGAAATTTGTGTTAGTACATATAGTAGAAGAGAAACTTCAACGGACAAGGGGAAAACGAATAGCAACCGCACACGGAGCCTCCATGCGGCTGTTGGCCGCACGGAGCACCTCCTTGCTGGAGGGTCGGCTCAGGAGCTCCTCCGAGGCCTCCTGGATGGCATTTACAGCCTCCTTAAGGGCCTTCTGCAGTGTCCCCTTCAGGCCCTTGAAGACTTTGGCCACCCCGGCCACGACCGCCAAGGAGTCGGCGATCTGCTGCTGCAGGCCCTACGCGTGAGCTGCACGGGCCTCTGGAGCGGCCTGGCTCGCGAGGGCTGGAACAGTCCTGGACCTCGTCACCCTCGCGGTAGCCATTGTTGAGGCACGCTCCACTATCTTCTTCCCGTTTGCTAGTAGTGGCATAGTGGCAAAACGAAATTTCAACTTCAAGTTTTACGGGCAGATTGTTAATGTACTTGTCCAATTTGAAAACACGTAAAACTTCAAGTTAAAATTTTGTTATACCGCCTCTCACTATGTGAACTCTAAATTTATGCCGTCCGTTCCTGGGGGATACAAGATATACTAAATTATAAGATGACGATTATCAACAATAGAGAATAAAATAAAACAGAAATGTATAAGCCAAACCTAATTCAATAGGCCTTGTTCTTTTATTCAGCTTCCCAAAATATGGGACACTCCATTCCTAAATTCCCATTGTGCGTACAAAAACTGCATTATTTAGACGCCACCCATGAGATTACAACATTCTATTGTACCCCTTCGGCCTTTCTTTTGTTAGATATAGTTTATTATATAATAAAAATGTATGTATATTTTTATATAGCAATGATACGGTTTTATGTCGGATGCCTATTGATGATATGTTGCTGTTTGCCGTAGGATATGTTGTGTGTACAATATACGACTTTATCTGCTCGAAACATCCATATGTACAATACTACATTTAGATTATCTTTGACTATAATAAAGTCAGCAAAGAAATGAATGTGTTTTTATGCATAAAAGTTGGTCAGTGTTTGAAATTAGTTTTTGGCCAAATTCAAAAAGAAGGAAATTCTCAATTCGATTGTATGTTTTTATTGTATGTTTGTAACGCGATTTCTCCGTCAATTGTGGACCAGTTTACAAAATCATTTTTATTAGAAAGAGTGTACTCCTGAGGTATTACTATTGCCACCAAGTCACCAATTATGACATAATTTTATAACACCAAGTCACAACTTATAATCCATTTTATAACACCAAGTCACCACTTATAATATTATTTTACAACACCAAGTCACCACTTATAGCACCGATTTAATTTCACAAAGCTATTCAAGTATTTGCGTAACTAAAAATTACAAAAAACACAACCGACTTCAAAAGTAACAAAAAAGCAACAAATATAACTTTTTATAACATCTTAAAGTCCGTACCACGTAATATAGAATAATAACAGCAAACATGCAAAATACAGTAATTTTTACGTTTTATTTCACACTAGCCGACTAGCGACTTTGAGAGATTGTTGAAACCAATTTTTTGCTTTGTTTTTACTTTTAAAGTAAGTTTTGTTTCTTGTTATTTTTTAATGAATTTATACTATAATATTATATATGTGAAAATTTGGATGCATGTTTCTTACTCAATCACTCCGGAACGCTTGAAAGGATCTGGATGAAATTTCTCATATATATAGAGATTATAGTTTTGAATATATATAAATAGGCTACTTTTTATCCCGGAAAAATGTAGCGTTTCGTTTGGAAGATGTTAATGCGAGGGAAGCCACGGGAAAAGGCTAGTAATTATATGATTTGCACTATACGGTGCTATATATGGTACACGGACACAGTAGTATTTCAGTTTATGATACGTCTAGTATTGCAAAGGTTATTTTTCATCTTATACTAATAAATATAAAGCCGAAGAGCTTGCTTGTTTGATTGAACGCGCTAATCTCAGAAACTGCTGATCTGATTTGAAAATTTATTTCACTGTTAGACAGCCCATTTTTCGAGGAAGGCTATAGGCTATATATCATCACGCTAAGATCAATAGGAGCGGAACACCAATGAATAATGTTTCGAAATTGGGGTTTTTTTAACTTAGTTTTTTCATAAACTATTTCAAGCGGACGAAGTCGCGGGCAGCAGCTGGTATTCTATAAAGTACGCTTGGAGTTGCCAGATCCCAGGGATGAAAACAGTATTTTTCGTCCCTGGAAAGTGTTTTTCCCTGATATCAAGAAATTAAAAAACTCATGTCCCAACTTTTTTACAGCCGTTGTTCAACCGCGGCATAAATTGTATTAAAAAAATATCAACAATTTTGTAATATCATTTTATACTTATCAATTACTGTTCATCATCAGTGACAGGAGTTTTGGCGGGAACTGAAAGGAGATGTTGTGTTATGCAGTTTTATTTTCTAAAAATGTATAATCTTACTCTAAAATGAACAATAGTTGTAGGATATTGATAATTGTTGAGTAGTAATTATGTGTTTTGTGAGAAATGTGAACTGTATAGTCAAATGTGGCCTTTTGAGTTGTCACAATAACCCAGTTGAATGGCACTAGCTGATTACCTACAGTTCAGCTGTGCTACACATAGGCTTTAAGAAAGTGAAGAAACTATATTGTAAACTAAAATCCGGTTAAAGGCCTAGCTGTCAAGCCATAAACTTAAATAAAATAAAATCATCACTGACAAAAAAGTACTGTTTGGTAGAATGCCACAGACAAAGAAATTTACTTGACGTTTCATATTTGACGTATCAAATGAGTTCATCAGATTTAGATATGGATTTAACGCATGATTTCATTACAGAAGTAGTTGTTTGTTTAACCAATCAGTATTTATTTACATCCTCATATTTGACATTCGAAATGAAAAACAGTGTTATCCTCGGGTGAAATTGGCCTATTTAGGCACTCGAGCTATTAGCGCCCTCGCTATGCTGTTGCGCCAAACCATCCCATGCCTAAATAGGTTAGTTCGCCTCTCGTGTAGCAATAGATAAGATAATTAACTTCAAGTTTCACATTTGACGTATCAAATAAGTTCATCAGATTTAGATATGAATTTAACCTGATTTGATTAGAGAAGTAGTTGTTTCTTTAACTAATCAGTTTTTATTTACTTCCTCATATTCGACATGCGAAATGAAAAACAGTGTTAACCTCGGGTGAATGTGGCCTATTTAGGCACTAGAAATCTCATGCCTAAATAGGTCAGTTTCACCTCTCGTGTAGCAATCTATTATTTTGTAATGGTTCATTTTAGTCAGTAATAAAGTGTTATCTAACTAAACTACACAGACCTCACAAAACAGAAGTCCCACTCGGCATTTATGTATTAGGCCAAAGATTAGATACAATTTCCGAAGGGTGTATTGCGAAACTTAGAATGTCTGTGGAACTAGTTCAGGCAGGTGTTGCGCAGGTACACCCTCGTTTCATTAAGGTAACGTTCAATAAGTATACGAAACTTGAACACTTATCTCGGAGGTAACTATCAAAGTAAACAAACGTATTCAGTTTATATGTAACAAATTGTTGAGATTTGGTTATGTACGAAGTTTGCTCCTGGGTGCTTTGTTTCTGTTATAGCATTTAGGGCCTATTTTTCAATCACCAGATAAAAGTTACTTGTAGAATAAAATTATGTTACAAGTTGCAGGACTCGAATTAAAATGCCGTTGGAATTATTATAGAGTTTGTTAGAGCTATACAAACACGTATAACACAGGTACAAATATAACCGAACGCAATAAGTCTAAACGTAATGCAAAAAGATCATAATTCAAAAACACGCGCAAAGTCCGTCACTAAATAAATTACCGAATGTACACAATTCTTGCTTTACTCGTGGTTGTCGCTCGACTGTCAGATGTCTCAGTTTGTTCTTTAAATGGCTAGGCATGGAATGGCTAATGACTGCCATAAAATATTACAATACATACTGGGCTATTTTCTAATCACAAATTTTAACACAAGGTAAACAAAAGAAGTCCAAATGCCAAAAAGTATTAAAAAGTGTTTCTAAAGGTATGCAGGTGTGAATTTGTCTTTTGTCGGCGTCTAGGTCGTAACAATAATAACAGGGAAAGACCAAAAATGTCAGCACGTCGCCGAAGTTCTGAACATTCGGTAGCCGAATATTCGGCGCTTCGGCGAAGAGCGCGGCCGAATATTCGGCAATCGGCCAAACCGCTATTCATGGCATCTCTACTTTTTGTCATCTTACAAAACGTCATCACACATAGATTTTGTGTGATGACGTCATGAATTTATACAAGTAAAAGGATTCAAATTATTACACTTGCGTGATTTATTACAAGTTGTTACTATACTGTGGCAAGTCTTACGTATTGTATGTAACATGTTGTATATTACGTGTTTATGGATGGAGGTCAATGATTTTTCAGCTTGTTTATTGTATATTACGATTAAGGGTGATTTATGTTAGAGCATGTGGCCGCGAACCATGAATCGTACAACGCCCGGATGACGCACGGATTTGAGACCAGTGACTATTTAAAAAAAACCTAGGCTTTAGGACGGAAATTTAAACTCCCATCTTAAGTGGCCATATATGAATGTATACTTGGTATGTATTGTTATTCCGGTCGGAAAAATATGTACCACATATTTAATTGACACAAAAAGTCTTTGGACAATCAGCCTCATATTATCTGCTTATTTATTAGCATATTTTTATGATTACGTCATAAGTGACATTTAACCTAGAACGGAAATTTTATATGTCTGTTAAAATAAGTAATAATACTCATCTACAGTATGTTTAATTATTTTTTTTTCATTACTATAACAAAATACGGATGGATGTTCAAATCATAAGGAAATCATAATATTTTATAAAGGGGGAAACTTTACTATTGTTGGCACTCCAGTACAACGAATGGCACCCTGTTATATTGTTCAAAACATTAATAATTCTTAATATATAATATTTTTTCATTTATTTCGTAAGCATACTATGTCACATCAAGCAAAACCTTTTAGTAGTTATAAAATCCTGAAGAATACAAAAAGTCCCGGATTGTATTGTTTTGGTGTCAATTAGGTCCAAATCAGCTAACTATTATTTATACTACCTACTTAAAAACACTCCCAGAAAAATTTTCGCGGGATTCCCGCAATATAAAGTATTGCATGACTGGGAAAAAGACTTCAGTTATCGTTCTAGTGAAATAGTATCAAAATGAGCTATTATTTCTATAACTTAAATCATTTATACTACTCCCGGGAAAATTCCCTGAAATTCCAGGAACACAAAATACCACATTATTTGAAAAGAAACGTAGATTATTGTTTTAGTATAATTCGTATTGAAATCAACAAATTTGTATGTATACTAACCACTTTAAACCACTTCGGCCAAAATTTTCATGGGATTCCTGGGATAAAAAGTATCACATATTTTATTACATAAAATTTGCTATCGATCAGTGAAAATGTAACATTGGGGGATTCGAAGTTTATTTCAGTTTTGTCATTTTAAATAATTCTCAGAAAAAATCCCACAGGATTCCCGCGATAAAAACCGCAGACTTTAAGTGAAAGAATTCGCTGTCAATCAGAAAATACCGTATTGGAATTGACTTAATAGTTTTTACGTGAAACCCGAACAAAGAGACAAGAAATCTAAAAAACGCATCGTGTTCTCCATCTTTTGTATAGTGTTTTTTTTTAAATAGCGTCAAAGTTTATAATTTTATAATTATCATAGAAAAAGATATTATTTTGCATAATTCAGCTATTGTACTTGTAGAAGCCGGGATATTTCACCAATCGCAATATTAGTTGGCCGAGCGTTGCGCAAGAGTATGATCGGTGAAAACATGTAGCGAAGGCTCTTTTATAAGATCTTTCGAGGTTAGATCGTCCATTGATAATTTGAAATCTCATAATATGTTGGTTGATTAGTTTTAGATATATTATTCTTCTTATTATATTATCTTCGTGACGAGGTTATTTCTGTAGAATATGGAGATAGACCATCTTTCTGTTTTTGGATATATATAGGGCGCGGTCCTTTATTAATGTGCCGTTCCACATGGCGACCACGGTCTTTATGGTCGTGGCTAAAACGTCACTAATGTCCTCATGATTTTTCCTGACGCAGCGCTCACGACGACCCATGTCAAGAGGTGGGTCGAATAACTGTTCCACTTGAGTCTACGATTGTGACGCGTAAAGCAAGTGGAACGGGAAAAATCGCGGTCCTTGTGTGTCCCTTGTGGAACGTAGACTAAATAATTACTAAATTCGCCAGGGAGACCTCAATTAAGACACAAGTATTTTGCAGTATTAAAGTAGAATGGTATACCATAACTATGTTCCTTGTTTTTTTCTTTCTGTTCTTTTATTTTTAATTATAATATTGGTAATTAAAAGTAAATGTAATAACTATTATGGGTTTATTATTTTAATGTCTTGTTCGTTACTTCGGTTCCTTGCTTTTTTATTTCTATTTTTTATTATAATATTGCTCATTAAAAGTAAATGTAATAATTATTATGGATTTATTATTTTAGTGACTTGTTCGTCACTTTTGTTCTTTGTTTTTTTCTGTCCTTTTATTTTTAATTATAATATTGTGCATTTAAAGTAAATGTCAAGTTTTAGTTCATGTTTATATATAAATTTGCTTTGAGGGGAACTAAGCCGTTGCATTAGTCAGAGAGATCTAATTGTGAAACATCAGTGTTAGTTGTGAAATTAGCATTATGATGACACCATAATTAATTGAAGTGATTATCATATTAATTTTTGTATTTTGCCCTAAATAAATGTTTTTCTTCCTTTTTTCTTTGTTTCTCCTATCCATACATTACCGATAGTTAATCTTAACATAGAGGTATGGACCTAATTCTTATCGCTTTAATTCAAATTTCTACTTATATTTATTAACTACTAGAGGACCCGTCAGACGTTTTCCTGTCTTGAAAAAATAAAAGTCTAAGGCACGATCCCAGTGCTACCTACCGGTTCATATTGCGATTTTAAGCCATCCAGGGATACAATGCCAACTCAAACGCAATAAAAAATCATCAAAATCGATAAAGTTCTAACGATGTGCGATTAATTTTTATACATATAGATTTGACTTGTTCAAATTATGTTTTAATTTCTTTTATCGAAAAATATTTAATTCATGAATAAAATTAAACTAAAACAAAAATCCTAAAAATAAATGAATAACTAAAACAACATAAAATAAATATAATACTAACCATAAAATTATAGTCAACAAACCGTCGCTACTGTAAATAGAGTTTTAATTCAACAATTAAAGATCAACGGTTTGCATAAGTTCAGAAATAACCTACTTTCCAGTTGTATAGATAGGTATATTATTTAGGTTGCCTGGAAGAGATCGCTTTGAGCGATAAGGCCGCCTATTGTATCGCCTAGAAAATATTGTCTGTTTTGTAATTGTATGTTTTGGTGTGCAATAAAGAGTTATCTATCTATCTATCTATCTATATATTATAAAATAATATAATTATATACCTATATAATAATAGATTAACTTAATAAATATAAATGATTTCTTAGGCGAAATAAAATTTCGAAACATTACTTTAAATTACTGTTAATTTTATTTAATATCATAATAATACTTAACCATTATTGTTACTTTCTGAACTCTGCGTGTCTGCAAAGTGGAGCACTAAGATTTTGTAACCGCAGGTAACTGGTTTAAATGCGTTTTAGAGCTAGCCCGGAAACATAATTTTGAAAGAGTTTAATTAATCAGTATTTACAATCACCAAACTAACCAACCACCAACGGTGCTAGTAATGTGCTTGCAGCCTGGTCTGAGGGGACTGAAACCTGGTCAATGATGCTGAAACAGAACTCAAGTTTTATAGCGGCGTTAGCTATCCAGACGGACAAATGGCCTATCTACCACTGGCTATGGGTTGTTTTTTAGTCTCTTACGACAGGCCGTACGGCCGCAGTCATACGTAATCTTTATCTGTTCCATTATTTTTTCTTTTTATACAGGGGAAATCCGTTTGAGGGCCATAGGCCGCGCGAGAGGGAAAGGATTCTCCAGGTCAGGGGAAAACTAGTGTAAATTGTTATTCCCATGGTGCAATTAGGGATTCCCACTACAACCCCTGTCCGGGAAGTGGGTTCACTCGCGTATTCAACTCTAGCCGGATGGATGATGGACGGTCCCTTTACGGGCTGGCCCCATCATTTGCTACCCGGAGATCTGGGTCTCTCCTCTGAGCAGCCCAGCAGTGGGATATTTGTTTGTTTTTTCCCTCTCTTATGTACACACAAACAAAACCACTGTCATATATAGCGTCACACCTCACAGAAGTGCGTGTGATTAATCACCTTAATGACGACGGCCTTTCGAATGTCTTCGGCGTTTAAACCGTACAAAATTTTTCGCAACAACCACTACCTGTGAGTGGGGCTCGGTGCTGTTCACTCAGTCCACGTTCAGCAACAGTAGTGTTGGGCTGTCACCATGTGCGGAGAAATGGGTAAAGCTGTTCTGAGGGCGCTGACTGGTGCCCTCCTACTAGGAGTTGTATCTGACGCTGCTTACTTGCAGGTATGTTTACTTTGTTTTATCATAATGTCTTAAGGGGGTTCGATTGAGCATTAATAAAAAAAAATGTAACACATGTTATTTATACTCATGTTATATAGAGGTAAAGTTTGTGACTTTGTGACGTTGTAGGGGGTAATCTCTAGATCCACTAAACCGATTGTATAAATTCTTTTACTGTTTGAAAGTTACGTTAACGGGGAGTGTCATAGGCATATATCTTAATATATATAAATCTCCTGTCACGATGTTTGTCCGCGATGGACTCCTAAACTACTCAACCGATTTTAATCAAATTTGCACACCGTGTGCAGTTTGATCCAACTTGAAAGATAGGATAGTTTTTGTACCGTTGGAACCGGTAGGTGGCGCTGAGATCGGGTTCTAGAATCTTCTTAACAACGGGGAGCGATTTTGTTTTTGTGTGTTTGAGTGGGTCCACGGATGGTTTAAATCCACAATTGGAACCGGTAGGTGGCGCTGGGATCGGGTTCTAGAATCCTCCTAATCACCGGGAGCGATTTTGGTGATTTTGTTTTTGTGTATTTGAGTGGGTGTCCCCGGATGGTTTAAATCCACAATTGGAACCGGTAGGTAGCGCTGGGATCGGGTTCTAGATTTTTATTTTTTCAAAGCAGGACAACGTCTGCTGGGGCCGCTAGTATGTGTTATATATAACATGACGCGATATACTACGGGGGGCGGGACAAAGAGCAGGTGAAATCGCGCCGAGCCGCTAGTGGGACATACAACGGACTACTTGGGCCGATCACAGAAACCCAGACCATAGTAAATAACTGAGAAAAATCGTTCTCAAAATTTAACATACCAGGAATCGAACCCGGCACCTCTGCGTTGCAGTGAGAGACTCAACCTCAGAGGCCGTTGACCATTGTCACATAATCTGCTTAGTCACGCCTGTTTCTTTCTTATTATTAAAGTACTCTATGCCTGTTTCCCTATGGGGTAGGCAGAGACGATTGGTTTCCATCCGTACATTCTTGACATATATTTTTTGTTTTCATGAATCTTTTACATGAATTAATCTCTTCAAACATACACGTTTGTTATAGATGCTTTTTATGTGGAGAATTATTGCCCAAGCAAAATAACATAAATGGTTAGATGCTCCCACTACTGGGCTTGGGCCTCTCCATTTTTAGGGGAACGGACAGTATCCACGTCACGCGTCCAAGCCGGCTTAATGGGTTTCTTACAACAGTTATCCCGACTCTTGATACTCGAACATACACACAATAATTTTTATATTTAAAAAATAGATTTTAGAAAGAAAGAAAAATATATTTTAAGAAATAGCGACGTACTTACATTGCTGGTGTGTATGTTAAAAAGAAACCATATTTTGAGGATTTGTTCGCTGCATTTTCAGCAAATGTGGTTAATAAGCTAAGTCTATTAGTATAATAATATAATATTATTTATTATATAATATATTTAATATTATTTACTCCCATAGAGTAACCTATAGAGGAGCCTAATCTAATTTACCACCGCTTCACAACATGTTGTGGCTTGAAGAGACGAAGCGGCGCAAGAAACTCTTCAGTAAACATGCCTAGTTCAAATTTTTTTTATATAGTATTAAAATGGATGGAAGGAAAAATAAAAGAAATTATCAATCGAGTTCCAGTAATTCTTCAAAAGTAATTCTGTAACATACTCCTGTATACTAGAATAAGAATACGTTGCGAAGCGGTGTCCATAGAATGGGAAGTAAAATTAAAAATTATATTATATGTATGACCTTAAACCAATGATCTCCAGTGGAACTTATTTTGAATAAAAACTATTGAATTGTGATATTTGAGTATGTTTGTATTTGCCAACTCAAAAAGTAGTCAATGGATTGCCTTGAAATTTTTGTATAAAGTTGCATATGAATAGAAGAATGTTTTTGTACACTTATCTTTCCAAAGTTCCCATGACAACGGGGAATTCAAATCATTGAGTAAATTATAAAAATATGATATCTTTATTCATATATTGTCTCTTATTCTGCTTATTCATTAGATAGTCCCTTAAACATGTGGTGGCTGAAACCAAGCAGTGGAACGTATATTAGTGAATATTTATATGAATTCAGATATATTACATAGAAATAAAAAATATAATTATTGATAGCCTTACATATAATCGTTTGTAAAACTTTAAGAAACTGCTCAGCAACTGATTATTAAAAATCTTACCCATAAACTCCTCTTAAGGATAAGATATGGTATAGTAACTCATAAATAACTCAAAAATAACCACAACATCGAGAGGTAGTTTAGGTGACTGCTAAGATGGCAATTTTTATTTTAAACAGCTTATTGTCGCCGAGTACAGGAATAAGGGGAAAGAATTTGTGTATTAAGATTCTCTTACTTAAGAGATGCCTAATCGTTTCTTAATTATAATAATAATAATAATAATAATTAAGGCCGTTAGAATACAAGAAGCAGTTGTTGTGTACTTGACTACTAATAACAGTACCTTGAGTTGTGTTCCGGCGTTAGTGGGCAGGGCCCCATCTACGATCCCAGCAGAACATTGCCACTTTCCATCACAGTTGGGCCGTCAGTCTGTCTGCTGTACTCCAGCAATAAAAAAACCATTGGTAGATGCGTTCCAAACGTAGCGATTTCAAACCCTAGCCGGACGCCATCCACCAGTTAGACAGTTTTATCTAATGTGCATAATTGTTACAATTACCACATGCTAAAGCTGAAGGAAAACATCAAGATGATACATGCACGTTGAGATATCTGATGTATCAGACTAATGTATACTGTCCGTTCCTGAGGACCATCAGTGGGACAATCATGGGCTTATATTATTATTATTATTAACGACCTCTATTTTGAACGGGCTTAGCTTTTGACGGCTTAACTCACTGCAACGCAGAGGCTCCGGGTGCGATTCCTGGTATAGTAAATTTCAGGAAAGAATTTTCTTCTTTATTCACTACGGCCTGGGTGTCTGGAATCGGTCCCAGATTTGTCCGTTGTTTATTACCCATAAAAAAGGTTAACGTGCTTAATTTGGGGATATTTTTTTATTTTTTTTATTGCAGGAGCTCAGCAGACAGGCAGACGGCCCACTTGATGGATAGCGGTTACCATCGCCTATGGACATTTGTAACACCAAAGGTACTACTAATGCGCTGCTGCTCTCTTGAAGGGGACTGGAGCCTGGTCACTAATGCCGGAACACAACTAAGGGTTGTTATGGCGACATACTTTAGACCAGGGGTGGTAGCCATCCAGTCGGGCAAATGCCCTACCACCTGGCTGTGGGTTGTTTTGTCGCCTCTTACGACAGGCCGCCCGGCCGCAGGAATTTGTATTCTTTCTCCGTTCCTGCACGGATAAAATAATTATAATATGTGTGTTTGTCAGCCGATTCATTTATTTATTTTATTTATTAAAAATCTTGGCATTCAATGAATGCACCCGTATTTAAAATCTCATTCAACTATTACATCCAACAGCCTCTAATAATCTTGTACACAGTTCATAAACGACATATTGTTAAGAAACCGTTCCTTAAACTGTACTATCAGAAACGTTCCATATTATCTGACGTTCATAAGTCTATTGGATCAGTCGGTTAACGCTCAGCGCGCCAATGATGGATGAACTATTAGAAACAGTGATTCCATTGCTGACAAAGAAGACCGAAAAGAACACGAACACTTAGTACTAAGAGCACTATTAAAGTGAAATAGTTCAGTGACTGAATCGTACTAGACAGAAACTACTTTTAAAACCTCTGGTCTAGAGTATACCGCCATAACAACCTTGAGTTGTATTCCGGCATTAGTGACCAGGTTCCAGTCTCCCTTAAGAGAGCACCGGCGCGTTTGTAGCACCTTTGGTGTTGTAAATGTCCATAGGCGATTGTAACCTGTTTCCATCAAGTGGGCCGTCTGCCGGTCTGCTAAGCTCATGCATTATAAAAAAAGAAAACAAGATTAAATAAACATTTGTATTACGTAACAATAAATGTCCCATTCGTAAACAATTTAAAAAGTTTTAACAGAGTACCAACGAAATAGGTTCGCATTACAAAGCAATAAGCGCAGTTTAAGCCTTACTTAACCGTAACAGTAATAATTTTTAAACTTCCCTAATAACAATGCATATTTCACAAAGGACCAAGTTTTGATATGTAACCGTTTAAACTAGGGTTATTGCAATAAAAGGCCAGTCGCGCCTTAAACAGCTACAGGCTGAGCTGCGGCGAAATAGTAGGAGGTAGCGATTAACGGGAGAATTTTGAAGTGATAACTTCTTATGGGAGGGTAAACCGCTTCGTTAGATAGGAATAAAACTCGTGTGTAGCATGCATTTTTACATATCGATGGGTGAAAGGCTATTTGTTTTAAACGACACTTTTATAAATTGTCGGGAGAAAAGTTTAAAGTTTCTAATGACTCAGAAAAAAACATCACTAACGAACTATGTCCCATATTTAAAAAAAAAGAACATTTGAAGACTGAAACTAGAGATCAGGTTCTTTATATTTCTTTAAGTTGAGACATAAGGATGAAAAATCCATCGTGTTGAGTAGTATCACACAAAATGTCGCTTAAAACAAATAGCCTTTCACCCCTCGATATATTATCAGAATATATAAGAATCAATGTGTACAAATCACCGGGTAAAACCTAGCTTACGGCATGTAAAGTAATAAATAAAATTAGAATTAACAGAACAAACAGACAGACGTAATTATAATTAGATATAAAACAAAAGAAACATTGTAAAAGTAAAAGTAGAATAAATATAATGTATAAGACCCTTTTTACAAATAAAGAGAACACACAAAAAAAGAAAATAAAAAACAATTATAGTGAACAGCCCGGAATATCCAGTTTATCCGGAGAGAAAAAAAAAAAAAAACCGCTTCGTTGCGTAACGCGTTACGGCGCCAGTCTTTCTGGCTTCCATTTCTCTCACGCAAGTTATCAGTTCTGTTGGGCGTCCCGAGATGTACATTATATTTTAAACCGATAATAGACGATTAACTTCTTCTTCTTTCTGTCTTTCAATTTGGGTGAATTAATCAAATTGATCCATATACTTGGGTCATTCAATGTTATTGAAAACCATCCGGTTTTGAGCCTTTCAATCAAATTTATCAAATATTATTTATTCGTCTGGATTATTATTACTTTTTCTTTTACCTTATTATATATATACTGGAGGCTGTATAGGGTACTTTTATATCAAATAATGATAATTTTTACTAAACTTTTTATGACCCCAAAAGTTCACCAAATAAAGTACTTTGCCCCAAATATAATTATTTGTAACAAATAAAATATCTTTCCCCAATTAAAATATCCCTCCCCCCCCAGGGCCAAATAACTAATTTGGTATCTCCAAATTAGTTATTTGTCTCTTCGAAATATATGTACGTGAGCAAAGTCGAGGTATTTATGAGTGACGTTACATCAACGCTTAATTATCAAAATAACATTAATAAGTCGTAAAACGGAAATGTCAAAGTGTTACATAGCCCATTGATAAATAATGCCGTCTGGTTGCTTTAACAAAATACTTCACCATATAAAATAAATTATACACTACAATTGAATACTATTACGGCGCTTAAATATTATGATTTGTTCCGTAATGAAGAGTAATTGATTAGAAATATATGAAAATATCAATTTAATGAATATCACTTATATAGAGTGTACTAGCTGTCCCGGCAGACGTCGTCCTGCCCGGTAAAAATAGGGGTTTGTCGCAGAGGGTTAATAATTTAGGGTTGTATGTATTTTTGTATGTTGTATCATAAAAAACTAGAAATTAAAAATTTTGTCTAAAAAATTAAAAAAAAAATTAGGGGTGGACTACCCCTAACATTTAGGGGGATGAAAAATAGATGTTGGCCGATTCTCATAGATACCGGATAAGCACAAAAAATTTCATCAAAATCGGTCAAGCCGTTTCGGAGGAGTATGGCAACGAAAACTGTGACACGAGAATTTTATATATTAGATATCAAATTTTAAGCAGAAACAAGTCTATAGTTTTCCAATTAAATAATCTTTTATTTACTTTTGTCTGGATATCTGGGATTGACTAACTGATATACGCACTGACTACGCACAACCCAAATTACTGAGGCTAAGAACGTGGAAATTTGCATGCGGATTCATTCTATAGTGCTGGTGCACATAAAGAAGGGATTTTTGAAAATTCAAACCATAAATGGGTGATAAAGGGTATTAAAGTTTGTTTGAAAATCCGTCATTTAAGAAGTAAGAAGTTCAAAACCTCATATACTTGCTTCCGGTTAGAAAGAAATGTACAAGTGTATCGTCATTTTTGGACATTCTACCCTTAAGGTGGTGAAAAAGGGGATGGAAATTTGCTCAAACTGTGGTTATTTTTGATATAAGCAGACAAGTAATAATATTAAAATTAAAAGCGAAACAATTATTTATTATTAATTATACGTAATAAAATAACTCGACGAATCAACTTGCATAGTATTACTATATAGTTGTAATAAAGAAGCGATAGTCAAATTGTAATGTAATGAATGAAATCGAAATGCTCGCTCTTCCGCTTCCGCGATCGCTCGTCTCTAGCCTCGGCACCAGCCATAACTCGGCGCCTCATAAGGGAATACTAACTTTCGCAATTTTCCTTTCTGCCGGTCCCCGGGAGGCTTCAAAGGCGAATTAAGGTTGGTTAAATTTACTCTCATTTTCGTCGGCCGATGTTACAAGGCCTTCTGTTTTTTAGTTTATTTCTTTGATCAGAGCTTCTTCGGAGTGGAAATTATTTGAAACTTGGTTCCTCAGCCAAATTGGTATTCAGAAGCAATTTCAACAAGTTCACACCTCCGCGCAGCGTTCCCTTTTATTTTTTAAGTCAAGACCATTTCTACTTCAGGGAGTTTGTTTTCACCACTAATTTATTGTTACTGCTATAAAAACTAAATACTCTTTATAGGGCTTTGAATAAGTGTTTCTATTTAATTTTTCAATCTGTTTATTTCAACAATAAGTTCGGTCTTTTTGATGTTTATTTAAATTAAATTTTAAAATTCATCAAAACCAGTCATTGACTCTTAAGGCGATCAGAGGGCTGGTGCTTACCTCGAGCAACGGATTAGGATGGCGATCCAGCGAGGAAACGTAGGCAACCTTCTGGGCATCTTACCCATAGAAAACGGTGATCTTGGCTCAGTATTCTTCTTATAGTCTTGAGGGCCTATGGGTAGAATACAATACAAATAAGTTAAATTTTAAACGATGACCTGATGGAAGGGGAGGAGTCGTGCGAGAACCATGAACGAAGCGAGACGTGTGTACTACAATCAGGAAACTTTAGTGACGGACATTGCGCGTTTTATGGAAATACGTTTGGACTTGTTGTGTTCGGTTATATTTGTACCTATGTTGTTTGTGTTGGTATAGTTCTAATAAATGCTATAGTAATTGGGATTGTTCACATTTTTTCAATCTAGCTATTTCAAAAACCATTTCGAGGAATAGAGTCCCTAATCATTTCTGTCTAGTTAAAATTCTAAAAAACGTAAGATATTCTTGTATTTTGTAAGAAATATGTTTGACCTTTATTTGACCTTACTAAATCCAATCAGGTGGGCCGTCTGCCTGTTTGCCTGCTTCAGATGTAAAACAAATCTAACTGTACATTATTTGATTTAAGTTCTGTAACATGGATTTTTCCCTAAAGATCACTTTACAAATTTAACGATAACTATAGACAATAATAATGGTTGAACACGAAAAATTATAAGCCTAGCGACTAAAAGCACTAAAATGATCACGATAAGTAATGAGTAATGACAGTGAATCGAATTATAAAAAAACTAACGCTTAAAATACAAAAATATTCAAATTAGTATCTTAAAATATCCTATTTTACGTAATAAAAATATAAAATCAGGGGGTATAATCTTTTGTGAACAATTCCCATTCTAACGGCATTTTAATTCGAGTCCTGCACCTCGTAACAGTAATTATAATTATAGTAATTCACATTTAGTAGTTTTAGCCCAGGCGGTAAAATATCCTGTTTAATATATTTTGATTGGACCTTAGAAACTTCGAATGGACATTGCGACATAAGGCGCAAAGTAAGCGGGGATCATTGTACGCATGCGCACCTTGTCACGGCCGACCGGCGCTTGCGCAGGAATATGCTCGAATGATCTTTGATTTATATATGGGTTTAATTTAAATAAAATTTATTAATTCAGTCATTTATTACACATTACACACAATATATACATTTTAATATGATGTATGTTTCTATTGTAATTTATGTTAGTTTTGCGTTAAAGTTTCTCTATTTACATATATCCTTATTCATATTATAAATGCGAAAATAACTCTGTCTGTCTGTCTGTTCCGTTTTCACGCAAAAACTACTGGACCGATTTGGCTGAAACTCAGTATATATATTTATACCTATACACCTTTGGTGATGCAAATGTCCATAGGTGATGATAACCGCTTCCCATCAAGTGGCCCGTCTGCCGGTCTGCTGAACTCCTGCAATAAAAAAGTAATTTTTAAATGGCATATCGTTGAAGTTTATGTATTTTTTTTTTGTACTGTGGTTTGAAATTTCTTGGAATGCGTTTGCTGGGTTTCGAAGCTGAGCTGTTTTAAACTCAAAGCGTCTCACTGAATAGTTATAATTGCTAGTTGATAATTATAATAACATATAAGGTCGTATACTAGCGTACGTGTGTGCAATGTCCGTTGATCGTGACAAGGCGAACAAGTTGACACAGCTCCTTGGGCCCTCTCACTTTAACAAAAAAATTGGTAGACACGCGACCTAAATTTGACCTATATTAGGGACAGCTATTCGTATTTAGACAACTTCGTATCTTGATGGTACCTTGGGTCCGCTAACCATTATAGATTCTTGTTTGGCAAAATTTCATTATCTATACAGCGTGTTTCATTTCAAATGACAATAAATCATAACTTTAGCGGTCGTACTCCATACAAATTTTTTGGTACTATTAAATCAACCGTAATGTCAAAAATAAAATTTTGAAATTTCCGAACAAATTAATTACGATAGAAAGGGAATAAAAACAGAACATCTTGTAAATATTGGTTCGCGAGCGAGAGCGTAAGAATGAACAACTTCCGCGTCTAATGCTGAAGAGACGAGCTGGCAACTTGATACATTGGTCACTAACCTACCAATTTAGACACAATAACTGATACATGTTGTTGTAATATTCTGAAATGAAAAATGAGGTCCTGTGGCTAAACCAAAGAAGTTACCTTGATTCATTTTTGTATTTGGGCAGAGTACGTCATGAAGAAAACTTGGTCTGATTAATTGTCGTAAGGTCTGAAACACGTTGTATAATAATACGTGAATCAAAAGTAATCCAAAAAAAATTAAGCCCTTTTTACAAAAATTGCGCTTAGTTTATATTTTATTTATTTGGTTCGTTTGCAGTTACTATACTATAATATTGTAGGAGACAATTTAAAAGTTAATTACTAAGATAAGTGTGTAACCTATTATAAACAAACACAGCTTTGGATGAGAGTATAAAAAAACCAACTTCAAAAACTAAAAAACTAAAAAGTATAAAATAACTTATTTCTAAAGCTATGTATTATTGTTAATATAAATTGTCGAAAACATCTTAAAATTCGGTGCTTAGTAATTTTCAAAATATAGTCATTTTTATGTTTTACTTTGGAACGGAATGGATTTTTTTTCATGAAATGAAAACTACTCGGCCAGACTATGTCAAACTTTTAGGGGACTAAATGGCAACTATTCCGCGTCGAATAAAAAAAGAATCACGTAAATCGGATCATAAATCTCAGAGTAATCGGTGAACATACATAAAAAAGATCTCGACGAATTGAGAACCTCCTCCTTTTTTGAATTAGGTTAATTATTTTTTTTACTAAATATAAGAATAAACAAAATTAGACACAAATTTATAGAAATATACAAGCATACATTTATAGTTAACAAGTAAATGAGGATTTTAAAAATAAAGAAATTAAAAAATTAATGATACTTAAAAAGTATTGGATGGAAACATATTGTGCAATATTCGGCGAAACTTCGGTAATGATTTGGCAATATCTAAAATGGAGCTATATTTGTTGTATAGTTTAACAATTCGTGAAACGGGTGAAGTGCTGCTTAAGATTGTCTTGCGCAAAGGTGGACTAAGCATAGTGATAAAGAAAGACATGAGGTACCACCGACATGGGTATGTATATTAGCAGTGCTACTATGACTTCAACGTGGTGTATTTAAATACACCACTTTTGTTTAAAAGCAACTCATTTGTTTCGTCACTGGTTTTGCAAATACAGGCGAGAGTGACCACTTTCCATAAGGTAGGCTGTCGTCTACTTATTTGCCAGGTTCGCAATAAATTATTTAAAATTTGAATAATGTTCAAAACTCAATCTGAACACCTGAAGATGAAACATATTGCTGAGTTGGCGTGCTCTGCGAAATGATAATAATCATTTCTTGAACACGTGATTTGTTAATTAAATTATCGGTAATTAGTTTAGTGTTGTCTTAATTATTCACTGTTATTTGTTTACGTTAATTTTCTAAGTATTGAAATGAAGCTATCTGTTTTTAACCGCTAACCCCTTTGTGTTTATGACCGGTTTGCGAATGAGATATCACAAAACATTTTACTGTTCCAATTTCGCTGGAAGTTCTTAAAAGACATGTTGTTTTGGATTAAGCTTACAAGTTTGAGAACTCTAATGAGCGGTCAGTGCGTGTTTATTGGGGTCTACATCTACTTTGCGGCTATATAAGGTCGGCCCATTGAGACAGAGTGAGTTATGTTTCAGCTGCGATCGAGGTGTAATTAAGTGTACATACGGAACGGGAATCTCACATAGACGGACACTGCGCGTTTTATGTTATAACAGTTTTCTGCTTTATGGATTGGACTTGTTGTATTTGGCTGTGTTTGTAAAACTGCGAATCACGTGTATTTCTAATAAGATTTGTGAACTTTCTACTGAAATTTAATTTGAACCTCGTAAATTCGTACAATATCAACAGTCCTGTTGCAGTCAGTGAATCTCGAGAAAGTTAAAATTTATATCTCGCAGAATATCCAAAGTTTCGTCTTAAAGATTTTATTAGCCGCTGTGGACAATAAAGTTTTATCACCTTTATTTTTCATTTCAGACAAGACGGTGTGATTAAAATATTTAAATTGCTATCTTTCAAGACGTTATATATTTAAATTTTATTTTCGAAATGTGCAAATTTTATTTAACGTATCGTTAAGATAAGAGCAATATATTAAAATAAAAGATACATTAAATTATAAAACAGTACAATAAAGGAAAAATAAATAATATTTTACATTTAATCCCTCGAAGTCAATGGGTAAGGTTCCCAGAAGGCTGGCCACGTTACCATGCTGGATTGCCATACCGAGGTCTTACTCTCGAACGCCTTCCGTCGTACGTTCTCGTCCGATCAGCCTGAAAGAGTCAATTAAATTTTAGATAGAAGAAAGAAAGACGAAAGATATGTTTAAAACTAAAATAATATAGTCTATATAGGTACAAGACAAACAGTGCGTCTTCTCCTCCCGGTCTTGACCTACGGGATCGAGACATAGACATTGGCGGCAGGATTGGTCCAGAATTGTTGCTCAGTGGGCTATGGAGCGAGATATATTGGTTGTTTCTCTCATAGATAAAATTAGAAATGAGGATATCCGTAATAGAACCAAGGTAACCGACAAAGTTCGCAAAATTAGCAATTTGAAGTGGCAACGGGTCGGTCACGTCTGCTGCAGGACCGATGGCCGATAGAACAGAGCAGTCTTTGAGTGGAGAACGCGTCTCGGTAAACATAGTGTCGGACGCCCTCCAACCCGTGCAAGGTCGCCGGTAGGCGCTGGGTGAGGACATCAGAGGACAGAGATGAGTGACGCCGACTTGGGGAGGCTTACTGTACTTAAATATAAAATAACAAGCATAAGCGATGAAAGACGTTCGGGAGTAAGCCCTCTGATCCGTTGTCCGAGGTAGGAAACAGCCCTCTGTTCACCTAAAGAATCGATAAGGTGTTTTTGGAGCAATGTATTCAATGCAATATTCAATGAGGAGGAAGTAAGATTTTTTTACAATCAAAAAACAATACTAGACAGTTCATTGCCCTATTAACCCACTTCCGCAATCAATATACATATATCAAATTTAAAAAAGTTATATCATAAAAATACGTTACGTGCAGGTAGTCGAGTCGACCCTGACTCAGATCCAGTTTTTGTTGCGATCTTACGACATACTGTATTCAGCCAACGTGTTATTCAATATGGCAAAGTGCAAGATCTAATTGCTTTAATACTTTTAATATTGGTATACAATACATACTCACATTTCGAATATAACGTGTTTGGCTGTAAATCCACATTGTGTATTTTGGGGATATAATAGTAAAATCTTGTTCTTGATATATAAGTATAAATGTCTGTCTGTATGTCCTTTATAAAATCGTAAACTATACATCCGATTTTGATGAAATTTTGTGTATGTGTTTGAGTGGGACCCGGAATAGTTTACAGCCACAATTGGAACCGGTAGGTTGAGATCGGGTTCTAGAATCATTCTAATCACCTGGACCGATATTGATGATTTTAATTTTGTGTCTTTGAGTGGGTCCCAGTGGGATGGTTTAGATTCACAGTTAAAATCGGTAGGTGGCGCTGGAATCGAGACCTAGGTTTTATTTCTTCAAAGCAGGACAACGTCTGCCGCGGCCGCTAGTTAATTATAGTAAACGTCCGTACATACTAGGGTGAATCAAAAGTCCTTTGAATTTCATATATATAATACCTTCTTGCGAGACCTTCGATATTCAAATTATAGTGTAAATCACTCGATATTTAAGCCAACTGGCACTTGTTTTTGCCAGTTCGTTCGTACGTAATAAATTGTTTCGTGCAACGAGTTGCTAAAAACGCAAAATTATGGATAAGTGAGTTACGTGCGGTAACAAAATATCTCAGCTTGAAAAAATGTCTATGTAGAAAGACTTTTTTCGGACATTCAGCAGACATTAGGGGATGATGCTGTACCCTACTCTACAATTGCGTACGGTGGCGCTTAACGCAATCCGCTGTCCTGGCTCAATCTCTTTGACCACCCTCTATATTCTCCGAACTTAGCCCAAATTAAAAGAAGAAATTCGTATATTTGACGTTGACGCGCATTCCGCTTGTGTAACAGGTCCTAGCTTAGTAGAGGTAGGCTACCAGTCCAGGAATACCCCCTAAAATCCCTGTGTTTCTTGCTTTTCGCCCGAGCCAGGGCCGCGGTAAATGTCAATCTCCTACTTCACGTTGGTCCTCATAGCCGAGACCGCCCTGTCCAGACACGAATAACTAGACTGAATTCAAATATGAAAAGCGATAAGTAGACGACTTATAAAACGTCAAATAACTCTCACTACTATTGTATAATGTTGGCAACTCGTTAATATTTATCATTATTGCCGTAACACAATGCAGTTAATTAACAGTTTTTATTCATTACAGACAATAAATTAAAGAGTAACAAATTATCGTTTTGTTTGGATCGGTTACCGGTTTCTTCGTTAATTAGGTTTTAAAACGTAATATGGATAATCTTTTGTGTGTTATAATGAGATTAAATAACAAAAGCTGTTATTATTTAATCCAGTGAATAGAGATTGTTATATCATATCGTTCACAAAAGTTACAGAGTTAGAAATTATGTTACGTTATGTAGACGACTTGCAAGTGTTAACAGAAAAGGGAGAGAGGTGCGCATAGGTCCGTGGGTACCGACGCCAGTCGTGGCCCCGGAGACGCAGGTATGCTCAAGATCTCCCGTAATACTGCTGCAGGGGTCCTCCAGTACCTGGAAAGTGGAGGATTCAACCCCTGTTTACGAAGTGAGTTTACCCTGCTTCCCGGGTTATTCTGAAGCACTGATGTGCAGGTTCAGCATAGGCGTAACTACGTTCCAAGTCTCACGCTCTTCCTACCATAAGCGCAGGGCAGAAAGGTGGTTTTAGTGGGGTATTAGCACATGGGTTACCTCTCCACATAGAGGGAGGTAACTTGCTGAGGTGCATGCCGTCAATTGACTCTGTTATTTGCGCTATGTTTCGTGAATAGCTCTCATTGCTTTGGTCTAATCTCAGGAAAGGACCCGGTAGTCTACGAAATGTATTTCCCCTGCCTCAAAAAAAGAGTCAACAGAAAAAGCTTCTATCTACAACATTAGCTCGCAATAATTAGGCAATTGACAAAGTAACTGTCAGATGTCATAGTGTCAACATGAATTGTTCAGGCTGTGCTATTTTGTTGTTAAACTATGTATATTTAGAGTCCGCGCTACAAAAGAAGCCTCATAGATACGGCGCTGCAATCGCCGTACTTAATCCTACCAGAGTAATTATTTTCAAATCCGTAAATCGACGACTGTAAAACAAATACAAAATATTCCATAATTAAAGTAGTAGATCTATTTCCTGGCTATTTTACGAACAAAAATCTATCAAATAGCGGAGCTGCCACTTTTAGTTCCTTTATTTTCCGTGGGACTTTATTCGTGGCGCGGACTCTAATTAAATAATCACTCTGGTATAGATAGAACATGTGTTTAGCATGCCAGTTGTTGTTGTTTTATTCGCTATAATGGCAGGCAAAGGAACTTAATGTCTTGTTTGATTAAGTCTTCAATACAGCTCAGCGAAATTGTAGGTATTGGACTAAAGTCATTTAACGGAGTTCTTATGATAACTCGAAACGCCACATTTGACTTTACTATAGTTCACATTTCTTACAAAAATACATAATTATTACTCAAAAACTATCAATATCCTAAAAAAAATGTTAATTTTAAGGGAGAATTCATATTTTAGGAAGGAAAACTGCACAACATAACATCACCTTTCAGTTCCCATCAGAAACTCTTAGCACGTCAGTATTTTTAATTATAGAAAATTCTTACGTCATTTAATATAGACTAACCATCATTTACCTTTGCCATAAATTAATTCTTACCATTTTCCATAGAGATATGACCCCTACGAAGTTCAGTATGAGCAAGCGGTAGTCCGGAAGCCTTTACGGGAGCACGAGAAGCCTCAAGACCTGCGCAACGTGCCGGGACACCCAGGCGTTGATTTCCCAATATACCACTCGGTGCCCGAGACCAGCTTCTCTTGTGCTCACGTTCCGGTCCACCCAGGAATGTATGCAAACGTCGAAACTGGATGCCAAGTATGTGAAATATTTTGTGGTATAAATAATTAAATGGTATATTGATGTATTGTATTGATAATGATAAATATTGTGCATAAATACCGTCAGCATTAAAAATCTACCAGTCTCTGCCAAGGGTTGCTTGGAAGAGATCTCTTTTTTGTGGTAAGGCCGCCCGTTGTACTATCTATTGTATTTTTCTACTAGCTTCTGCCCGCGACTTCGTCCGCGTAGAATAGTTAAAAAAAAAATAAGTTTTTATTTTAACTCCTAACTACCTAACTCCCCGATTTTGAAACATTCTTCATTGGTGCTCCGCTTCTAGTGGTCTTAGCGTCTATAGCCTATATATAGCCTTCCTCGATAAATGGGCTATCTAACACTGAAAGAATTGGTGAACAATAAAGTGTTGTCTAACTATTTATCCATGTAAGAAATATTTTATATATATTTGCATGACTTTAATGCTGTATAGTACTTAATTTTTTAATTTGCATTAAAAATAAATCTCAATTATTTATTTCAGTGGCTAAAGATATTTAAATTTTATTATTATATTGTAACACGCCGACAAAGTGAATGCACACCTTAAAATTTGCAATTAGGAAAAAAACATCCTATTGTTATTGTACTCGTTTATGGCCGCAGGTGTACAGATTACCATTTCTTGGAAAACGCAGTCCACGCTGTCGAGTGTTGTATTGTATATTTTAGGATAAAAAAATGCCCGCACGGAGGGGTGATGCAGTCAAGCGACGATTACGATACGAGCAAGACGTGTAAATTCGATAAGCTATATAGTGACGGACTTTGCGCGGGTTATTGAATCGTGCAGTTTTTACTGGTCGTGTTCGGTTATATTTGTGCCTGTGTTATACATGTTTGTATGGTTATAATAAATTCTATGGAAATTTATCGGCTTTTTAATTCGAGTCCCGCACTCGAAACAACTTCTTCAAAGTAAAAATGTTATAAGAGAACTTTTTAAAACATTCATTTCATAAACCCAAAGCAGTTTCACAGAAGATTTAATACAGAGGACTCAGAGATTGGTCGCACATTCACGTCGCCCATATTCTTGGGAGTGAATTCATTAAGCGCAGAGTGGAGCACAATGGCACATTACCCGCTCGGCCGCACGACGCTCAATTATTTATACACTTGACCATTCTGGGCACAATGCATTCTATGCGCTTTTAACATGTTTTCACTGCTAGACTGTACTCATGTAACATATTTCTCATGACAAGAAGAGAATTGTTACTTTTATATTGAACGCAGAACAAGTGTGAACAAACCAAGCGACATATATATACATATAAAACATCTAATTTAGGTCAAATTTTTTAATGTATTCTTATGTGTACATATAATAAAACTGTATAAGTCGAATTTATGTACAATGAAAAAATGCTAAAGATCGAGTCAGGGAGATTTAAGAAGTGAAAAAAAACTAATTGCGATTTTTTCAAATCTTTTTTTAAACGAGTGGGCTGATTTAAATGCAATTTTGTATGGTGGTAGCTTGTATCCCTGGTCAACATATTGGATACATTTGATCCCTAAAAATTAAAGAGTTCCCGTGGAATAATAAAAAAACTTCCACGCGGACGAAGTCGCGGGCAGACGGTAGTTTAAAAAAAATCTAGCTATTTTCCATAAGTTAGTTGACATTATACAATAAAATCTAAAACTAGGTTCAAATCAAAGAGCGGGCACTCAAATACATCGTAACTTTGGAATATCATGATAGAAATATTTTACATACATACATACATTTATTATCACGCCTTTTTCCCATGGGGGTAGGCAGAGACTATAGATCTCCACTTGCGACGATCCTGAAAAACAACTTTAGCTTCATCTACTTTCATTAACATCTTCATACATGCACATTTATTTGATATGCTTTTTACCTGACTATTAATATTTTAATAACATTAAAAGACATGACGTCATAACTTGCGATACTCGTACAAAATCTCAGTTGATTTGACTGTCTATTGCTGATTAGCTACTAGACAACTTAAGACATTCGTATTACGATTCGACTACGACTATAAATCAAGTGTGACTTAATCCGGGATATACTCGTATACGAGTTTCAATCTCCGTAGTTGTCAGGTATCTATCATTGTACTGAGGTTTACATGTGGGTTAGGCAGTACACATTCATAAATATACCAAGCACATTAATGCCGCATACATTTTGTACAACCTTAGCAAGGTATGACGTCATTTCTTTAACTATTCAAATATCGCATTAATTACTATCATTTAAACATTAATTATAATTATTTATATAATGATACTTCAAAAGAATGATAATGAAATGGTATTTTTACTTATGCTTTTTATACGTAATTAATTTTAGATTGGTTATGATGATGGAATAGGTAAGATCGGATGGGTAAGTGGGTAATGGGTAATGGGTAAGTACTATGCAAACACGTATAACACAGAAACAAATATAACTGGACCCAACCAGTACAAACTGCACGATCCAATAACACGCGCAACGTCCGTCACTATCGAATGAACTACACACGTCATGCTCGAATCGTAATCGCCACTTGACTGCCTCACCCCCCCGCGTTCGGGCATCATTTTATACTAAACTGTACAATACAACAATCGACCGCGTGGACTGAAGTTTCTGAAAAACCGTAATCTGCATACCTGCGGCCATAAATAAGTACAATAACAATAGGCTATTGTCTAATTGCAATTTTTAAACACAAAGTAAACAAAAGAAGTTCGAATGCGGGAAAGGTAATAAACCAGGTGTGCGTTGCCTTTGTCGGCATGTAACAATATAAAGAAAATCAGTGCCTTTTATTCCATGTTGTTGAAAGTTGAAAATATTAGAAATATCACGTATCAGTATTGCTTACAATCTGTTTCCAAATAAATTGTGAATTGAATTTACGAATCAAACGGAATCCGGAGTGAATTCCATCATAAGCCGGTCGTTGGCACATGTTTGCATTTGCAAGGAGATAAATGAAATAGAGTGAATTGTGGTGCAAGTTTCACTCTTCGAGAATTTAGTATCACATGATCAGTTCAGATGCTGCGACTCTGTTGTAACTAATTTTATTTACAACTTTAAAGTTCTGTTTCTTTTCTATTGCAATTTTGTACACGAGTTTCATGGAATTTACGATATTGAAAATTTAAACGGCTTAGAGCGTGGCATTTATGTGAATTTTATTATTCCGGCTTTTCGGCCACTTTTCAGTGGCCGTGATCATGGAAGACAAAGCTGTCAAGTGACAATGAGTATTGTTAAAGTTTTATTTAGCGTACTATATTAATTTGTACCTGTGTTATGACGTTTTTGTATAGTTCTAATAAATTCTATATTAATTCCAACGGCATTTTAATTCGAGTCCCACACTTGTAACAATATAAAACAATAAAGTATTGCAAAATCATCTTTATTGAAAATGCAAATTAATTTATTTATTTCAAAATGGAATCTTACAGATTACTTATTGAAAGTCATGACTCTACCACCGCTTCCAAAGCAATTTTAGTTACTGTTAAAGGAGAAGAAGCGGCGCAACAAACTCCCCAGTAACACATCTTTACTTTGTAATTATCATGTTTAATCACTCGTCTTTTTATTTTTTATTATGTAGTTTATAATAATACAATGTTTTACAAAGTAATTTTTATGAATGATTATTGAAAAAGCTTGATAGCGATCGCATTATTCCCATTCGGTGCAGTCGTCTAAAAATTCTTTCGTTGTATAATAAGCCTTCTTGCACAAACGTTGCTTTACTAATTTTTTAAACTTATTTTCTGACAGTTCTTGAACGTTTACTGGGATTTTGTTAAAGAGCATTACACTTTGTCCACAAAACTACTATAAACTTTATGGAGCCTACACGTGGGAGTTTCTAATTTATTTTTGTTCCTAGTATTTGTACAATGTATATCATCTAATCTGGGATAATCCGTGATATTTTTCTTAACATATAGAACATTTTCAAGTATATAATACTGTGAAGCCACTTTACTTACTTACTTATTTCTTTTGAAGTACGGTCAAAAATATTACGTTAACATAATGGCAATACTACGTAAAATTTGTGGGCATGGCTAGCTCCACCTCTTTCGGTTCTTTATAGAGCTAGAGGGGAGGTGTCGTTCCGATTTGAATTCCTTCTCTACTGAGCTAAGTGAGCTAAGGGAATGATTTCTTCCGAGCGAAAAATAGCTCTTCTCTCTAACTAACCTAACTGAGACTAACGTATCACTAAAAAGAAACGAGAGGTAATATAGCTAGTATCTCTCGTCTCTTTTTAGTGAGACATTTTGCGCAAGTCTGAAGGTGCTCCCTCAACACGAGCATTCACCTGCAACGTAACGTTATAGATGCGAGCTTTACATTGGTGAGGAGAACCAAGTATTATAGTACGAAACTTATAATGATACAATCTGTAATATACGGCTTGTAACACAACGATCGCTTCAAAATCGAGTCGTAACTGTTTCGTTACAGGCGAATGCTCGTTAATCAGGCAGTTCCTCCAAATCGAATTATAAATATTACTTATATATAATTTTATATAAAAACCAAAAACTTGGTTATCTTAATTTTTCACATAGATTTTGAGGTTATGTGTAAATAGACAATTTGTAGATCTTTTTATTACCTATAACTTTGCCATTTAACTTTTTTACATAGGCCTTGTAGTTTTGCCGGTAATCGAAATAAATGTATATTATAAAAACTTACCCCCTTCCACTTCCCGACCTCGCCTGTAAATTATTTTTCTTTTCACTTTTGTTATATTCTCTTCCTTGTCCATTGAGTTTCATCCTATTTTTTTACTTTTTACCGTTTTCAAAGGCTTTATTTAACCCTGGTCTTAAAGTGAACAATCTGGAATATAAAATTATCTATTTTAATTTATTAATTATTTCGTAATGATTAATCGTAATGTTAGGGGCGAGTGAGCGACAACGACAACGAGTCTACTCTTCCCTTTTCAAAAATGCAATCATAATTCCAGTATAAATGTTTCATCGGATAAGAGTTACAGATACTGCAAGGAACAAACATCACAAGTGTTTAAATGTAAACGATAAACGATAGCATGTTATATAATTATGCACCGCCATCAAGTAAAGATAACTAATGACAAAACAAGACATGCTATTATCCGTGCAAGAACGGAGAAGAATACAATTTCTTGAGGCCGGGCGGCCTGTCGTAAGAGACGACAAAACATCCAACAGCCAGGTGGGAGGGCATTGGCCCGACTGGATGGCTACCACCCCTGGTCTAAAGTATGTTGCCGTAACAACCATGAGTTGTGTTCCGGTATTAGTGACCAGGTTCCAGTCTCCTTTAAGAGGGCAGCAGCACATTTGGTGTTGCAAATGTCCATAGGTGATGGTAACCGCTATCCATCAAGTGGGCCGTCTGCCTGTCTGCTGAACTCCTGCAATAAAAATAAAAAAATGCTATAAAACTTCTATTATACATAAATGCTGTAAATTTATATTCCTGAAATATTAGGTGGTACTGGTATTTATTTCATTCTAGATTTCTTCTAATAATGATGTCTTCGTAACCGATTTCGGTTACGGCGATCGCTTCAGTTATTGGCTGTTAGGCGTTAATGTGCAGGCAGGTAAACAAAGCCCGGTTTGCATCAGCTCGAACCTGTCTACTACTACCCATCGCCATAAGGCTTTTCAGCACCAAAATCCAGTAAAACGGAAGTGGTCAAGTACGCAGGATATATATCCGCACAAGCATTTCGCGAACACAGGTGCACACACTCGTCCTCACCCCCCCGGGCCCAATGGAGTAGGAACCGCTACGACTAGAGGAGTGTTTGGATCGGAAAGGAGGGATACTTAGGACGTGAAGGGAATGTGATAAGGAGAATGGGAAGGAAGGGAATAAAGAGGAAAGGAAACTGGAAACAAGGGGAGGTGTGACACCACTGCCACGGAAGAAAGGGAGTGTGACAGTGGTGCTGGGGCCTCGGGTTGACTTACGCGAATGCACTGCTAGGCGGACGACTGTCCAACAAGAGACGCCCCCTGGGGGCTAATAATAATGTTACATACCGGCAAAGGTGAAGGCAAACTTGCCTGTCATAAAACGCAGTTTATTACCTTTGTTGCATTTGTAGTTATTTTGTTTACTTTGTGTTTAACATTTGCAATTAGACAAAAGCCTATTGTTATTTTTTCGTTTATGACCGTTCGCAGGAATAATTAACCAGGTGTGCAGATTACGTTTTCTTGGAAAAATAACTCAGTCCACGCACTCGATTGTGTTGTATTGTGTTTTCTATAAAACAATGACTGCACGCAGAGGTGAGACAGTCAAGCAAGGATTACGATACGAGCAAGGTGTAGATTCGATGAGCGATATAGTGACGGACTTTGCGCGTGTAATTGAATCGTGCGGTTTGTACTAGTAGTGTCTAGTTATATTTGTACTTATGTTATACGTGTTTGTATAATTCTAATAAATTATGTAGTCATTTCAACGGCATTTTAATTCGAGTCCTGCGTAACTCGTAACAATAATAATAATCTGGCCAATCTTATACGGCATTTTTAGTAGCCCATGTAGTGAGTGACGAGTCGCCAGCTGTCCATTTTTTGAGATGCCATAGTCCCCATTGTCCCAGATCCCTAGTTCCATTACCAGTTCATCCCAATAGCCCGGCACATTTTCTTCTCATTCCCTACACTGATGGGGACTTGTCCTTGGGTGCAATTTTGTATGGTGAAGACAGGAATAAACGCCGTTCAATGTCACGTCACATTCACATAAAATTTGTCAATGGGCAATTTGTGTTGGCCTTCCCATGCCCCCGCCATCCCCCACAAGCCCCCCAAAATCCCGGGCCACTTTTGTCTCTAGAGACATACAATCAATAATAATAATAATATTCTATTAACATCCCACTGCTGGGCTCGCTTTCAATGTGCGGGTTTCATCACTGTTTTTCTTCGTCGTTGTCATTGTAAAAATATGAACATTATGTCAGAATATTGCAAAGTGGTGCATGCGTTTCGGCTAGGATTGGCCCGTGCCCTTTGAGTTTGGAACGCTAGCCATTACACTACCACGAATTTATTTTTATTAACTGATAATTGTTGAAAATTTCAGGCGTACCATGTCTGCCATGACGGCCGCGAGGGTCATCAGGGTGCTTCTTTCCTCTGCACCAACGGCACCCTCTTTGACCAGGCCAAGTTCGCTTGCGATTGGTGGTACAATGTGGACTGTTCTCAGGCCATCGCACATTATCAGTAAGACACTATTTTATTTTGTGTATTTACAAATTGAGATTTAAAAAGAATATATGGCAGTGTTTTTCAATCTGTGGGTATATATATAATAATAATTGTTTAATTGAAAAAAAAGTAAAATCAATGTCTGTGGATTGAGTGGATTAGTCTGTTTTTGGTAATTTGTAAATTTTCAACTTTATATTACTATTTTCATGCCTGAAACATGTGAAACATAAAAATACATATTTGTCATCTAATGTTCTTACTAGCCATGTTTTTAAGCAAATATAGTCATAGTATTTGATTTGATAGAAGACATATAATATTACAATAAATTCTGAAACACTGTTCATAATAAAAGAGCTGACGCTGATATACCAACAATGTCATCCAAGCTTTAAAAAAATATATGCCTTTTGACCTATTATAACAATGACGTCATAGTTTGCAAATATGGTAGGAAATCTAAATAGCTACAGTGTTTTATAAGATGGTATAAAGTATTACTTTTATTACAGGTTAAACGCCGATCCAGAAAAGAACCCCTACACCCCCAAGAAGAAGAAGGAGGAAATCCAGGAGTACGCGATCCCTCAGCACATTCCACAAGCAATTCCCCACCAATACACCCACCAAGATCATCAGTATACTCAGCAAGGAGTACCCTATGAGCAGCCACATGGCATATTCTATAGGAAGTTGTAGGGAGGTTATTGGGTCGTCACTCCAATGGGTGGCCAATTTAAATTATAAATCATAGCCAATAGTTTCATCTAAATTAGTTTAGTAATTTTTGTGTGAAAAAGAAACATACTTGCGTAAAATAATTAATTTATACCATTAGGGAGTAAATGGTAGTGTATGCACGTAAAAGATAGTTTTTGAATGCTTGCTGTAAATAAAAAATAAACATACTTAGACTAAACAAAAGTATAGACAGTGCCTACGCGAACAAAAGCGTCAAATGAATTGAAGCAATTCTTTTAAACTTTTATGCTTTAACTTATGTAATATACACGTGCATTACGTTTGGGTGATTAAAAGTAATGTATATACTGGAAAACATTCAACCTTCAGCCGTATTAAATCTATTAATTTAATTCGATTTAATACCGAGTTCTCGTAACGCACGGCGGCACGATCGGCATCCTATTCTAAGGATCGGCACACTATAGCCGGCTTCATTTTGAAAGTCGGAGACTCCCTCTATCTGTTAACCATCTAAGAAGTTGTACTTCATTTGGGTAGAAAAAGAAAAAAATGTTGGCACATGGAATTGGCTGCTGTTTAAGAAATAGCACTATGAGAAGTTAAAACATTAAATCTTGTTAAATTGTCAACGATAACCGGGTTTTTTAAGAATAAATAATAATATAATAGTCCACTAATATAACTGTAGACGTATGTTTTACAAAATATAACGTTTTCTTTTTCCTTTGTTTAATATTTTTTGATAAAACCCAAGGTTTGGAGTGACGACATCAAAAATATATTTGTAGATTTTTTAAGAAATAATTATATGATCACTACTTTCACATTGTTTTACTATTATGAAATCATATAAAATCGTTCTCAACACGTGCCATCACATTCTGTCACAAATAGTCATAAGATCTTTAATTAGGAACGTTGAAATCGATTTCGAGTTCATTCTTTGGCACACTTAACTAATGTTACTTATTTGTGTATGTTTCTATGTATATTAGGCGGTTTACCATATATGAGTATACAAGTGAATTTATCAAGTGAACCTATAAGTAATACTAAGATATATACTAAGAATAAACCTTTACCCCAGTTTGATATTTAATATTCCTTCATAAAAATCGATCCTTACAAGCTACAGTATGATTTGGTGTAATAATAAATCATCTGATTTTTTGCAAAATCAGCCGGTTTGGTTCCCGGGTAATTAATTGATTGATGACATTTCATTAAAATCCGCCCTACAACTCCTTAGAGTACTTTGCCCTATATCATAAAGCTTCGGACTTGACATGGAGGCACATTTGAAAAATTCACGTGTATTTTTAATTGCCTTACCACTGGTTAAAATTTGGCATAAATTTGAAACAATTTTAATTTTTTCCTAATAAAAGAATGAATACTAAGGTATAAATACTCATCAATATGAGGCGTATATTAAAGCGCAGTGTGTTCGTCATATTATGTGCCGTACCATTTATACAGTGTAAAAATTACAATGTAAATACTCCTGCGGAAATGCTGCTTGTGTTGTAAAAGTCATGTTGTAGGCACAGTATTAGAAACTTACAGTGAGCTAACCAACCGTCTTTGATGTCTCGCAAAATATCACGTTTGTCTGCGTGAGAATTGCTGAATTAGAAATTATCGCATGATAAAAAAGGTATGACGCCTCTTTTACTGTGCGATTGGTCTGCCTTTATATTTATAGCCTCTAGCCCTACATTCCTTCCTTACCCCTCTTTAACATAGTAACCAGAAGATAATTAGCGAGAGAAGTAGGCATCGCTTTTATATGAATAATACATTGGTCCTGCCACTGTTGTTGTTGTTTCTATTATTACCCTACGCTCCCCTAGTTGTCGGTTTTTTTTGCGATATTTATAGGACCAGCAGCGTGAGCGCGATTACATGTTTATATACTGCCTTCATGCTCACATTCTGCTAAGCGCTTGGACTTATAACGATCTATTACGATTACACTATATTTTACGACAGCCCGAGTTTTTTTCTGTATAATAATTCGAAACTAGTAATTAGATAAACTTAGAAGGGAAAGTAAGAAGACAACTCCTATTGTCCGCAATTGAGCGCGTAGTGACTATAAGAGCAGCATGTAAACACATAGTGCCCGTAATACTGTTACATAAGTATTTTGAAACTTTTGTTCAGCTGCACGAGCAACAGCGGCAGTAGCTGAATGTAGACAAGTGAATAAGCTATGCTGCGGGCGTATTTCAAGCGAATATAAGACACTAACAGTTTGGATTCGTACCTTCCATTTTAATCCCGCAAAATCTGTTGCTCTTTCTTCGAGGTTTATTGACTGAGTGCTTGTGCATTGTCTTGCTCTATATTTGCCAAAAGGTTACATTTATCAATACACGTTGAAAACTGTGTCAAATCATGATATTACTCTTAACAAGCTGAAATAATATTACCGTATTTTTTGCACTTCCTAGACCGCTTGTTAAGTTTTGATTTTTGACAGCCATATTGAAGTTATGTACAGTGGACGTCACATGGAATAAAATTGTCTATATTTTATCCAAAACCATACGAGAGTTCACTGATTACAATGCCATCTAGTTGAAATACATGTACTTTAAAACTTTCTGCAACTACTTCTGCATTTAATTGTCCTAAAAATTACGCAATTGGGGCCAATACGCTGCGCCTTAATGCCTTGTTACATTACACTGTTACAGATATTCTATTAATTTACTGATAAATTATTTCTGACTCTGAAGTTTGTAGGCTTCTTTAAGGTTCTTAATGAACCCTACAAAGTTGCTATAACACAATATGAATTACATTGTAAATCTTTAAATTTTAAGAAGTAAATGCATCATTTTCATGATGATCGTTTCATCGAAAATAATTATGAACGAAAATTGTATTATTGTTTTACGAATTCATCAATTCATGTTTAAAATTCGCAATATTATCATCTAAGTTTCACTTATTCAGATTATCATCTTATTTAAATCACAAACTCATAAATCATTTTGTGACTTTAATATCTATAATTAAAATCACTGATTTATTGGAATAGGATAAGCTATTGTAGAAATTTTTAATTAATTAAATATCTATATATCTATTTGTATGTGTTTTCTTTCGATATCCTGTGTATACTAAAGTTATACTATTTTTTGGGATTTGTACTTAGTTATGCTAATCGTCTTGTCCGGCGGTATAGAAATAATCTTAAGTGTTTAACCGCTATATAAGCAAGCTCAGACGAAGACTCCGGCGTTGGGTTGGCCTGGATGACATCTAACTCCGTAAACAAGCGGCCGCTGGCGAAACCCAGAGGAGGATCCGTCCGTCCATGCAATTTTCATAAAAAGGGCTACAACATTTTTGCTTCACGTATTAATATCCGCGTCTCGGTAAACGTAGTGTCAGAGGCCCTCCAGCCCGATGGACCGACGACCTATACAAGGTCGTCGGCAGGCGCTGGATGAGGAAAACAGAGGACAGGGATGAGTGGCGCCGTCTTGGGGAGGCCTACGTCCAGCAGTGGACTGTGAATGGCTGAAGACGTATTAATATATTTTATAAGTATTACATACATACATACATAATTTCACGCCAGGTCCCGTGCGGGGTAGGCACGAACAACAGAGCGCCATACAGGCTTATTCTTACACACCTCACTTGCTTCTTTGACATTCATAGCTCTTGGCATGCACGCTCGTCTGTTCTTAAGGCTCCTGACATCACCTTTATAAGTATTAATGTATCATAATTTAAAATAAAACAAAATACAATCAAATAAAACACAATATATTCGTAAAACAGTCGGCATTAAAATTCGCTTGTTCACACAATTCCCGTGACAGCAAATATGCAGGAAATGAAATGAACAAAATTAAATATATTAAAGCCAAAGCGACTACGAAACTCCCGTAATGAGGTTTTGCTGTAATTGTATTTATGTTCAATTTTCGTCTTTAATTACTCTGTTTGAGGTGAAATTACTTAAGAGTGGAAGATAAAGCAGGAATATTTATGTGCTACTAAGGAATACATAGAAAGTTTTCTTAAAATTCCCCTTGCATTGGACGAACATTATTTGTCCGGTTTTTTATCTTATGTATTTGGGTACTATTTTTTATCTTGTTTTATATATTTTTGTCTTAATTTTTTTTAAAAAGTTAAGCAATTGATCCTTAACTCCATTACATGCTTGTTACTTGGTTTCAGTTTCCTTTTACATCTCTTATTAACATAATAAGTATTGCTTATGACAGTCTGTAAAGACCTACCTAAGTGGAATCGAACTTCTTATCGTATCGTATGGTAAATTTCGTTTTTTTTCCATTATTTACTGTGGTCTATGGGATCGGCGGCCCAGAGTAGTCCGTTTTATAATATTATATAATAATCGTCAGACAAACACACATACTGTTTATCCCAAAATTAAACAAGTTATGCCTGTGTTATGATACACAAATGACTACTCTAGGGCCGATACCAGATATCCAAACCATAGTCAATAACGAAGAAAATGTGTTTCCGAAATTTACTGTACCAGGAATCGAACCCGGAGCCTTTGCGTTGCAGTGAGGTAAACAGTCAAAAGCTAAGCCTGCTCAACGTAGAGGTCGTCGAATTAATATTATACTACCCATAAAATAAGCATAACTTATTCCGACGTTACGGCCACTTTTCATTCGCCTTGGTCATGGAAGAAAAAGATGTCAAGTGTAAATGTTATGTGTACTAGTTTCTAAAAGTTAAGAAAATACTTTTAGAAATTTACTTACGACAAATCTGTATTGCCCAAATCTTCATATATAAACATTTCATATATAATTTTTGAATAAGAATTAATTTGTACATTTAGAAATGTATACGAAAACAAATCATTTTGATTTGTAAGAGATTCGTATGTTTAATAAAACTACGTTTTAACGGTTTTAAGCGCGATAATTTATTAAGTTTTGGTTTGTACGACGTTTCGGCCGCCCTTCAGTCGTTTTTTTATTAAAACTTTTATAATACAGATTTGCCGTAAGTGTATTGTGTGAATTTATAAAACTTCAAAATAATATCAATAATGAATGAATAAGAGCCCACAAATTAGGTCAGAAAACTGCCTAAGTGATGCATGCGTTATATCCAGCAATTGAGATTGGGACGCGTGCGCTAGCCATTACGTTACCACGACTTTCCAAAAAGACTTTTTCAAAAGAACATGCTCTAAAAAAAATCTAACCAAAAATGAAACCGAATCGAATTGAAACAAAAAAATAATAGTTGGATTGAGAGCTTCCTCCTCTTTGAAGTCGGTTAAAATATAATGATGCGGTTGTGATGTAGTCAGCGAGATTAAGCTGAAATTATCAGTGGCGTCCAGACTCGATTTTCAACTAAATCCCCAACACACCACTAATTTTTTTTTAAATCTGATTTATTCAAACAAAAATATACATAATTTTTACATATCTATATCTTAAAGCCCAAAAGGGTTTGACGAAGATGCGAAAAGACTGCGCGTTATGTACAATTATTAATATGAGGAAGTTTGAATTAATACATCTACCCTTTCTCCATTTCATGTACTAAGTGAGAGGGGGACAGCAAACATTTGGACCTGTCAGTGTAGCATAATTAAGTTATACCAATACTATATAATTTATTAATATTCGAGTTGAAGCCTGAACGTGAATTCTCGTTGAGTATATTAATTTGTATTTAAACGACAGCTCCTCTAGTGACGGCAAAAATTTCATTCAATTAATTGAAACACTTCGACGATCTAATGGCTCGTTCATACGAGTTATGACAATAAGTATAAAATAGAAATGTTTTACCAGAACGAATGCAAGTATAATGGTCGATGATGTTATGCTGGAACAAGTGAATGAGTTTGTATATCTTGGATGTGCTTTTAGCAGGGATGGAAGGTACATCGCTGACATAGAAAGAAGAGTAAATTTGGGGAATAGTGTGAATGAAGCGTTAGGTAAACTTCTAGGCGCTAAGAACCTCAGCCAGAAGGCCCAGCTTACCATACACAACGCGAGCGAGAGTTAGGTATGGAATAGAGAGCATGAAAGTAGAGTAAACGCGGTCGAGATGCGAGCACTGCACAAAATCTGCGGAGTGACGCTCGCGGACCGCGTTCGTAATACCGAAGTAAGAAAGAGAGTTGGTCTGAAAGAGAGTGTCGGGGTGAAGGTTAGGAAAGGAATGCTCCGGTGGTTGGTGCATGTGGAACGAATGTATGATGAAAGAATGACTAAACAGATATACAATGCAAAAGTGGATGGATGCAGAAGTCGCGGAAGGCCACGACACACCTTCCATGATCAAATTGATCATGTATCATGGCGCTCTGTTGTTCGTGCCAACCCCGCAAGGGACCTGGCGTGAAGTTATGTATGTATGTATATGTATGTAGAAATGTTTTATATGGTCTTTATTTATTTGCCTAACCGCCAAAAATATTTATAATTACTAGTTGTCGAACTTCGACCATAATGAATTTAAATTATAAATTTGAATATCATTAAGGTTCTTTTGAAAAAGACGATACTTCTATAGTCACAGATTTCGCCAAGGCTACACTGTTAATTTTACTTTAACGTTTTTAAAAATTTAATTTAATATTTTTTTATGCATAAATTTATAATATCTTAGCATTGTGCACTCCTTCTCTATATAAACTATAAGTGTGCAACGTTTCATACTCCCCCGTCCACGAAATTTTCCTAAAAAGGAGTACAAAGTGTTTTATTCATGTATTAATTTAATGATAATACGATATATAATAAAGAAAATGATTTATTATTAGTATTATAGACTCCATCTCTTATACCTGAATATTATAAGTCAAATGCTAAGTCTGGGTTACCGTCTTTTCAGGTAAGGTGGTCCAGTTGGCTACGTAACTTCATTGGATCGCCATACAATCTGTTGTCCGAGATAAAAAAAAACACCAGCCCTTTGATTACCTGGAGGATTATATTTGAGAGCTTTGAAAAGGCCTTAAGAAATTTATATAAATACATAAAAAATTTTAAAAAGTATACATACTTCCTACTTGTGTACTTTATTATAAATTCTATATTACAATCATCAAGGTTTTATATGCTATTTAGCTATGTAATTATCAATTGAATTTGAATATGATTTTCATAAAATTTGGACAAATAATTAAATAATAAGTGTTTAGGTACTTTATTTAACTGAATATTCACGCGACCAAAAGGCTGACGTCTATTTTGCTCAAAGGATAAGCATTGCTATTCAGCGTGGTAACGCCGCCAGCCTTTTGGGAACGTTCCCGGTAAGTGATAGTGGTTTGGGACCAATATTTTATTTATAATTTTGCTCTCTATTTGCATTTGTATTTTTTAGTTAGGTTTATTTATAGGATATTTTAGTTTTTGTTAATAGTTGTTAGATTTAGGTAATTTCAATTTATTTCTAGATATGTCTATCATTAAAACTTTAATACTGAATATCAAAATTTAAGTATTATTATTTCAAATAAGAAAAAAATAATGGTACAGGAGCTTACCTACCTGTATACCTGTGCTTCATTCCTACACCGCGATTTCGAATTTTTATATAATGAATTCACTGCTAAGACGATATCTGGTGTAGAATCACGTGTTAGTGAAAACAACAAATTTCGCACATTTGTAAGGAACCTTCTTTGTGTTATAGCTGTTTTTATAATATTTTTTAAAGTATTTAATTTCTTTCCATGTCCAGTTTTGGGTTTTCCAATTCGGTTTTTAATTTCAATTAAACAAGGTAGCATGGAGCTAGGGCGCATGGCAGTTGTGGTGCTGTAACCTAACCAAACAATATAAAAACCACAAATATGCAAATAACATTTTTAATTTTTACAGTGTGTTTCTTTAATACATAAATATAAAACAGTTTAAAATATAAAAAGCTTATTCAAAGTGATCTCCATTGGCTGCAATAGAGTCCTTTAAACGTTGAGGCCAGTTATCAATAAAAGCACGCACTATTTCCGTGGGAAAATTACCTTTATTCACAAAAATATGGCTCAGTCACTCCTTTATAGCTAACACCCCACCTAACCACCACTGAAGACGGATAATGCCCACGTTGCACTCTGTCGACTAATTGAGAAGCTTCCTTAGAGCTTTGAGCATAAATACGTTCATTTTGTTTGTTAAAATGTTGCTCAATTGTAAAAAAAATCTCATCCGTAAACAAAACTTTTCTGTGACCTTCCTTTGCGTGCCGCTTCAGTAGTTGTTTCGATTTTACCATCCTATTCTTTTTTAAAATTATGAGTTAAGCAATGATCACTGCGTCTCTTATAGGCTGCAAGTCCTAAGCCATGTTTTAAAACACGCGACATGCTTCTAGGTGATATCTTCCTCTCCCGAGATAAAATCTTTTGCTTCCGGACAGGATTTCTTCTAACTCTTTCCCTTACTGCTTTGACCACCTTTTTCGTACAAACACTACCTGGACGGCTAGATCTTTTTCTGTCACAAACAAAGGAGGTCTCATTGTCTCTATTAATAGCACCATACCTACTTTGTGCAATGCAATCACAGCGATTCGGTTCTCTTTACCGCCCCACTCCATTTTAATATCACAAAATGTTGTACAATGTATTGGCGACAAAATTAAAAAACACAATGAACAGTCATATAAAAAAATGACAGATTCCAAATTAAAATGTAAGATTTTGTTTCTTTTTCATTTTAATAGTATTTATAGCCAGATTAAGTATATATATTATTATATATCTATATACAACGCACTACTTTGGGGCCAGATACCCAGACTATAACAAATAACGGAGAAAATATGTTTCTGAAATTTACTATACCAGGAATCGAAACCGGAGCTTCTGCGTTACAAGTGAGGTAGGCCGGTAAGGCTTAGCCCACCCAACCACAGAGGCCGTCAAAGGTATCGGAGTTACTTTACTTACTTTAATTCTGATATATGTACTTCCATAATATTTGTGTGAATGAGCTATTATGCCTTCAGAAAATCGAATAAAGCAACCAAAACTCAATATTAATTTAATGCCTACTTCACTTGATTGGATAATTTCTCTATTTTCAATTGAACTAACTTTCTATCATTCTAGGCGTTCTTACTGTTGTCGGAATCACTTACAGCTCTTGTTTTGGAATTCTAGTTCTCGAGATATACCTAACAAATATGCAATATTTTCTTGAAATCCAATTAGTAAAATTCAATTACTGTTTTTCAATTTGTATATTTTAAATGAATACTAATTGTAAAAATTAAACTAAACTAAAAATAAACTATATATATAAATATAAATTGAACTATAAAATCTAATACCAGATCACTGACTTTATTGCAGAAGTTAGCAGAAAGCAGTCACCATCGCCTATAGACAGACATTTGCATCACCAAAGGTGCTACAAATGGGCTGCTACTCTCTTAAGGGGAGACTGGAACCTGGCCTCTAAAGCCGGAACACAATTTTTTTATGGCGGCATATTATAGACCAGGGGTGGTAGGGTAGGGTACTATACCCTTTTCACTAGTCCGTTGCGATTCGTTTTTGCACTTATCCCTTGAAGTTTCACTTCTACTATGTGTCCCAGCACAATTTCCATTTTTCGCAGTTTTAGTGCAAGTTATGATTTGGTTAGGTTAGGTACATTTTAATGAATGCATTTTTTATTAAAACATATATTATTTTATAAAAAAAACTGCATTCGATTCGGAACCAAAAAACGCAAGCATAGTCTATTCTAAAATTACGCTGCTTCTCACCACGTCTAGTCTATATTTATGCCACCCCTTCACGTGGCCGTAACGCTTTTTCGTGACAGCAAAATTCACTTCAAAAAGAGATCGATCTAGTATAAAATGGGCAACAAAGTTTTGGTGATAGCAGTGCAAAATATGATGCAGATTTAAATCAACGGAATTCAGACTTGGTTTGCGTTAATGCTCTACGAGTGAGGTATAAATGAATTAGATCATTGCCAGTAGTGACTCCGGCATTGGTCCACGGGGTGCCGTAAAATGGCAGTTATGCGCCTCGCAGCGAATCTGATGCCGCACTCGTGACTTGGGCCTAGGGCTGGCAAAAGTTTTGAACAGCAGTTTTATAGGCGGCCTCTGTGGTCGAGCGGGCTAATCGTTTTCTGGCGTGGTAAATTTCAGAAACCAGCTTTCTATTATTTACTATGGTTTGGTGTCTGGGATCGGCCCCAGAGCGCTCCGTTGTATATCATCACATAACCAGCGTAATTTGATAGCTGTAGGATGTGTGTGTCTGTGCGTGTGTGTGTTTCTTTGCCAAATATTAATAAATATAGTTACAACATTGTTTCCGACACAAAAAACTAAATCCACCTGCATATCTGAAACAAAGCACATTTATTACCATTTGAACAAACAACTTTCAACAATTTTATGGTCGCCTTCTTTTGTTTACTTTGTGTTTAAAATTTGTGATTAGAAAACAGCCCATTGTTGTACTGTAACCTTTTATGGTAGTCTTAAGCCAGGTGTGTCGGATTAAGTTAACTTAGATACGGGGACATTTGCGCAGTATAAAACGATGACCTGATGGAGAGAGGAGGGAGTGGAGCAAGAACTACGAGCGAAGGAAGATGCGTGTACTACAATCGGGAATCTATTAAGTGACGGACTTTGCGTGTGTTATTGAATTACGACCACCTGCATTACGTTTGGACTTGTTGTGTTCTCATTATATTTATACTTGTGTTATACGTGTTTGTATAGTTCTAATAAATTCTATAGTAATTCTAACGGCATTTTAATTCGAGTCTCGCGTCTCGTAACAATATTATTGTTATAACATTTAGTTTACACGTAAAACTTATATACACTTCAGTTTTATGTGTGCATCATTTTGCAACATTGATTATCTGCACTGACTGCACCGGTTCGACAGCAGCTACATTATAGTGCAAATAAATCAAATGAGTTTTAGGTAAATTCCATTGATTTCACTCAATCAGAAGGTTGACTGGACTGCGGCTAGCCACGTAGTGAAAATGACAACTTAACTTTTCAAATGAGCATGCGTAACGATAACCATTCACTATCAGTTAGACTGTAAATAGCTATACACGGCAAAACCTCCAGCCAATCGCAGTAAACTACTCAATTAAGGCTACTGCAAGTTTGTTATTATGTGTCGGTCTTAAATTTTAGCTACTGGGCCATACCTAAGGCAGGTCTTCAGTTTATAAGGAGAGCTTTCTGCACAATATTCATTGAGTAAAGTTTCCATTCTATCACTTATTTGTTTTTAAAGTGCGGACAAACAAATTAGCACATGACTGGTAAATAATATGCTATAGTTGTTGATCATAAAACAATACCAACAATGTGACATGAACACCGTACATAGAAAATGATAAATATGTCTTGGATTTTCTTATAAAGAACAAAAAACGTTGATAGATAAAAAAATAAAATTCATTTACTCATAGCCAAAATGTATATCAAAAAAATGTGCAGTACGTCAACTATCAAAGTCCCGAACTAGGATTCAACCTTTAAATTACAGTTGACTTTGGCAACTTTCGGTTGTAAAATAAAAACCTTCAACGGAAAAGTCCAAAAATGAATCGCAACAAAAATTTTACTTGAAGTTTTACGGACAGGTTTTGAAATGGGATAAGCATATTAACAATTCTAGCACTCATTTTGATTTTTCGCAGGCTTACTGCAAATTTTGATTTAATTAAATTAGGTACATTTTAACGAATACATTTTTTTATTTAAACATATTTTATTAAATGAAACAAAAAATCAGAATTCGATCCGGAACAAAACAAAGCATCCATAGTCTACTCTAAAATTATACCTCCTTTCATAACGCGATATACCTTCTACCCCCTCCACGCGGCTGTAACGTTTTTCGTGGTAAAAAGAATCCTAATACCTCTCGTCTATATAGAAGTTTCACTTCAAAACATTGCAAAATTTAAAAATTCTCATAGATGAGAAAATGTAATTTTAAAGCGCGTGGCAGCCCTTCCACTAAATTAAATATGAAACCCAGGTATTAGGTGTGACGTGGCAACATCTGGTAATTATGTGGCGAGCTTTATTTATTCATTTACGACTGTTCTGCGTGTTTCATTCGCGACCGCCATGTTGTGTTTTGGATGAAATTTTATGAATAATAACTTTGTAATCTCAACATAGCTTTGCTTCGTATTGGCTAATTCCAGTACCCTTGCTACGACTTTTTGTACTCTACTGTTATTATACAATTTTTGTTGGCCTCTGTGGTTGAGTAGGCTAAGCTTTTCTTGGTCAAGCTCACTGGAACCCTGAGACTTCGTATTCCTTGCATAATACATTTTGTAAATGAACTTTCTTTTATTTACTATGGTCTGGGTGTTTGGGGTCCGTTGTATATTATCCATAACACCAGTATAACTTATTCAGCTTGATGTTATACAATGTCTGTGCTTGCTTATAACTAATAATAAAAAATCATTTATTGCTTAAAATAGACTAACAGCTACGAGTTAAACAACCCAAAATAAGTTCTTATCTCCAAAACGAGAATATTTGGCTTCTCTCAGTTCAGCGCTGTTTCCTGCCAATGACAAGCTTGAAGCTTCACACAAAGATCAGCCTCTACTATGTTACTCCATTGACATCTAAGGCGACTAGTTGGTTTGTATTCAGTCGGCCGGCTCAAAGTTATTTCCCGTGGGGATAACATTAACGCGTGCAAAATCACGGGAAAACGCTAGTAGAAGAATTACTTGATTTTTGTATTAGTTACCGACTAGCAGCAAAGTCCTCAAATAATAATGGATTCTATAATTCGAATCCCGATCCTCCTATAAGTATATCAAGGAAGCCATAAAAACAGGTCGGATGAGGCAAACAACTCCATAACGTCTCACCAAATGAATAGTCCGCAGCGGTCCATAAATAAGTCCGGCAGCCCACTACCCTTAGATAAGCGACGATCTATGGAGCTTATATAGCGCTAGGTGTCAGCCCAAGGTGGACCGGTAACCTTATGGGTAGATTTATTGCCTAACCACCTGTGGGAACAATGATCTTGTTCTTTCTAATATTCACATGCTATTTCGATATGAACATTCTTAGTTCTTATTGCTTATATGTATTTGTAAAATTAATTTAAAATAAGCTTTTTTATAAATCTGCATGTATCATATTATTGAATTTTCACTCGATATACACATACGTGCAAAATTTCAGCTCAATCGGAAAACGGGAAGTCGATCAAATTTAACTTGAAAGATTCCGTTACATACTTAATAATAATAATAATAATCGGCAGACATACACACACACTGCATATCCCAAAATTAAGCAAGTTACGCTTGTGTTATAGGTAATATACAACGGACCACTCTGGGGCCGATCCCAGACACTCAGACCATGGTAAATAACGGAGAAAATACCTTTTCTGAAATTTACTATACCGGGAATCGAACCCGGAACCTCTGGGTTACAGTGAGGTAGGCCGTCAAAGGCTTAGCCCGCTCAACCACAGAGGCCGTCAAACATACATACATATTAACATACGTATGAAGCTAATAAAAGCGTATTAAAAATACAGGATAATAACTTTCTTCTTCTAAAACGTTAACTCACCGCTGAGGATCGTCATTTTAGTGGCACTGAATAATTGATCTCCTCCACGAGGATCGGTTTTGAGCACGCCGGTGGGTCGAATTTTTCGACATGTCCAGCTGGTGAGCAACTCGGTCAATCCACCTATTTGGAGATCTACCACGAAGTCTTCAACTTTCCCAGTGATCACAAGTTTTCTGGGTTCTGCAGCCTATGTGGCCAATATACTTCATTATCCTTTGTCGGCATATGGCTGATAACCTGCATGTAAGTCAATAGGTGGAAAACTCATAGTGTGGGTTTTCACCACAGTGGGGATAAACTTAGTTGTATATAAAATCATGAAATGTGTGAGATGAAAAGAGTTATGGCTTATATCGATATCGAACAATGACGTCAGCATTTTCTTAGTCTCATTACAAACTCAGAAAAGAACAAAGGCACTCATAAATTAGTCAGCAAATAAACCCGGTAAATCTACTGGGAATACACTATCATTTTTCCCATTAAACCCCATGCAAGTCACGCGTAGTACGCCTCTACATCACAGAGAATTACGCGATTATATCAAATTAAGCACAAACCCGGCTGAATTGAAGAGGCTTCGTTTCTCTACAATACGTGTATTAATACACATACCAGTTAATCCTGTTGAATTGGGAATGGCGTCTCCTGTAAGCGATAAGCGAGACAGCATGAACAATGAACATGTGTGTTGTGAGATACCCGTACAATCTTCGAGACTATCCACTAAACCTACTAGCGTCTCTCATTGTCCTGGTGATTCCTGATATAGGAATCTTTGGGGTGCCCTCGGAACCAAAAGACGCCATGAGTGTAGTAGCTCTCCGGGGAGGTTCTCCGATCTCAACCCGATTTTACTTTGTAACGGGAAGGACGTGAGCATAGCAACGACTTCAATCCATTGTTCAGCATCTACGACTTGGGTTCGCTAGCTCGTACTCCTACCTCTGTTTTTGCCCGTCTCCTTGAGCGATATATGGTTCTCGCAGAAGAAGGTTAGCAATCTTCTCTTACTACGCAGCATCTCGCCCACTACACTACACAGCGAGAGATTCCAGCCTATAAGGCCGATAAAGTTATGCCTTTTGGGTCTTCATGCAGGGCAGTCAGCTATTTATCAAGAGTAAAATAAAAAAAATGGATATAAGATATTAAAGATCGCAAAAGTGAGTAAGCTTTTGACATAGACCCAATGTGGATAAGTGTTGCGTACGTATCGGTGTGGCATTAAGAGGATGATTTGCGGTAATTAGAGTTGCACATACGGCGGATATGTCGCACTCGGATGTTGGTGTCGACTTAAATAATGCTATATAAACATTGATGTTTGAGAGGAAGGATGAAGCTCTCTCTCTAGCTCCTTGCCCACTTCTCAATGAAATACCTTTTGATGGGCTAAAAGTTATGCGTAGATAGCCTGTTTATTGCCTGTTTAAGATAAATTATATACCTGAGTAACCTACGGAAAATTTTAGTATATCAAAAGATATATCATAGAGAAATGGGGAAGGGCCTTACTATTTGTTATTTCTTTGCATTTTCTGAGAACATTTACTATAAGTAATGTATATTTTTTACACCATCAAAAAGTAGAGATTTCAACGAACAGAAAGTCCATGGACTTCTTTAAAAGAGCTGATATTTTGACGCGAGATTTTTCGATTGAAAATTAGGGTGGTTTTTCGATATTGAGTCAAAATAATGTGAAAAAAAAATTAATAACAAAAAAATTACAGTGTGTTTGGGGCATAAAAAGGCAAGTTTTCACAAGTAAACAAATTATTATTATTACAATTTATTTTGATTGAGATCTTTGTCCATCCAAAGGTTGCCTGGAAGAGATTGCTTTAAGCAATGAGGCCGCCTATTGTACTACTATCTACTAATTTTCATATATGTTAATGTGTCACTGTTTTAAGTTCGTATACAATAAAGAGTATTGTTGTTGTTGATGTAAAAAACCAAAAACTTTGTTTTTCAAAAATTTTCAGAAAAAAAATTGTGGTTATGTGAACAAAGTGTAAATATAAAAGTTGTAGATCTTTTTATTACCTATCGAACCTTGCTATTAATTTTTTTTCCATAGGACTTGTAGTTTTGCCGAAAATCGATATAAACGATTCTTCACCCTTAAAACTCACCCCCTTCCACTTCCCGACCTCAAATCGCCCGTAAAATATTTTCCCTTTCATTTTTGTTATATTCTCTTCCTTTTCCAGTGGATTTCTTTCTATTGTATATTTGTTTTGTTTCAAAAATGATCTACCCTATTATCACTACAAGTGTAACCACCTCGAAACTACGAGTAACATCAGCTCATAACACAATATCAATTTTAATTTAAATCTACTCAGCAGTTTGCACGTGATGCTCTAACAGCCAGATAGACAGACAGATAGACAAATTTCTAAAAATTGCATTTTCGGAATCTTCTAGTCCGAATTATTCTTCCTGTTTTTTTTTCATAGTATATACGCATTTTACAAACATGAACCATTAACAAATGTATTATAACAAGAGTTGAAAAAGGAATATTAAGGTGGTTTGGGCATGTAGAGAGGATGGATGAAAATAGAATCACAAAACAGGTATATGACAGTATTGTCAATGGTAGAGCTGTTGCCGGTTGACCGAGACGAACATACCATGAACAAATATCAGAACTGTTAAAAAAAGGTCAGGTAAAAAGCATTTCAAATAAACGCGCATGTATGAAGAGGTTAATGAAAGTAGGTGAAGCGAAAGTTGTTTGTCAGGATCGTCGCAATTGGAGATCCATAGTCTCTGCCTACCCCCATGGGAAACAGGCGTGATTTTATGTATGTATTATGTATTAGTACAGATATACTCGTTCTTTAGTAATTAAAAAAAAAATACTTTAAAATATTAACTCTGTAATATGATTTGTCAAATAGAAATGTCTCTAAACTAATGTTAATAGTAGATTTTGGTATATGACTATTTAGCACAGTTTTTCGATTCCTAGGTCAGGTTTTGCGTTGACTTTTGAAATTATGAAGTAAATTACTACCACTGTGATATTGCAATAAATATGTGCTGTCTTACACCATTAACATACCAACTTTGAAATTACATATTTTATAAATTCTAAAATTACAAAGATTTTACGTTGTCCTTATTTAATCTGTCATTATGCAAATACGAGATAAAATTGATTTTCGACTGTTTCTTAGGAAGGAGCCGAGGTCACCACCTATTTAATTAACCTCCTACCTAATTACCTATTTTAATTAGCAAAATCAACGCCAACTTGGGCAAGACAAAATATATCTTTTTATTATAAAAGGTCTAACGATGCGGATATTAAGTGAATTAATGTCTAATTTGGTATGATTGTGAAATAAGCAATTCATAGTTATTAGACAATTAGAGTGAGGGATTAGCGCAAGAAAATAACCTGGAAACGATGCAAATGGTAAGAATATTAGAAAATTCTTAAACCTATTATATTTTTCTATTAAAACGATGGGAACGAATATTTTGAATTGCTTTTCTTTACTTCAGTTGTAAATTATTTCAGGTCATATAACTTTCCATCAGGTAGGCCGTTAATTTGTCGGCTGTAATAAAAAAATTAGACATTAATAAATAATTTTCATCATATTTGTCTATCTACATTTAAAACAAAACACATCAAGTATAAATATGCTCTTGAGTTTTTGAGGGAACTTGGACGCAATGTTTTGATGTGCAGGTTTGTTAAAAAATATTTCTTTTATAGTTTGTATGATTCTGATTTTAATTGAAGTAAAAACTTGACTACTTATGGATCTTTATTCTTAAGAAGACAGTACTAAATACAGTGCAAAATATATAGAGGGCTAAAGCGTCGACCATTTAAATTACGTAATTTCAACCTACCTACTATTAGCTAGGTAAAATTATCTCCTGAAGGCTGTTAGGAAGAAATCGGTATTAGCAGTAAGACCGCTAATTGTCCTAGTTCAAATATTGTTAATTCTGATGTATGTCTTGTCGATATAGAAAAGAAGAAAAGAAAGAAAAAACATCATTATTTAAATCGTGGTAGCGTAATGGCTATCGCACACGTCACAGACTCAAAGGGTGCGGGTTCGATCCTGGTCGGAACGTATGCACTACTTAGTCAGTTTTCTGATTTAATGTGCATATTGTTACAATTATCACGTGCTAACGACAGTGAAGGAAAACATCGCGATGTAACCTGCACATCGTGATAAACGATGTGTCAAACCTGCCAAGCCGCCTAATGCAAACGTGGCGGGTATACTGTCCGTTCCCCCCTATAATGGGGCGCCCGAGCCCAGGACTGGGACATTTATGGGCTGGTATTATATCGAGGGCTTCATATCATACAGGCGTATACATAATGATACTATTTTTTGTTGCTTACTAAAAATTGTGCATGTTATAATTTAGAAAATGTTACCGGTATGCAAGTTAGTATATATAAGTATATAGTATATATAAGTATGTCGGAGGGAAGCTATATTGGATGGATTATTGTTTGGATATATAACGCACAATATTATTTGTTTACATTTTAATTACTTCTAAAATTGTTAATTTAATTTAATTTGATGTCTTAAATATTTCTATAACTTAAAGATCGTTCTAACCTAATAAAAGTTATGAATATTGTAATTTAATAAACGACCAATCAGAGCAGAGCATATGGCTGAGCGGGGTTAGACGCCCTCTATACTTTGAGTAGTATCTACTTGGGTAGACTGAGGAGTTTTTGAGGCACATTTGGTTGGTGGCAACAGGTCGAGTTGGACCATGGAGTATTTTAAAGAAAGTGTTAAGTTAGAAGTATGAGCGGGTGTCCTGAACCCGCTGCTCGGTCTAAACTATGTTAAAATGTCTTTTAAATCTAAATTAAAAGTGTATAAATCGTGGCTATTGTGTTTTATGCTCGCATTTTATCCTGATGACGCCCACTAAACCTGCAATAACTAAGGGAGATGTCGTGAGAACAAGGCCGTTCTGTGACAAGTATATTATTATTTAGTCTGAATTTCAGCCTTATAAAACAACTAGTTTTGTTTTATTCACAATTTTGAATGTTGTTTAAAATCGCACTTTTGTCTGTACGCCCATTTGTTATGAAGCCCTCGATATGTATTTTCAAAGCATTGTTTTTATTTTCAAGTCAAAATACTGGGTCGAAATATCAGGTCAGCGAATTAAAAACTGAGGACTAAATTAAACTGCATGCTACTGCAACGTGCACACGACACTTTTTCCTAAAATCTCTTTAATTTAAACATTGAACAAAGTTGGTGAACTTTTTAATTTGGTGTATTTAGTTTAAATTTAGTTTGATATTTTAGAATTTCAAGTTGGGAGTTTTGTTTAACTTGACAGCATATGTAGGTACTAGTTTTAGATATCAACTTATTTCAATTTTGCTTCCAATTACCATTGCTAATAGAGCTGACTATAGACGATGATCGTAGATGAAAAATAGTATAGACAAGAGATGGATGTATTTTTGATAGAGACGGAATGTAGGGCACTGTAGCTTACAAGGTAATGGAATGTGCTTAAAACCGTTCCACTGGTTTAAATTGAGTGTTTAATTGGGCAAAGATATTTGCACTGAAATGTAGAATCTCCACTAATCTTGAGATCCACCCTCGCCTCGATTAGTTCAGGAAAACAAAGCCCGAGAAGTATAATATACAGGGTGGCGCAATAGAACGTGCATATTGCATCATCTTTTTTCGCGGGGTAGAAAGTGCGCGGGCGGGGGGAGCCTGCATCGTTGGGTAGGCGGGCTCATGGAGTTTTAGTCACTATGAGTCACTTTGACGGGAAGCGTCGCGCATTTTGCGTGCGCGCATTTTACGAGAACTCTCGTTCATACATCGTTACTAGGCGTTTATATTGTTCTGAATATGGACTACGGCAAATTAGTGAAGCTCCGAGTGCTAATTTAATTAAAATATGGGTACAGCGTTTTGAAGAGACTGGTTCAACGTTTAAACCACAAGCAAAAGGTCGTCCAAGAACATCTAGGACCGACGACAATATTGAGAGAGTTATGCAGTCTGTACGAGGAGATCCACAAATGTCTACTCGTAAGAGATCGTCTGTTTTACACTTATCGCGACGAAGTTTGCAACGAATTTTAAACTTGGATCTTAAACTGCATCCTTACAAGCTGCAGTTAACACAAGAATTGAAAGAGTCTGACTTCGGAGCAAGGCTCGCATTGCTAATGAAATGCTTAGTCGATTTTCCAATTTTGACAATATCTTTTTCTCAGATAAGGCCCACTTCCATATCAATGGGTTCGTAAACCGTCAAAATTGTCGTTATTGGAACAGTGAAAATCCTAAACTCAAGCACCAGAAACCACTGCATAGTCCTAAAGTGACAGTATGGGCAGCAATCTCTGGTAGAGGAATAATTGGACCGTTTTTCTTTGAAAATGCGCGGGGGCAAAACGTCACTGTTAATACCGAACGCTATGTTGCGATGTTGGAAGGTTTTTTGGCTCCAGAGCTTGAAAATTCAAGAATAGTGAATTCTAGGACTTGGTTTCAACAAGACGAAGCTACCTGTCACACATCAAACGACTCCATGGCGGTTGTGAAACAGATGTTCCCTGGCAGACTGATTTCGAAGAGAGGTGATATCCCATGGCCCCCACGTAGTCCAGATGTGACGCCTCCTGACTTTTTATTGTGGGGATACCTCAAGAACAAAGTCTACAGCAATAATCCGAAAAACATCGATCAGCTCAAGGAGAATATCCGTGGTGAAATGGCAGCAATTACACCAGCATTACTGAAGAAAGTTTTCAATAACTTCCGTTTGCGATTAGAGGAGTGTCGTCGTAGAGAGGGTCATCATTTAGACGATGTTATTTTTAAAAAATAAACTTCAGTTATTTCTTAATAATACCTCAGTTTTATTTTAACTATACCTTTTGTATTTATTTTTTAATCAATATTTTAAATATGCACGTTCTATTGCGCCACCCTGTATTACTAATAAGTCATCTAGGTCTCAGTAGATTTTCTGAATTGCACGTTTCATTGGGTGCTTGTCATTCTCTTCTATTACATATCTATCTTGTATCGATAAATATATGTGTAAATCTATATTAATATTATAAAGAGTTCAAGTTTATGAGTTTGGATGTTCGGGGTAATCTCTGCTAGATCCGATTTTGAAAAAAACATTCGACAGTAAAAAGCCACATTATTCCCGAGTGACAAATGCTATATTTGATTGAGATTAACAATTCAAAATAAATAAATTGTATTACGCACAGCGAAGTGGGCACAGGGACGCCTGACAAATATGTTACAGCAAAAACCTTCCACATAAGAATTGCACACATCCTCGTACGAGGTACTATGAATGCTTTCTGCGTTTATTAATTAGTTAAAGGTTAGAAAGCTTATATATATCCGTGCAGGAACGGAGAAAGAATACAATTTCCTGCGGCCCGGCGGCCTGTCGTAAGAGGCGACAAAACAACCCACAGCCAGGTGATAGGGCATTTGCCCAACTGGATGGCTACCATCCCTGGTCTAGAGTATGTCGCCATAACAACCTTGTGTTGTGTTCCGGCATTAGTGACCAGGTTCCAGGCTCCCTAAAGAGAGCAGCAGCGCATTCGTAGCACCTTTGGTGTTGCAAATGTCCATAGGCGATGGTAACCGCTGTCCATCAAGTGGGCCGTCTGCCTGTCTGCTGATCTCCTGCAATAAAAAAAAAAAGTTTAATTAAACCTTGATATGCGTACGCGCGTGCGTGTGTGCGTGGGTGCATATTAATTTTTTAATGACGCACAGCGAAGATATGTTTCAAAATTAATTAATTTATTAAATTTCAAGCACCGGTAATTGAATGCACATGTAGATAGGCTGGTTATAAAGACTCCGGAAGCATACTAGTGTACTCTTTCAAGTAGTTATATACGAGTAAGTATGTCGGCAGTAAATAAAAATCGTTGTAAAGTCCATTCGAACAATCCGTTCTCTCGCCAAAGTTGCTCCATAAAGTACGTGTACGTACACACTTCTGAGCTAGACTCGTTAACAAAGTTGCCAACTCATTTGGAGCCCTTAGTCCAAATCAACTGTACGTGATGGTGCGCTCGCCTTTGTCTTAGAGAACAGACTGATTCAAGTTTCTGTGTTCTTCAAATTCGATTTCCGCGACTGCAAAGAAATTTTCAACATATTATTACTTTGTCTTTTTTACTTTCAAGCTGAGATGTGTTTTTACATCGAATATGATTATGGTCAAGGATAAAGTTTGTGACCAATCTAGGTTAGGCGTAGAATTCTGGGTCGAGGTGAATACAAGAATTTTAGCGCCAAGAATCAAGAGCTGACCACTTTCTCTACTGTCAGTTAAATTTTGAAATTATTTGTATGGAGCTTATGTCAATTTTAATCGATAATAAGGGAAATAAACAGTCAGTATGATATAGGAACCGGCCTTTAAATATTTTTTATTGTACTAAAGATGACTAGTGCAAGGTAAATGCAAGCTTTTCAGCTATTGTTTTTTAATTGCACCTTTGTCTACTTACAAAAGTTGGATTTGAAGAAGTTCAACAGTAGAACATTACACAATCTTCTTAAACAAAAGTGTTTAAGTTATTAATTAATTAGTTTATATAATAAAAGAAGAATATCGTAAAGTATTTTTCCATTTATCAAGCAAAGATAAAAAGCACAAAATGCGTCGAAAAGCGTTCAAAGGAAGACAAAAGCGCTCTCAACAGCCAATATTCAAACTATTCGTTTTGCAATAAAAGAAGCCTTTATTAAAATAAAATGTTATTTCATTTACACTTTGATATTCAAAGATAAGGGTCTTAGCAATCAACCACTTAACACCAAAGTAAAAGAGAATTGGAGTAGCGAAAGAAATCAGGCCGTCTACGAACTTTTCACTTGGAGCGTTAACAAGAAAACTATTAGCAATTATCAGTCGGTGTTTCAATCAATTTACAAGTCGAAACAAAGCGCTTTTAGTAAATACTACTGTTAGGGACTGTATGAATTTAGTAAGAATATATTGAAATAATACGCTGGTCAACGATGGTGAAAAATACATGTATAATTGGTAACTAAGTAAACAGAAACGTCACTTTCCTAACTAACACACTATATTTAAAAATAAATACGAAAGAGTTCGTAACATTCTCCCATTTTTCTTCAAATGGGGAGAGGCACCAGCTTTCTCAATGGTCTACGAAATAATCCAGCAGAAGTTTGTACATCCGCTACTCGAACGACTCCATCTTGGCCAGGGTGTACACAAATAACTCTTCCTTTTGGCCAGGTTCCTCGTGGAAGTTGGTCATCGACTATAATTACAAGGTCTCCGACTTTAAGCTCTGGAACTGATCCCCGTGCACGTCTTGGGAGTAAAGTAGGCAGATATTCTTTCAGCCATCTTGACCAAAAGTGATCAGCAAGTCGTACTGATTTCTTCCAACTGCTTCGGCTGACCAAGTCTGAGTCATCTAAAGTCGTCGGAATTGACTTTCCGGAAGAAGTTCCTAATATGAAGTGAAACGGTGTCAACGCTTCTTCCTGTCTGGGATCGAATGAAACGTGTGTTAAAGGGCGAGAGTTCACTAAAGCTTCTGCTTCAAAGAGCAGAGTACTCAAAACTTCGTCCGAAGGGTTGCGTTCTTTGAGATTAACTTTTAGCGCAGTTTTTATGGATCTAATCAGTCTCTCCCATGCTCCACCCATAAACGGAGCTGAGGGTTGTATAAACTTCCAGGATATTCTCTCATTAGCTGCAAACTCTTCTATGGCTTCACCGTACAACGATCTTAACAAACGGCTGACGCCAACAAACGCCGTACCATTGTCCGACCAAATTTCCGTAGGAACTCCCCTTCGAGCAATAAATCTTCGCAGACCCATCAAGGCAGCGTCGGTGCTCAGGCTATACACCAATTTTAAATGAACCGCTCTCGTTACAAGACATGTAAAAAGTGCAACATAGCGCTTTTCTCGACGACGGCCGACAGATACTTGTACTGGGCCAAAATAATCCAAGCCAGCGTATGTAAACGCTCTCTTATGATGCCCTAATCGCGCCATAGGGAGATCGCCCATTGGTGGATCGAATAGTTGCGCTCTTCTTATGCGACATATTCTGCACTCAAATGAAATGGATCGTACAGTGCTGCGTAGATGAACAATCCAGTAAAATTGCCTTAATTCGTTGACTACCATCTCAGTTTTTCCATGTGCAGCCTTTATATGATAATTAGTGATAAGCAGTTCAACAGTTTTATCCCTTGAATCCAAGAATATCGGTAGTTTGGTTTCTTGGGCAATATGAGATCTGTGATCAATTCTGCCCTTTAGCCTAAGAAGGTGATCTTCTCCAATAGTAGGGCTAAGATGCAAGAGTTTGCTTTTTCTCGAAAGCGGTTGATCATTCTTAATACTTTCTATTTCTTTGGTTAAATTTATACTATTTTTATAGTCGTCGTTGGGAAGGTAAAAGGAGTTACCGTTACATGGTTCTTTGGACGGTGGCTCAGCAAGCACAGGAGTGCTAACCTTGGACTGCCCGCTAAGCGGTTCCATTGCCAAATTACCATCAAAGTTATCATGCCTTTGAAGCCACGACTCAACCTTATGGCTCCGTGAACTGCGGCTTCTACTTTTTTTAATAACAAGCTCAGCCCGTAACTCTGCCTCCACGACTTTTTTATCTAAAGCTAACCTGGCCTCAGCGGCTTTCAACTCTATTTGCCGTCGTTCTATGTCGGCTAAACGGCGAATATGCTCAACTTCAGCTTTAGCGATAGAAATTTTAGTACTCCCTGTATTACGCGATCTAGTTGTATAATCCGACGCAGTGTGACGTCCATTCCTCGGCGATGGCTCTTCGTGGGTTCCCGGCGACGCGTCGATGTTTGTGGTCGACGACGAATGGGCCGCTCGAGAATCCTGAGCCTCACCCAACGGGAGGTTGGAGTCGGTCGTTATTTTATGTGATCGTGTATTCACCATCGTTGTTATTAAAAACGGTAGAAGGACCAAAATGTTAGGGACTGTATGAATTTAGTAAGAATATATTGAAATAATACGCTGGTCAACGATGGTGAAAAATACATGTATAATTGGTAACTAAGTAAACAGAAACGTCACTTTCCTAACTAACACACTATATTTAAAAATAAATACGAAAGAGTTCGTAACAACTACTACAATCAATGCTGTCAACATCTTCTTTACGATCTTAAATTTAAAGTTCATTCTTGTTTGTTTTGGAGTTAGATGACGAAGTTGGTGAAACAGCAACGATCATGGTTAGGGGCGTGACAGCTTTGCAATTTCCATTCTTTTATAGCGCTCCAGCGCTTTTTGCAAATGTACCGATTGCGATTCCACGCGCTTGTTTTGCGCTATTTTTAATTTGCGCCCCTGTAATTGCTAGAGCAATTTGTGTTTGTGTTGCTAATTGCGCCGAAATATCTGGACGAAATTGAATGGCAACATTTGCTTAGTGATTTTCAACCGCGTTGACAATTTTTAGCGGTGTAGTTGCGTCGATTATGGTGGGGAATGAATTTATACTTTTTGATTGATTGGTTTAAAAATAAGAGCAACATCAGCAAAATTAAATATGTAGATGTACGTTGGTCTATTAAGACTATTACTCACACGAGTTAAACAGCACATGCCACCAAAGATACTCGGAGATGTACCTTTGTACCTGTATAGAGTAAATAGCCTCTTAAGCTTTACGAATCAAGATTTGATACTGCCAATATTCAGGTTTGGCAAGAATAAGATAAAATTAAGACCAAAATTAAATTTTAAAACTTGTTTGGTTTTGGGTCTCGTCGAAATCATATTATGAAATAAAGAAACCATCAAAAATACATACATATGCCAACTTTAAGTATAAATAGTTCATTCAGTTAAGCTTTCAAAATCGTTGCATTATAATCCTACAAGAGTTACTCCATTGTCAGAATAAAATTATATCATGTTATAAAATTTGATTTGCACACCACCATCGTACATTGTAGAGTGTTAAAAATTTAATTCTTTGAAAAATAAATCAATATTGCCAGACAAACACACACATTGCATATCCACAAGGTGAGTAAGTTACGTTAGCGTTATGGGTAATATACAACAGATCACTCTGGAGTCGATTGCAGGCACCCAGACCATAGTAAATAATTATATTTTGTTTACGAAATTTACCGTGCCAGGAATCGAACCCGGAGTCTTTGCGTTGTAGTGAGGCTGGCCAGTGAATGCTTAGTCCGCTCAACTATAGAAGTCGTTTATATGAAATCCGTAACCAGGGTTGGGTGGCTAAGAAGACGCTCAAGAGCAATAAGGTCACTTATTGTTCATGCCTTTACATGAAATTGTAGTAAATGATCTGCAGGCTGCGGAAAGTACACGTGTCTCCATTTAAGGTAGCTGGCGCCTGGCTGAACCGCGAGACGGTGAGGTTAATGCCTGTGGCCTTTGTATAACTCGATCAACTCGGTACATGCCTCTTTATTAATTTTATCGTGTACTGAACACACGTACAACTGTCTCCACTGAACAGGAGACTTAAGAAAGGCTTATACTACAGCGCTTTTGAGCATTCATATTTACTGGCACCGAATGGGTTGCGACACGGTCGCCTCGACTGGTTCGAGTCGCGGCACGGTCTCCACATGCGCTGTCTCGATTCGAATCGAGACAGCCGCTCGAGCCGAGGCTGCCTTTAGTGGACATCTTTATAATAACATAATACAGACAAAACTATAAAAGTACACAAACAAATCAGCATACTGCTGTTTAATTATTCTCTCGGGTAACATAAATTCTTTCACGTTGCGATTTTTAGCAAACTAACAGCGAAAAGCGACGTTTTCATTAACACTGAAATTAAGCTGGAAAATACTTTATACAGCATGTTTTAATTGTTGAATCATCATCATCATCATCATCCGAGCGTTAAATCCCGGTTGCGTTCGGAGCGACCACTTTGACGCCCAGGGTCCCCTTTCCTACTTTTTCTTCTCCACTTCGTGCGATCTTCGGCATCCCTTGTGTTGAGACCGTTGGTACGCATGTCATGCCTCACAATGTCAAGCCAGAATTTCTTGGGCCTACTCCTTCGACCGGGACCTGGCGGAGGCGGCATGGCTAGACATTTGTTCCCCACGTAACTAATCGGTTTCCGTAAAACGTGGCCGTACCAGCGCAAGCGACTCTCCTGCAGTTTGTCTGCTGTCGAATCGATGTCTGTTTAATCGATGTTGATGAACACAATTATTAAGGGTGGGCAAACGAAATACTTTGCAGCTCTCGTATTTGTGATCTTGTTATTTCAATAATTCTTAATTGTCTAAAGCAGGCAAATGGGCCAAAAACCGACCAGATGGAAAGTGGTGGCATCGCCAATGGGGTATTGGTTTCGAAGAAACTTTTGACGCGTTTTTAAACAACCCCATATCGTACATATAGTAAAAGCTTCAAGTTTACACAAAATTACTGTATGCAATTCGAAATATTTTGAAGGTAGTTCTGTATTTTCGCATAAAAAATCGGTATAAAGATAAAAAAATATGGAAAAGAATAGAAATAGAAAACAGTTTATTGTTCACCACATACACATAAAATAAACAATTTACAGTAATCACATTAAAGAGTAAAAGTAGGAGCAATGGGCGGCCTTATCGCTTTAGAGCGATCTCTTCCAAACCCAGGCTCTGGATTTTATGAAATGGAATTTCGCAAGTGTATGAAAGTGGTGTGCTAATTTAATACACCTATAAATCTTATACTAATACATAAAGCTGAATAGTTTGTTTGCTTGAACGCGCTAATCTCAGGAACCAATGGTCAGATTTGAAAAATTCTTTCAGCTTATTTATCGAGGAAGGCTGTATGTTATATATCATCACAAATATCATCAAGAATATTTCAAAATCGGGGGGGGTTTGAAACCAAATTCCACGCAGACGACGTCGCGGGTACAGCTAGTAGGTTATATAAATATCACCCAATACATATACCTAAAATGAATAAAAATATTTCACTTGCTGACCCTGGCTCACTTCGCTGGTATTCATTAAAAAATAATCATGCACGCACGCACATACTCACGCACACAAGCACGTTCGAACGCAAATCAAGGTTTAATTAAGCTTTGTAATCTTTAATTATCAAACGCCTGTTAGAGAACAATAGACGCTAATTAAATTGGTTCTTAGAACGCACCCGCAGTGCCTTGTACAAATATGTGCGCAATTCTTACGTGGAACGTTATTGCTCTTACACATTTAACAGGCATTCCGTGCTCACCTCGCTGTACTTCAATAGAAATTTAAAACTATTAAAAAAATATCATACAATACATTACAATATAGCCTACGTCACTTATGAATAATAAAGCTTTTCACTGGTAAAAGAATTTTTAAAGCTGGTTTGGAAGATTGCTTCATTAATACAAACAAACAAATTAACTCACAAACGTTACTTCTTTATAATGTTAAAAAAGATATATAATACAAATGTCTGAAAGTACAATAAAACAGTTTTCTTTTTTGACTCAAGTAGTTAAATAAATAATTTCTTGTGTATATACAAGTGGTCTTGTAATATAATAATATCTCTCTCTTCAGATTGTTCAAATTCTTCTCTGTAAATTGGCTTCCAAATAGTGCGCAATACCCACAAAATATTGCGAGTTCGATACCTGTCGTAAAAGAGCGAGAGAGAGAGAGAGATAACACTTTATTACACACCAAAATAAAAAAATACAAATACAGATCATATTTACAATATTTTGCTAGACAACACAATAGGCCTTACCGCTCAAAACGATCTCTTCCAGGCAATTTAAACCAAAATGTAGGTGGTGCTGGAAAAAGGCAATAGTAACATAAATACTCAAACTGATTTAGGTAAATTAGTCGTAAATTTCGCAAATGTTTTTAATGTTAATATCAATTAAAATTGCTTATCTGAAATCGGCCTAAGAGTATGCCGTTATGTAGCTAAGTCTTGTCAATTTCTTTCCTATATAATCGTAATTTGTGTTTATTTTAGAGATGCACTATACATATTTTTCTGCCCGTTATTAAAAAAGTAGGTATTACGTAGTTTATGTATGACGAAATTTGAATGATTACTCCATTCTCACCCCTAAAACCTAAGACGCAATAAGGAAACCAAAAAGTCCCGCAATAACCCACCCGATGAGACATTTTCCGTTATTCCGGCTCATTTCCCGATATTTGAACGGTTATTACATGTATCGACTGGCTTAAAACACGGGGATTTGATTTCCATTGCTTCACCAACCTGTCACGCCTCAATATCCGGCTGTTTACACGCACCTTCACGATTGACATGTAAGCAATCATAATTTATAAATAAACTAGCAAACCCTAGTATGAATATAGTCTGTATGAATATAGTATGAATATAGTAGTATACACTCGAATACTGATGTAAACTAATTTGTTTTGGAAACGTAAACTATTAAAAAGTCGTACAGTTAGTACAATATATAGCAAAATGTGTGAGCAAGACGGATGATGTGCGAGCGAGATAAAGCAACTATTAATATGTGCGCTCTCGCGTTGCCGTTGCTAGTAGTTCGTTGTCCACTGCGATAACTAGGCGTATGTAGCTCCCATAAGTCCATCGACTAAAGTGGCAAACACATCTCGGCTGTGCAACTACAAAACCTATACTAATCACAAAATAAAAGGCCCGAAATGACAGTTCTCATTACAATATATTAAGAGAATATTCATAAGAAGTTAATTAAAAATTATAGGACTTTGTGATCGATATGAAGCGGGAAAGTGTTGTCTCTCGTCTTTTGCGTATCGCATGCACTTATCAAGCACCACAACTAGTTCATATATTTTTTTATAATTTACCCGTATAATACATATTTATTTAATCGTTTTTAATATATATATATATAGACTTTTACCTACATCGAATTGATTTATTTAAATGCAACAGCCCCTTGGTAGTGACACTAAAATTTAAAATAAGATGCCTTAGAACGTAACTGTTTTTGGGACTTTGTCATAGATTATATGACATAGCAAAATTAAAAAAGTAAAACATGTTATTTCGTTATTTGGAGGAAAATAATAATTGAAAGATATTTTATAACAAACTTAGCTTATATTATATTCTACCTTTAATCCCTTAGGACTATTAGTAGAATACTGAAATTAATTTATTGCTTTTGGTTTTCAGTTTTGTTGATTTCATTCATAGTTACATTCTATTGACATTCTAACGTGTCATATCGGGCTTTTTATTTTGTGATTATTATAGCAACTGACATTATTAAAGTAACTTTTTTTAAGCGCTCTGGGCACTTCAAATTGTGGGTATTGAATGAGACTGAGCCGTCACGCTCAGCTATGTAACACTTGTTTGGGTCCGTTCAAGTAAAGTCGGCCCGAGTCGACTAAGGGAGTGACAGACATAGAGTCAACGCGTAAAGCTTAGTTCACAGTACAATAGTAATTTAGTCGAGTACCGAGTAATTTAGTAACCAAACGTGTCTGAACAATAGAAATTTAGTCGAATAGATAGTGAATATTTTTTTTTTATGTTTGCGTATAGGCAAACTGGCAGACGGGTCCACTTGATGGCAAGTGGCTACCGTCACCCATGGACATCTGCAACACTAAGGGAGCCGATGCGTTGCCTAGCTCGTTGAGACTTTAAAAAACTGTTTATGCCCTATTTGAAGAGCCCCATATTATAGCGCTCTGGGAAAACCGCAGGAGGGAGCTCATTCCACAGCTTTTTCACATATGGCATAAAAGTGCGAGCGCCACGTACAGTGGATAACTTGCAGGTGTCAAGGAAGTGTGGATGAACTCCCAGTCGCCGGCGAGCAGTGCGGTGGTAAAATGGCGATGTAGGTACCAAACCAAACAGCTCCTCAGAACACTCCCCATTATACAGAATTTAGTCGAGTCGATCGATTTCGGCGAGCAGCGCCTCCCATCAGTATTTGGTCGTTCATTTGTTTTAAACATCGGTTTAGTCGAGCTTATTAGTTGCCGAAAAATAAAGTTTCGCTGGAGCGAAGAAACCATTTTACTTTCTTTGAGATAGGCTAGTGCTAATTCCTTCAGGAGACAATTCGTAGCATTTATATTATCTTCTATTAATCAATTGTCGTACCCATAGCTTTTTTTTCCTTATTACACAAATTTCTTCATCTACCTCTTCTAAAATAACGATTGCCAGTAGCTTTATGAGCTTATATACTTTATTTCATTGAAAGTTCATCTTAAAAAACACCACTGACTTTGTACTGTAATCGACCGTAATGCGAACTATTTTTGGGCAGCAGTGAGTATTTTAGTTACTAAAATACTCGGTACTCGACTAAATTACTAGCGTAGTGCGAACTATGCTTAACTGCTATACTCGCTCAGCGAGCGTTAATCGTCTTGATGAAGTCCTTTTCTGTCGTGTGATCTTAAGCACACATAAATTATTTTAAATGAATCTTTATGCGTTCATTGTCTTTCTAGACATTTGGTGATGTATTGCATTTGCCGAAACACATGAAAACTGTATGGAAATATTGTATTGTTACCATAAAACTAATATTTTTTCGGAAATAGCATGGTGTTTAAGTTCATAGCATTTTCTTGTGCTGTCTTATAAACTTTCTTGAGGAGCACTGGAACGAATGAATGATTATGCTTTGTGTGTTAAAAAATACCACTATGTATTGTAACAAAAATAAAAATTCCCAATACAATAAGTAGTCTTAAAACTAATAATTATTTCTTTCAGACAATATTTGGATAGATAGACAAAAAATTCGATAAGAACAGTGGCACGTTGCATAATTGTCACTTTACTAGTTTGATAGGTTTTGAAATGGCACAGCTGAATTCTAGTTATATTATAGAGTTAGTAATTTGATTTCTACATCTGGTTACATAACAAAACTACATTTGAATTCCGCTTTCATTATAATCGAAATAGCCAATTCAAAGGCAGGTTCCTAACACAACAAACCCTTCACTTTATTACCTTCAAATCACAAAGTAGTCGGTACATTAGCACGGTTGGTAAAGGCGGCTCTTTAAGCTAAATACAGCGGTGCGACTCCATGGCAAATTTCATGCATAAAATTATTGAAGGTGCCTGCGCTAGGCATACGACTACCTGTCACTTTGGACGCGTCGTGTTTTATAAGATTCAGGCGATTAAATTCAATATTTCAGTTTATTTCCAAATTAGATTTTAAATATTTTTCAGATTCATTTTTTTTTTACCAAACATTCGTCGTCTTTAGCCATTCGCAGTTCACTGCTGGACGTCGATTTCTGCTTAACATAGATAACAATTAACATAAATATTTTATTAAATTTGTCTAGTCATTTGATATTCTTTGTTTTTTATAGATTAATATATGTGAAATGTACAATGTTTAATAAGCGATATAATGATTATTTTTAATAAATGTGTAATGATTTTATGGTTGTTTCTATTAATTCATTATAAAGGCCTTGTTATAGAAAATAAATACCACTAAATATTCACTTATATAGTTGATAATACAACACTATCCCGACTATAGTGTCATGGAGAGCCCCTTGCGAGGAAATATTTAAAATATACAACTTAACTATTTACTAGAAGGAAAACAATACAGACGGTTGGATAAAATATCCGTTCAAATGAACCCGCGCCTCGCCCTTGTACTGGGCACAACCACTTGTAATTACACTATCATAATGTTCCACTCTCTGAGTAATATACATAATATATGTACTTAAATTATTCAGCAACTAATCAAATATAATTTCAATCACGCAAGAGCCGTCCGTGTAATCCGTGTAAATTCAGTACCATACCGATTTCGACGCGTTAAAAAAACCACACGCATGAGTCGTGCAAGTAAATGCAGCAAGTATGCCGGTGTAGGTACCTTCTTTTTAATTGAATATTCTGTATATAGAATGTTATTTATAATATAATATTGACCTCGACAAACAACACTATCTCAAATTTGTAACTTAATAATGTTATTTAGTTGTATGCTCTCCAGGGTCTTCTTCCTCGGTTTGTGATGAGGAGGTTGGGGCCTCGAGGTATACCTCTTTACCCCGGTTGCAACTCAGTGGGCAACTACCCACCGGTAACTGGGTTTGGAGCTGCTGGAGTCTTCTCCGCATGGCGATGACTTCTCAGCAGCTCTCGTTGGCCAATCTGCGGCGTTCGGTGGCCTTCGCGGGCTTTCCGCTGGCTACTTCCGCGGCTTAGTTGGCCATTCATTGGCGTTCGGTGGCCATCTCGGGCTTAGTTGTATGCTTGGGATGGTGTTGCTTGGGATCGCAGGGCCGGGAGATTTAGATTTTGTTAGAGCATCACTTAAAAACTACTGATCGAATTTCAATGTAATTCAAAACGGAGCTAACTTATATCATGAGAGGCGCATTCCTCGCTCCTCCTTCTTAATGAAAGATCTTTCGCCGTGACTATTGTGATGCCTCGCTGGCCGAGACCCATTTATAATTGTTAGAAATTTGTATATATTCCTTGTACGTATCGGGAATCGTTTGCGCCTTCAATTATTGAACAGCTCCATCAATGCGCAGTTCACTAACAAATACCTACGTCGTTGTGACAACACGAACGAAGTTTCCCTGGCATTAATATTTTACAACTTAGTCCCGACCAAGACAAATTCCACGTACAGATAAAAGACATTTTATTACCTGTCGGCATTTGAACTAATTGTAATCCTTTTATGATCGTCTTCTTTTGTTTGCTTATTTATTGGCATACGTTTCTAGTTATTGTAGAGAACGGCCTATTGTCTATTGCACTCGTTTACGGCCGCTTGCAGGCTGCATCATTAGCCAGGTGTTGCCGATTACAATTGCAAGTTAATTATAAGAAATTGTGCTGACGTTGCCAGGTGGGCACCTTTTCATTTGTGAACTATAAAACGACAGCTTGATTGAGAGAGAAGTCAGTCGAGCGACAACTACGATACGGGCGTGACGTGTGTATATTCGGGGATCTAATAGTGACGGACTTTGCGCGTTTTTATTGTATTACGACCTTCTGCATTATGTTTGGATTTGTTGTGTTCGCTTATATTTATACCTGTGTTATACGTGCTTGTATAGTTCTAATAAAATCTATAATAATTTTAACGGCATTTTAATTCGAGTCCCGCTAACTCGTAACAATATGTATAGCATAAAATGACATTAAAACCACAGTGGCACGTGACTTGCGCCAATATTTATAAAGGCACGCAGGGAGCAGGGGTGCGCGGTGACACCCAAGCCCATTCAGCTGTTCAACAGCGCTTGTTGATATTGAAATGAAGCCCAAAATTAATATGTATGCCGTCACACGATACAATCCACTGTCGATGTTTGCACAAACTTTCAATAACTCGATCTGTTGCAGACAGAAATACATACTGATCGTGGAAATTAATATTAATAGGGTAGGTGCGTGACGTTTGGGAACAGCGACAAGGTGATGATACAGGTGTCAAACTCGTATATCTAAGGGCCGCTTGTATAAGGTTGCTTAAATTTATTTAAGAAACAAAACGTATTTCTCTCTCTCTCTCTTTAATTTCACCATATCCCAATTAATTGGGGTCGGCACAGTATGTCTTTTCCTTCCACTCTCCTCTATTCTGACATACATTTTCTGTCACACCACAAATCATCATATCATCCTTCACGCAGTCCATCCATCTTTTTTTGGAATCTGTACTCACGTATTAACGTGTAAAACGTATTTATCTTAAATTCAATTAGCGTCTTGCAAAACGCAAAATTTGCCGCTAAATATGCTTAAAGAACTGTCAATATGTTTTGTGTTAACCGAATTCAGGCAGTTTAATATGATTAATTAATTTAAACCAAAGGCGAACGTGCTAAGTCTTACATTGTTTCCAAGCGTTTATTTTACTTTAGACGTTTGCACGTCTATAAGTTACATATTTCTTGACAGTAAAGTCCACGACTACGCGCCATTAGAGACTCACAAAGACCACGTTCAAGACCGTGATTTTTCCTGTTCCACTTTTTTGCCGGCGTTACAATTAAGCCCAAGTGGATAGGATATTCGACTCGCCTTGATATGAGTCGTTGTGAGCGTTGTGTGATCGAAAATGATGACGTTATTAGTGACGTTTTCGCCACGACCACTACGACCCCGGTCGCCCTGTGGAACGGCTAACGGAGCATTTTGGGCGTTGTCAGCTACTTATGGAACTCGCTACATATGAAACAAATGACATAATTTCGTATTTGATTATAGTAGTTCACGGAATAATTTTGTTCTGTGAGTCACGTTACTCACTGACTATAAAACCATCGACACTATACGGAAATTAATCGATAGTAATAGATTTGAAAATAAAGTAATGTACTACTTTAAAAAAAAATAATACCGCAACAATCACACCAACGCGCTCTACCACCGCATTGCATTACACGCACACTTCACAAACAAACCAAGAAACACAAAGAGCCTAAAAATTAATAACCCAGACACAGAAAGGAAAAAACAACATACATGACACTAGTAAGGATAATATATATATATAGGTATAGACATAAGGCACTCACTGCACTGTAACAGATACACTCTACATTAGTACAAGTTTAGTATTAAAATTAGAATAAATTAATATAATAAGTTATTCGTAAGGTACACCAAAACAAAAAAATAAATAAAAAGCGTATATAAACTGTACTAGTAAAAACTTTCTTAGGAATTAAGTTGTGGAAAGGGTACGAGTTATAAATTATTATCAGTGCTAAAAATGGCTTATTTAATATATTATGTAAAATATACATTGATATGTTGGTATATTTATTACATGATATTGTTACGAGCTACAGGACTCGAATTAAAATACCGTTGGAATTACTATAGAATTTATTAGAACTATACAATATCGAATGTTCACACGTGTTGCTCTTATCATAATCGTCGCTTGACTGCCACACCCTCCTTTCGGGCATTCCTTTTATCCTGCACAAATACAATATGTGTCGACATAATACTTGACCACAATATTAATAATTTCTAGAATCACATCTGGCTAATGCCAACCATAAAGGATTACAATACACAATAGGCTATTTTTCTAATTACAAATTTTAAACACAAAGTAAGCAAAATAACTCCAAATGTGGAAAGGAAATAAAATGTGTTTCTGCAGACGCAGGTGTGAATTTTTTCCTTTGTCGGCATTTGGTCGTAACAATATTATAAAGTTACTAGCTGTCCCGGCAGACGACGTCCTGCCCGGTAAAAAAAAATTTAGGGGTGGACTACCCCTAACATTTAGGGGGATGAAAAATAGATGTTGGCCGATTCTCAGACCTACCCAATGTGCACACAAAATTTCATGAGAATCGGCCCAGTCGTTTCGGAGGAGTATGGCAACGAAAACTGTGACACGAGAATTTTATATATTAGATTTTATTGACAGTCAAGAATTTACATGGAATATATACAAAGGATTTATGAGATAACGGTAAAAGAACACTATTATATCTATCTACATACATACATACATAACTTCACGCCAGGTCCCTTGCGGGGTAGGCACGAACAACAGAGTGCCATACAGGCTTATTCTTACACACCTCACTTGCTTCGTTGACATTCATAGCTCTTGTCATGCACGCTCGTCTGTTCTTAAGGCTCCTAACATCACCTTCAGCTAACACATGATCAATTTGATCATCATTTGATCATCGAAGGTGTGTCGTGGACTTCCGCGACTTCTGCATCCATCCACTTTTGCATTGTATATCTGTTTAGTCATTCTGTCATCATACATTCTTTCCACATGCCCGAACCACCGGAGCATTCCTTTCCTTACCTTCACGCCGACACTCTTTCTTACATCGGTATTACGAACGCGGTCCGCTAGCGTCGCTCCGCATAATATATCTATCTAATATATATATTATCTATTACCAGGATGAGGGCAATTAACAAGAAGAATGGTTTTCTTATATTATATATTCTGTTCCAACTATAGTATTTTGCGGTAAACGTACTGACAGAAGATGAATATTTGTCTCGTTTTACACAGTCTTCATTGAAAAATTTATTATTTTCTTGGTGACGAGGGTGGGAAGGAAGAATTTATAACAAGGTGTTCCTGTCGCAACCAGATATAGTAGTCATTTATAAAAAACAACTTATAAAGGAGTGTACGAACCCCGTGGGAAATGTAATAGTTACCAAGAATTTCATATGGCAGCAAGGTATTCTGTAATTGAAGAGGAAATGAAAGTCTCGCGAGGCATTACTCCATGTTTGCAGCGAGCTGCTCGTGTTTGCACAAACGGGGCACCGACCTCCTACGAATTGGTTGCTGAATATATTTATGAGCTGTTTCTAAACAAAATGGACATTCAACTTGTTCCATTAGTGCTGTACACAATACATGAATATTCAAAGCAGGAATGGACGGTAATGTTTTAGATAAGTGCATTGCTTTTCGTCGATGGTAAGTATTGGTAAGTGTACAGCGCATTTGATTGAGAATAAATAATTGAAGGCATGAGTGGATGAATGAGTCGCATAATTCCAATTCTGAGTAAATCAAGATAAAAGTTTTACTTTTATTTGAAACTGAACGGAACTTAACACCTTTAGCAACGTTTTATTTCTTAAATATGCCTTATATCTATGGTCTAAGGTCTGTAGTCATTTGGTATCGACTTATAACATTCATCTACTCAAAAAAAGCAAAAAACCGAATATGCGACATATCACCTTCATCCACTCACGTCTTCAATTACCTTACCTTATTAAGTAGGCCGAGACGACACTGTCAAGTCGCTCTATGGAACGAGCTATGTTGGGTGTTTCTCTTATAGATAGTTAGAAATGAGGACATCCGTAAGAGAACCAAGGCAACCAACGCAGCTCGCACAATGAGCAAGTTGAAATGGCAGTGGCCCGGTCATATTTGTCGCAGGACCGATGACCGATGGAGCAGATAAGTCCTGGAGTGGAGATCGCGTTTTGGTAAACGTGGTGTCGGACACCCTCCAGCCCGATGGACTGATGACCTGCACGAGGTCACCGGTAGGCGCTTGATGTGGAAGGCAGAGGACCGTGATGAGTGGCGCCGACTTGGTGAAACCTACGTCCAGCATTGGATGGTTATTGGCTGACGACGAGACTGCGAATTAACGCCAACGTTCTTGAGGGGTTTTCTGTACAGATTTTCGGGTAATAGCGGGATAGCGGGATTTTCGTTGTTCAGTTGTTGTGTGAGAAACAACAGCACCACCTCGTATGTGCGAAAAACCATACGGATACCAAAAATAACATACATACAAAAATTATTATTCTATTTTAACAAGAATTGAATTTCCCACTGTTGGGCAGTGATAAAACCTCGATTAAGTTACCTGTGAAATGTAATGAAGAATTCAACTGAAAAGATTTTTTTATAAATAATATTTTTTATCGTTTACCCCGTTTTACGAAAACAATTCCAGTGTTCCAAAGAATGGCTTGGATCGTAAACAAAACAGTATATTCTATTCTAAATACTAATATGGATTATTCGAAATAGGAAACATTTCAAATGAAACAACGAATCTACTGGCTAGTAAATAATTTAAATAATAGAGTCAAATAGCCGAGGGTTTGGCTGAGCCGCGTGGCTCGCAGCTTTAATGCACACTACATGCAAATCGGATGGATCTGAATTTCCATGCGAGTTTATGCACCCTACTTATGAAAGGAAAATAATTTCCGTGTTGTCCTCGGATATTCATAGATGTGACTTTGAATATAAAATATATGATTTAAACTTTTATTTTGGCATGTGAAGTTGGACTATTAAAACTGTCCTAGTGGGTATAAATCTAAGTGTAAAGGGCGACGAATATCTACTTCTTTTGTTACTAGGATCTCCATAGTGGAGATTATTTTGGTCTTGAGAACAGTTTTTAAATTTATTTATTTGAAACTTATACATTGATCAGACAGTATTTTTTTATATTCTACAAGCCCCTACTCTAATTTGCACTGTGTTATAGGGGCTAGTCTCCTCTCTCTTAATGTAAACACATTATAACTTAAAATACATTTAACATTAACGAAATACAAAAAAAGTGTGTGCTTTTTTTTATTTTTTTATTGCGGGAGAACAGCAGACAGGCAGACGGCCCACGTAATGGAAAGTGGTTACCATCGCCTATGGACATTTGCAACACCAAAGGTGCTACAAATGCGCTGCTGCTCTCTTAAGGGAGACTGGTCGCTAATGCCGGAACACAACCCAAGGTTGTTATGGCGACATACCAGACCAGGGGTGGTAGCCATCCAGTCGGGCAAATGTCCTACCACCTGGCTGTGGGTTGTTTTGTCGCCTCTTACGACAGGCCGCCCGGCCGCAGGAAATTATATTCTTTCTCCGTTCCTGCACAGATAAACAACACAGACACTGTTTGTGTGTGTGTTCCCATAGCTTTACTAAAAATGCTACAAAATATTCGAGACAGCGTGAAATTGCTTGTAAAGGTTAAATCTAAACATGTTTCTATGTAATAATTGTAATAAATTGAGTACCTTCTCTATTTTTTGAACGGGCTGTTTTGAAGTCTCATTATTTTATAATTAAACATTAAAGTCGAATAATATTGTAAGCTTACAACAGCACATAGTACATTAATATAATAGGAGATGTCATTTGCTATTGAACTGTAATGTTATAACAATTCAATTAATATTAAAATGCCAAAATAAATGTTATATATGGTCACGCATACACTTGTATTAGACGTCCGATCACCACTGCGGCGTTTCACTTCATCACTATCATCATCACTATCATCATAGTCATAGTCATAGTCATAGTCACTACATAGTATAAAACAAAGTCGCCTTTTCTGTCCCTATATCCCTATGTGCGCTTAAATCTTTAAAACTACCCAACGAATTTTGATGTGGTTTTTTCCAATAGATAGAGTGATTCAAGAGGAAGGTTTATATGTATAATACATGCATCATATACTAAGGCAACATTGCTAATTTTAGAGGTTTCTAACGTGATGTCGTAAATTAACAAAATTTGCGTTTGCGGCGGGCGGTACCGGTCGGACGGGGCAGTGCGGGGAGGCATGTCTATAAATAGCGCGTCGGAGGCCGCGGTTCTCCCTACAGCACTTTGAATTTAGCAGCAATCGGACGCGTTTATTAATGCGTGCAGGCCAAGGGCAGTAATGAATAAATCAAAAATACTGGATCGATTTTAATCATGTTTTCATTGAGTGACATAGGCATATATATTTTATGCCCGTGCAAAGTCGGAGCGGGCCGCTATGTTTTTATATACAACGTTCATAGTTTTTCTGTAGTGTATTTAATTTTGTATCAGCATTGCACCCGTGCGAAGCCGGGGCGGGTCGCTAGTTGCAAATAATCGGCAAAAGCGCACTCCTTGTCGGCCCCCCGTGTTTTTCTCCGCGCACAACTCTCCTCAATTCACCTCAGCACGTGTAATCGCGCGAGTGCGTAAATTATGATTAAATCTGATATTTTGTTTAGCAGCTAAATGTGCGCTGTATTATAAAATAATCTTCAAGCATTTTTATAAAATAAATATGCAATCCTGAACTGCAATTCAAACACACAACAGTTTTTCATTTGTATCTGAAGACCTCCAAACACTAGTTAAATACTAAAGTCTGCTAAAATCATAAACATAATCACTTTCAAGTAGTAAACAGTTGGTGGATTTTCTCATGCCGCATATAAAAAGGACTTATCCAGAAATACTCCAAGAAATAATTTGTCAGCTGTCTTTTCGTATAAAGGTGGGTTCGGCCGATATTTACCGATAAAAGGGGCCGAAGATAACACTTCTAATTCCTCGGACAGTTTACCTTTCAATCGTGATCGTGGGAATCTCATCCTCATAAGACGGGTTATCTGATTTCTCAGCCGTATGTCCCAAAGCGTCTTAAGTGTTATTTTTGAAAATGTTGACTTTCTTTGATGCAAAAGGTTTGTCAAGTCTGGACTTTCTAGGGTTTTGTAATCACTTTGGCTAAAGTAGAAGTATTGTGTTTTTGACATGTATGTCCATGTGTCTATAATTTTAGAACGAGGATATTTTCCTTATCGTCGGCGTCAGTGCACAATGTTTTAACACAAATTTTTGGTGATTTTTTTGTCGTTAATCTATTAACAAATGTTTAACGATTTTGAGGAAAATAATTTCACCAAAAACGTACTTACACTGACCCCGACGTTTTAAAGTTCTGCTAAATATTCTATTACAGGATGTTAGAAGGAGGATACTAAATTATATACAGCAAAGAACTTCGGTATTGATGGGACTCCGGATTGGATAAAACTTTCCTTAACTCTTCTTCGCACGAGGTTCTCCGTTACTAAGTTCTCCAGTTTGGGAAATTTTATCATCATTTTTTTGGTATCATAGTGCTACTTATTTTACTATTATAGGATATTTGAAGGAGGTTATTAAATTATATACAGCGAAGAACTTCAGTATTGATGGGACTCCGGATCGGATAAAACTTTCCGTAACTCTTGTTCGCACGAGATTCCCCGTTACTAAGTTCTCTAGTTTGGATTATTTACGCCCAATTTTTTTTTTTGGCTAAGTATAAGATTTAGTCTCTATGATATCAAATTTTAGCTAAATACTATAATGACGACGGTCTGAATGTTGTGTGAATGTGTGACTTCTGGCACAATAAATTTATTAAATTGAAGAAATTTCTAAGTCTCAATCTGGAGACCCTGCCCATTACGCTCATTTCAGAAGAATTTTCTTGTAGATACATGTTTGCTCATAACCCTTAATGAGGAGAATATTAAATAAATATATATAGCACAGTATAATGGTCGATGATGTTATGCTGGAACAAGTGAATGAGTTTGTATATCTTGGATGTGCTTTTAGCAGGGATGAAAGGTACACCGCTGACATAGAAAAAAGAGTAAATTTGGGGAATAGTGTGAATGGAGCGTTAGGTAAACTTCTAGGCGCTAAAAACCTCAGCCAGAAGGCCCAGCTTACCATACACAACGCGGTTCTGGTACCTACGCTCACGTATGGAAGCGAGAGTTGGGTATGGAATAGAGAGCATGAAAGTAGAGTAAACGCGGTCGAGATGCGAGCACTGCGCAAAATCTGCGGAGTGACGCTCGCGGACCGCGTTCGTAATACCGAAGTAAGAAAGAGAGTTGGTCTGAAAGAGAGTGTCGGGGTGAAGGTAAGGAAAGGAATGCTCCGGTGGTTCGGGCATGTGGAAAGAATGTATGATGAAAGAATGACTAAACAGATATACAATGCAAAAGTGGATGGATGCAGAAGTCGCGGAAGGCCACGACACACCTTCCATGATCAAATTGATCATGCGTTAGCAGAAGGTGATGTTAGGAGCCTTAAGAACAGACGAGCGTGCATGACAAGAGCTATGAATGTCAAAGAAGCAAGTGAGGTAAGAATAAGCCTGAATGGCGCTCTATTGTTCGTGCCTACCCCGCAAGGGACCTGGCGTGAAGTTATGTATGTATGTATATAGCACAGGCAGAACAGTTTATTTGTTATTCAGATGACAGTATGAAAAGCGAAAAAGAAGGATGAAAGTCACGTGACAAAGGTAATAAAGAACCACAAGATTGATGGATACAAAAGAAGACCAGAAGAGAGATGGTTGGATTGTGTGGAATGACATGATGATTTGTGGTGTGACAGAGGACGTACGTCGTATAGCAATATGGAAAGAAAAGACATATTGTGCGGAATCTAAATAATTGAGAGAAGTTGAAACAAAAGAGAGAGTAAGAAATGCGTATGTCTCTCTGTATGTTCGATAGTACTATTATTCCATCTGTCTCTCTGCAGTACACGTTTTTTTATATATATTTTTGTCTCAGGTGATTAGGGCTATTGAAAAGTGGCCAAAACGTTGAAATAAGAATCAAAGAAAAGGCCGTGACTAAAAACCTTAGAACATAGTTTTAATTATACACCTTACTTTCAAATTTCATTAGAATTTAGATTTAGAGATTTAGAGCCTACGCCACGGAACTCTATAATAAAAGCGGATTTCCAGGTGTTGTGAAAATTTTCTTTTTTGAGATAATGAAAAGCGACCATCATTACTGGATATCTCGCTAACACAAAGAGCTTTGACTATGATTTGTCTTGGGGATAAGCGTACGGACAGACGTCGGTGACAAAGCGAACTATTTTAAAAAAACATGGTCTTTCCTTTTGTCATGAAATAATAATCCTTATCGAGGGATGAAAGGCTAATTGTTTTAAGTAACTTTTTGTGATAAAGTTAACATAATGGTCTTTTTTCATCCTAATATTTAAGTATATATAAAGAAGATTTAACTAATAAAAAAATAACAACAGCCCTTATGGGCGTTATGTCCCACTGCTGGGCACGAGCTTCCCATTATAGGGGATCGGACAGTATACCCACCACGCTTGTCCACGGCGGATTGGTAGGTTTGATACATCAATATGAAACATTTAAAACGCAGTGTTGGAAAATTGGGCAGATTGATGCATATCATAAGACTATTGTATATAAATACTATAAACTTCCCAAAATAATAGTAATTCCCATTGATTCATTGAAAATTCGGCTCAGGTAGAGGTTAGTTTATCACACCTTACAGTTATGAAGAGTTTATGACTTAAGCTATAATCTAATGTTAGTTGAGAGCATAATTTTATTACAGAAATTGACGTATAAAATTGTTACGAATAAACGATTTCGGATTTTCTAAATGTCGCTTAAAACAAACAGCCACTCGTTCCTCTTTATGTGAAATGAATGATGATGACTTTGAAATGTTTTCCTGGATAGCAATTTTATGTGTTCTTTTAGACATTAAAATAATTAAGAAATAATTTAAAATTTCTAATAGCCGCATTCCCGAATAAATCTGTTGGCCCAAAGTACATACCCTGATATATCAGGGGAAATATATTTCTAATTTTATTCACTGAACAAAATTGACAACCAACTTGATTTACATATTAGTAGATAAATGGATAAAATTCATAAAAGACGTAATTTGATAAAAGTTTTAAATAAAGTATTTTCAGACTTTTATTGTGAGCACTAAAAAGGTTTCTCAAAAGCTTTTTTATACCTTTACGAAATGTTTTTTGTCGTCTGATACATTTTTTTCATAAGGAGATAATGCGGTATCTATAAAAAAATTACATAGAAAATTTTTCAATAGGCTTTTCTAGACATTCGCAGCTGTTTTAGAAAAAAATTGCTTTTATATTTCACAAGCTTTGATTATATAACCCGTTGATTTATCATGATCCAGCAAAATAAATAAAATATCAGGTAACAGTTACCTCATAAGCTGCGTGCCATCCCGCAGTGTCAGTTGTGCTGTCGCGGTGAATGGTCATATCACGTATCAACATTCAGAGACCTATAATGTCATTTTACGGGATAAAAGTATACAGAAATTACAAAAAACGAATGACATCACCTACCACAGGTAAGTAATTATACAGAACTCAGTAGGGGAGATTTTGGGATTTACTCCAGCGTGGCCGAATAACATAAGGGGAGTAAGGTTTCTTTATTGTGTAGCCCCACCATATATTACCCCTTCATACAGGGTAGGAATAGTTTTTATTCTTCAAATTATTTTTCAAACCGCCATTAAGGAAATTTCTCCACATAACTGTCAGATTATGGGTCAGCACGACAAGGACAACAAGTTGAACCGTCTGTTCATTAATCTGACGCGCTCGAGTACTTCAATGTAACTTTTTTTGCATTTTCAAAAATCGGCTTTGGCTATTGGTCGCGTTTAAATCGTTAGCCTTTTGTAGCACCTCTGATGATACAAATGTAAACAATAGGCAAAAGTTACCGCTTTCCATCAGATGGGCCATCTGCATGTCTGCTGACGTCATCCAATAAAATAGTGAATTGTCAAGAAAACGCGACTGCAGCGCTATTTACTCAGTTTTATTTCTATACTTTGAGAACAGTACTTGTTTTCTGGATGAAAAGTATCCTATGTCCTTTTTAACCGAATTCAAAAAAAGGAGAAGGTTCTCAATTCGTCGGAATCTTTTTTTATGTATGTTCTCCAATTACTCCGAGATTTAAGATCTGATTTATGTGATTCTTTGTTTTTATTTTGTTCAACGCGGAATAGCTGCCATTTGGTCCCCTAAAAATTTGACATAGTTTGGCCCAGTAGTTTTCCTTTTACGAACATTTTTTATGAAAGAATTTCCATTCCGCGCGGCACCTTTCGTAGGCGTACCCATAGCTAGACACTAAAAAGTAACAAATAAATAAAAAAAACTTCGTTAAAAAACCCACTTCAAAAACTAAAAAGTCTAAAATATTTCTAATATTATTATAAATATATATTTTCTAAAACATCAAATGCAAAGTAAACATAAAAATTACTATATTTTGAAAATTACTAAGCACCGAGTTTAAGATGTTTAAGATAATATATATTAATAATAATAGCTTTAGAAATAAGTTATTTTATACTTTTAAGTTTTTGAAGTCGGTTTTTTCTATACTACTGACAACATGTATGCAAAATTTTATGATACTCGGTTGCCTAGTTAAGAAATGAGAATGTCACAAGGAATGGAAAAGGATGGAGTGATCATTAAATCGACAGAGTACGCCCTCGATAAATTAGGATTGTCGTAGATGTGTTTAAATAATTGTCTCGAGACCAGTGAATGCCAGGTGGGCTTGCGGTGAATTAATCACGAGTGCTGACTCAAATGCGGCCTAATTCGGTCCCTGACTTGACAAACACCTACATTGTTTGCACTATGCGCACCTCAGACTAATGGCTCGGGCGTCCAGATCTAGTCCCGGTTTGGTAGATATTTGGACGAAAATGGATCGCTTATTATTCCACCATGTTTGTCTGTTTCTGGCTTTAACCGGTTTCACAAAAAGGAAGGAGGTTTCTACTATAAAAAGGTATTTTTTTTTTTTTTTTTTTTTTTTTTTTTTTTTTTTTTTTTTTTTTTTTTTTTTTTTTTTTTACATGGGGAAATGCGTTGCCGCACCGTCAGCCGCGCGGGGATCATGCGCGGCCGGTGTGTGGGGCTCCCCGACGCCGGTTCAATACGACCGGCTGCCGGTATACCCACTAAAACCCCATGGGAGCCTTCCTTCCGCCTAGCGCCGGGGTCGCGGTACATGCGTGAGCTTAACCCGCAACCCCGGCAGCGGCCGGCCGCCTCGTAAACAGAGGCGGCCTCTCCTGTGTGCGGGCCGGGGAATGACGTTTCCCCGGCCCTGAGAGGGACGCGCGGCTGCCTCTCGCGCCCTCTCGCGGCATTAGTGCGGGCGGAGGTCTATGTGGATCCCCCAGACCTCGACGCCCGCTGCCGCCGGGAGGGGGAGGCTGCGAGGATTACTCCTGCGCCATCACCCCTCCTTCTCCTTCCTCCTCCCCCCGCCGCCTCGCGCACTCAGCAGCGTCAGCGGCGGGGGGGGCATCGCGATAGGGGGGGGAGGGGGAGGCTGCGAAGGATTGCTCCTGCGCCATCACCCCTCCCTCTCCTTTCTCCCCCTCCGCCGCCTCGCGCTCTCAGCAGCGTCAGCGGCGGGGGGGGCTTCGCGATGGGGGGAGGGGGAGGCTGCGAAGGATTGCTCCTGCGCCAACACCCCTCCCCCCTCTCCTTCCACCCCGCCCCCCCCGCCGCCTCGCGCACTCAGCAGCGTCAGCGGCGGGGGGGCCTCGCGATAGGGGGGAGGGGGAGGCTGCGAAGGATTGCTCCTGCGCCAACACCCCTCCCCCCTCTCCTTCCTCCCCTTTTCCCCGCCGCCTCGCGCACACAGCAGCGTCGGCGGACGGAGCGGGGGAGGGTAGGTCGCCGGTCAGGCCGGCGGTGGTGGGGTGGACATCACCACCGCCGTCCTCGACGGCCAGCGGAGAAAATCTCGACGCTGGCGGTCGCAACGGAAGGGATGGGTGTTTGGGGAGGAGGTTTGGGAAGGAAGGGAAGGCATTGGGATTTGGAGGCGGAGAGGTGGGACACCACTGTCACGGAGTGAAAGGGGGATGTGACACTGGCGGCTCGGGGCCCCGGGGACGCGTCCCCTCGTACCGCTTCCTGGACGGAGTAGAGTCCAGGGCGGCACCCCCTGGGGGGATAAAAAGGTATGTTCATACATAATTTGTCTGTTTTTGAATCGATGTTAATTTCTTGTGCGTTGGATTTCAGTAAAACATTGGAATATTTTTATATTTATTTTTGTTAAAATTACTATATTATGATTTTTTTTTTCTTTTTTAATGTTCGACTTCAAGATGTTGTAGAAAGAAGTCGATTTTGTTTTTTAACAATCTAATGTTACTTACACATATTTCAATAACTAGTCATTAATGTTTTAGAAGGAAAATAGTGAAAAGAGAATATTTAACACTGATGATACATGGTCTACTTCCATTTTCTTCTTTCTACTCTTTCTTACACCTGATATCTGACATGCATCAGATCCGATAACAATGTATGTGTAATATCAGCCCATACATATCCCATTGCTGGGCTCGGGCCTCCCATTATAGAGGGAGCGGCCAGTAAACTAGTCTAGCTTGTCAGTTATCTAGATGTGAGGTTGCCTTACGATGTTTTCCTTCACCGTTGTTATCATGTGATGGTTGTACAATATGCACATTGGATCAGAAAACTGTCTATGTGGGGCATGTGTTCCGGCCAGGATCAAACTCGCGCCTTTTGAGTTTGGGACGCACGCACGATTTGCATGTGACAATGAAAGTCCTTCAATGCCGTAGTATTTCAGTTTGATTCCTAATTCCTTCATGATCTGCTACATCAAAAGCCTTTGACAGGTCGCAACATCTAACTTGAACCTATTGGCCCTGCGCACGTGCATCCACAACATATCGTAGCACCTTGCGGATGAAGATAGAGAGAAGAGATCTAGACGACCGGCCAGCGCAGTATGCGTATTGTCAGCATGACAGTGCATTTGTGTCTTCCAGAAATGCGGTTAGGCGTGAGCTCAATCCATTTTCTAGAATCTTAACTATTGCTGGAATTATTGAGACTCGACGATATTCGTCAATTCAACTTCCTGGCCCTTTACCTTTGAACAAAGGCGAGATTTTACTTATTTCTAGAGCCGCTGGATACAGCCCCTGCTGTAGACTACGATTAAAACATATGCCATCTTATATTTACTTTCAAAAGCATTAATATTTGTCCGTTCTTAGATTATATAGCTATTTAAAAACCTTGCAAAAAATTGCACCTTTCCCTTTCAAGAAGCTCAGCCTTATAACGAAAGAAAGAGAATCATTGATTCGAAAAATAAATTTACGATAACTTTCTTAAAACATACATCAAGCATTGGTACCGTGAAATATGGTTGGGCGTATACAGGTTTGATTCTCGAGAATCAATGGGTCCATTAGCGAGGCCTATTCCCTTTGAGGCCGGTCAGGAGGCTAATGCAGGGCCCGCCCTCCAACATTGACCCTCGTAACACGATATCACCCTCGGGAACAACCTAGAAGACATACAATTTGCTCGTGAAAAACCAGGTTCCACCAACTTTTGCGCTTCTCTTAAAGCGGCGAACAACCACAAAGTAACAAGAAAAGATACACGTATGTATGTCCTAAAATTGGAGCAAGCTCAGCAAAATCAGACTCACGCTCAGACTAATCCTGATCTTCTGCCTAAATCTAAACCCATTAAACCTCATATTACTGCGTTATGCATGCTTTTCATACGAAGCAATCATTGTGCAGCATTTTGCAATTTTGAATAATAAGTATTTCTTCTTCCTCTTCTTTTGCGAACGGGTGGTTTCCAAAACTTGACGATATAGCACCTATTTTGTGTGCAAGGGTGGATGTAGGGTTATTCCATGCAGCCCAGCTTCTCCAGGAAATCCACCAGTTTTTTGAAGTCGCTAAAGACTTTGGAACTCTGGAGCGTCCAGACACTTCACCCTATATTGGGCCACCTCTCCGCATTAAACCAAGACGTGGGCGACTATTTTTTCGGCATGCTTTGCACAGTGGGGTATCTGTGACACGTATATTTATAGATGTTGTTTGTTTTGTATGTTTCAAACAAATGAATTTGTCAACTTTGATGTTCAACTAATCTCGTGAGAGTGACTAGTTTGTCGTATGAGCTACTTCTATTAGCCACCGATGGGCCGCAAAAGCGGGAACCAAGCAAATTATATCACTGAACAACGCGAAGTGGTATTTTTTTGCCCGTTTCTACGATTTATTTCATACTTACATTTTGCAGATATTCAATAAGCGCCTTTTGCCACTTTGTAATGGAAAAAATACGTAACTTTTATTTTTATAATTAATATTACTTAATTTATTTTTACTAATTACTAGTACCTAATACTCGTAGTTACAATTTGTCTTGTAATGAAACAAATATTATTGGATGATAATTTTTGTAACTGGCCTGTTTTGAATATAAAAAATAATATTCAGTACGGTTGATCACAAATTTCGCAAATTTGTGAGTCGCCGTACTGAAGCATACGTAGTACTATTTCGGTATATTTCGGTAGTGATATAAAGGTGTGCAATGTAGTATTATTCTAGCCATAGTGATCTATCCCTAGAAGGTTGACCCCAACCCTTTGAATTTAAATAATTTAATGGAGACTTCTGGAAAATATCAACGTAATAGAAGTAGGTACAACAAAAAATATTTTGAACAAAAGCCGTGGAGATTATTCTAGATATGGGTTATTTCAAATGATCGATTTTACATAGTAGGTACTGTTGTCTACAAACAAGAACATCGGAAATTTGTTATGTCTAAACATGATAAATGTCATACGGACATAACAAAATCATGTCTATGGACGTGACAAATGTCATACGGATATGACATAATAATTCCTACGGACATAACGTTTTGTGGTCCGAGATGTAGATATTAAAAATTCATAAACCAAGAAACAGAGATACTCGTTTAAAATTCTTGTATTGCATATAATCAAGCACACTTCTACCAGTCCTAAAGTAAAGAGAGAAAGATAATGAAGATGCCAATATGCGATTGAAAATGATTCCATAAGTAATTCAAGAAGTCCCTTTCATAAATCTTCTTGACCGAGTCATGAATGTCGGATATATAAAATCGTGCCTCAATCAAAGAAATGGCCAACGATTGGGTTCCTATTGATATTATCGTCTTCTATATTTTGCTTTCAAATTAATGATACTGTTACGAGTCGCGAGACTCGAATTAAAAGGCCGTTAGAATTACTATAGAGTTTATTAGAACTATACAAACATGTATAACACAGCTACAAATATAACCGAACACAACAAGTCCAAACAAGGTCGTATTTCAATAAAAGCGCAAAGTCCGTCATTAAAGACTCCCGATTATAGGACACACGTCTTGCTTTGCTCGTGGTTATCGCTTGACTACCACCTCCTTCGAGCAGGTCATCGTTTTATACTGCACAAATGCAATGTCCCCGTATCTATGTTGACTTTAATCCGACACATCTGGCTAATGACTGCCATAAAATATTACAATACAACCATGGACTGTTACCTAGGATAATTAGAAACGCATACCAATGAATAAGTAAATCGAGGAAGTCCAAATGCCGAAAGATAATAAAATGTGTTTTTACAGGTATGCAGGTGTGAATTTGTTTTAGTCAGCATCTAGGTCGTAACAATATTAATAAAATAATACATCAAAGGGTATGCTAAATGAGCTTAGATTGACAATATATATTCAACATAGTGTTGATCAAAGTAATTTTGTTGAAAATATGTAGCAAGCTCCTACAACTTTGTTTTTTTGTCCACTTCATAATCCAAAATACACAGAAAGCAATATAGCTTATACATGAAAATCACACAGACTATGTTATCTTTTTAGCAATATATTTCTGTACGTGCCAGTTAAGAGTGAGTGTTTGAGATTGTGTGTGTGGTTAGTTAGTTCTAACTAACCGGTAGAATTACCAATTTCATTATAAATCGAATTATCTAATAAATCGACTATTACTACCTATGACGATTGTCTATGTGACATTATGGTTCTCATGACTAAGGTGGTGGACATCGTGTAGCACTTGTTTTATTACCTAAAATAAATTTCCAATAGCCTTTCTTTACCAAATCCAAAATACTTGCATAGTTTCATAAATCGACACAAAACGATAAGAATCTATCATAACCAGTTATTTCGTCTTACTTAAAAGAACCTACCTGCCACTTGATTATGAGCCATATTGCCTTTCATCATGACATGAAATCGCTTAACAATAGGTTCAGCAGTTTATCATGAATGTGAAGGGATAATCTATCATGTTATGACATAATGCATATTTCGGTTGAAGGATTGATCATTGACAGACGTATTTGCACAGACTGCGTGTTAAGTAAATTGGATATATGTATTAGACCCGTGTTAGTTTACAACGACATATTGTGTTTGTGGCGTGTATACATTTAAGACTGCTAACAGCCGCCTCCGACTTCGATTCTGTTTGTCCTCATGAATCCGCTTTATGGGCATAACCCTCAATGACGTCTCTTCTCTAAAGTCGCGTTTTCACAATAAGAGTTGGCTCGGACCGAGTGCACTCGTATGAGTCGGCTTCATACGAGTGTACACGGATAGTGGTTTGCACACGATAGTAGTGCACTCGTATTGTGGTCATTTGTCTCCTTGCACAATCAAGATGTCGTCGACTGATGCTGCAGCGAGGTATAGAAGTTGTAGCAGATATGTTAATAGCGGGAAGTCCAAAATCGCGAAAGGGGAAAAAAACGTAGAGAGAAATTTTTTTTGACACGGAAATGGATTTTAAGACGTGGGTGCATCAAATAATTTTCTTCGTGGAGTCGAAGAGGAATAAAAAAACACGTTTTAAAATCATTTGAGATTAAACAACGCACAATTTTTAGTTGTCGCCATTTTGTTTTCATAAAAATGATCCGAGTGAGCTCGAAAAATAGGGCAGAGTCCGAGTCTACTCGGATTAGGTGTTAACATAATACGAGTATCATCCGAGTAGATATCCGAATGCACTCGGTCCGAGCCAACTCTTATTGTAAAAACGCGGCTTAATCCTACGATGATTCTAATGCTGTAGACTGTTTAATATATATGGGCAAATAATAAAAATCGAAATGTGTGCTGGGACACATGTTAGAAGTGAAACATCAACGGACAAGTGGAAAAACGAATCGCAACGTACAAGTGGAAAAACTTCAATTGACAAGTGACAAAATGAATCGCAACAAAAATTTTACTTCAAGTTTACGGGCACTTTGTAAATTTACTTGTCCAATTTGATGGCATTTGCTCAGTTTTGGTGAGATGACTAAAGACTAAAGTCTTAAATAATCATGCCAATGTTGCGGAGCGAAATTCGACTCATTTAATAAGGTACTATGAGAAAATAGTAACTTTCACAAAATTACTATATATTTACGTTTAAAAAACAAAAATACTATATTTTGTTCAAAAAAAAGTGACAACAACTACCTACACTACACAATTCACTTATATCCAATTTTTGGCCTTTAAAAATGCATAAGTAGTTATATTTAGATTTTTATTTGATTAAGAACAAATTTAATTAACACAATCACTTCTAAAGTACACAGATCGACTTTAAAACGCAGAATTAAAAATTGTCGATCGTCTGGCAATAAATTTCCTAAGGCCGTTCCGACCCAGCGGAAGTTAAAAAAATAAGTTCTAATGAGAAAAGTTCCATTAAGGTTATGAAATGAAAATATCTCTGCTATCTTTGTGCACACTGAAATATAACTCATAGAATGGCCGCGTATTCTGTTGGTATATTCTTTGGGTACAAATCGTTTGTATCACTGCGTTTAGGAAAGTTTTTTTATCCGTTTTGATTTCTGCACTTTTATATGTATGTACTAGTTGTGCCCGCGAAGTCGTCCGCGTGGAACTCGTTTTCAAAACCCCCGATTTTGAAACATTCTTCATTGGTGCTCCGCTCCTATTGGTCTTAGCGTGATGATATATAGCCTATAGCCTTCCTCGTTAAATGGGCTATCTAACGCTGAAAATCAGCAGTTCCTGAGATTAGCGCGTTTAATAAAACAAACATACAAACAAACTCTTCAGGTTTATAATATTCTTCTGCAAAATGGTAGTACATTATTTTGTTCTATAATCAATAGTTTTCGCAGCGCACGTCGTGTAAGGATTTTTTGAATTGTTTGTGTGTGCTGTGTCAGTTTGTGTGAGCCAGGTGTGATTTTTAGGAAATTCGGTCGACGCGGCCGAGCAGACATATTTCATTTGTACAGTTATACTGTAGCAAACCCCAATTTAGAGATGAGGCAGTCAAGCGATAACCACGAGCGGAGGAAGACTTGTACACATTCGGTAAACTATTTAGTGACGGACTTGACGCGTGTTCTTGAATCGTGCAATTTTGGATTAGTTGTGTTCAGTTATATTTGTACCTGTGTTATACGTGTTTGTATAATTCTAATAAACTCTATAGTAATTTTAACGGCATTTTAATTCGAGTCCTGCAACTCGTACCAACATCAACACGATAGGATACGGCAGGCTGTTAATTAAACTTTTCCAAAACGCATATTACAGCTCGAAATGAATCCAAGTTTACGTTCAGAGAATAGCCTTTATAATAATAATAGACGGTTTCTGCATTATGGAAGTTAATATTCGCTGAGCGAAAGCCCGCCTTGAACACTTACAAATAAGAGATCTTGCTGTTTGAGAACTTCTGGAATCCTTTCTGTAATTATATTATCTTTGGAGCACTTTCCCGCGGCGTTAAGTAGTAACGTTGTTTTTAATTACCCGACTACTTTGTATAAAGTATACTTTTTATATCTATTTTGATATCGGGGTCAGTTTTAGGGTTGTTTCTTATACTCTTCATTATTTTAATGTTCTGTGCCATCTATGTAACCAGCCAGTATTAAATTGTTACGAGTTGCAGGATTCGAATTGAAAACTATACAAACACGTATAACACAGGTACAAATATAACTGAACACAACCAGTACAAACGTAATGTACGATTCAATACCACGCGCAGAATCGGCCACTATATAGATTATCGAATGTACACACGTCTTGCCTTGGTTATCGCTTGACTGCCTCACCCCTCCTTTGGGGCATTGCTTTATACTGTACAAATACAATATCTCTGCTCGACTGCGTGGACTGAATGACTACCATAAAGATTATTATACACAATGGGCTGTTTTTCAATCACAATTTTAAAGATAAAGTAAACAAAATAAGACGGTCATAAAAGCGTTTCAATGTTTTTAGCTCAAACACGGACGGGTAATAAATGTGCTTTGTTTACAGATATGCAGGTGGCCCAAATTTTAACAATGTATTCATGATTATTCAGGTTTTAGAACACTAGCAAAACCTGTATCAAAATTTTAGTTGATTAAAGTCAAACAATGAGGCAAATTTCATTTCGCACTTGACATTTTCTATACAAAAACATAATTCTTTGTAAAAATAATTAATATCCGTCTTTTTTATAGCATAAGTTTAGTAGACAGGCAGACGGCCGATCTGATGGAAAGCGGTCACCATCGCCTATGGATATTTGCAACACCAAAGGTGTTACAAATGCGCTGCAGCTCTCTTAAAAGAGACTGGAAACTAACCACTGATACGCAACACAACTCAAGATAATGGCGGCGTAGACTAGACCAGGGTTGGTAGCTATCTAGTCGGGCAAATACCCTACCACCTGACTATTGGTTGTTTTGTCACCTCTTACGACAGAACACCCACCCGTAGGAAATTGTTTTCTTTCTCCGTTCCTGCACGGATATCAATTTGTATTTAAATTTTGGAAATTATTTTGAAATCACCCAAACCCAGGATACGTACAATATAAAAGAAAAAAATATTTAAGTAAGTCTGTAATAAGCTTTATTCCAATTTATTAAGTCATTTTCTATTAGACAAATAGTCATTTGATATTTACGAAACCATGTTTCTTTCACATGTTATCTCAATGCAGCCGACACTATCAGATCAGTTTACATGAAAAGACAAAGGTCGGGATTAGTGATATGTTAAGACCAAAAGCAAGTAAAGCCTTTGTGTCCTAACGAGGGTCAAGTAAGGTTCCAAAGGAAAATAGGCTTCTAGGGAAAAATCTTACTTCCATTATACAACCACAGTATAAAAATTAGTATCAATATGCCCATGGATTCGATTTCGCAAAAAGCTATCTGTTTATAGACATTTATCACACTGTAGATAAATAACGCTTTCTTTATTGTACACCGAAGACATGCAGAAGTAGAAAAAGATAGTAAAACGAGCGGGTGTATCGCTCAAACGCAATATCTGCCAGGTAACCCTTGGAATGGTGAGATTCTTGCTTAGATAATAACAAATTTAATTGTTTTTTAGTTTAGAGCAATATACACGACGGCTTAGTCTGTTTGCTGTTGCTTAGCAAGTTAAGAGTTTTTAGTGGACAATAAACTTATTGTTTGATCAATCTATTAAACCATGACTACGGCTTACCATGTTGCTCTACTCACCTATAATATTTAGATACCTTCTGTAACGTATTCGAGGTTCGAGAAGGATTCAAAAACTTGTCAAATTCAATTTAATTTATTTCCCAAAAAAATACGTTTACTTTATTGATAATAGTATTATTATAGTTTATTAGCATCATTATTAATATTATGTAACACAAATGGATCAGTTAACTATGTCATGAACACTAGATTTTAGATATTAACTCTTTTCTATCTCACCTCAGAAAAAAGTTAGAACGTGACATTTAAAAAAACACCGCACAAAGTCCAAACGAAAATTGTACCACAGTATAATTACTCTTAGCACATGCACGGTACCCGTTGGTACAGTTATTGTATAATCTACACTAGAGAGTATCGTGCATGTACTAATAGTAATTATACTGTGGTACAATTGTCGTTTGGACTTTATGTGGTACTGTTTTAAAGGTCACGTTCTAACTAACGGTTTCTGAGGTCACGTATAAATAGAGTGCTTGAGAAAATCAATGCGTCCGTTATCTTATTTGATCAGAGGCTAGGATATGGTGAACAATATTACCTTTATACCTTATATTACCTTTACTGTGTGATATGTCTTTCTGTGTTAGTACCATCAATTAGCTATATTTTCCGCCAAACAGTTTCACTATGTTCTGAGAAGAAGGGTAGCACAGGACATGCCTCGGAAAATTTAGATGCTGAAGTGGCGGTCATGTAGCCACATTTGTAGTAGAACTGATAGCCTACGGAATAGACGAGTCCTGGAGTGGAGACCGTATCTTGACAAACGTAGTGTAGGACGACTAACAATTTGCATAAAGTCGGAGGTTGGATGGACAGTGGAGGACTGGGATAAGTTTTGCCAGGTGGTAGGGCATTTGCCCGACTGGATGGCTACCACCCCTGGTCTTAAGTATGTCGCCATAACAACCTTGAGTTGTGTTCCGGCATTAGTGACCAGGTTCCAGTCTCCCTAAAGAGAGCAGAAGCGCATTTGTAGCACCTTTGATGTTGCATATGTCCATAGGCGATGGTAACCGCTGTCCATCAAGTGGGCCGTCTGCCTGTCTGCTGAACTCCAGCAATAAAAAATAAGAAAAAGGTGGCGCAAACTTGTGGTCAACGGTTCGCTGATGACGAATAGAAGTGTGTGAACTTAATGTTACTGTCCGCTGCAAGTAGATGGTGCGGGTGCGTCCTTCTAGAAGCATTCCACTCATCGTCAATCCCGTCGAGATATGAGCGTGCCGGTGTTACGCGCGCATTTACCTCTCCTCTCTTGGGGCACATCACCACGCAGAGGGGATGAAGACATCGACAAAGAATGAAGTAGATGGGCCGCCGCCTACCAGGACCTGAAGAACAAACAACAAGGCCGTATATATGAGGCCCTGGTATAAAGGCGAAGGACAGAAGACCGAGGAATTGTAGTGGATATTCCCGACTAGGGTTTTTTTCTTTTTATAGCAGGCGTTCAGCAGACAGGCAGACGGTCCATTTGGTGGATAGCGGTTACCGTCGCTTATGAACATTTGCAATACCAAAGGCGCTACAAATGCGCTGCTGTCACTTTAAGGGAGACTGGAACTTGGTCACTAATGCCGGAACACAACTCAAGGCTGTTATGGCGACATACTTTAGACCAGGGGTGGTAGCCAACCAGTCCGGTAAATACCCTACCACCTGGCTGTAAGTGTTTTTGGGTGGCAATAGTACTTCATCGGGGTTGCTAGTGCTACCCCAATCCCCATCGCATGGTTCCCATGGGATGGTTAGTGCGCAATCGGACTATGTATTTAACATTTTCTGAATAACGAACTGTTAAAAACTAACTAAAATAAACCAAAAAAACTCCAGTGCTCCAGTTTTAACAGCTAAAAATAACAGCTGTAGAACTTCGCATGAGTTTTATTCGAAACATTGAATGGCGGTTGATTGTGTGAGATTTTTGCGAACGCGAGATTTAGAGCAATTCAACTACGTTTCGTCGCGTTTGTGATTCTTTACTCTATGACATGGCTCTAATCTGCTGGTAAGCTGGAATATTTCCAGTTAAAATTGTCGTAATGTTTGGAATTCAGAAGGAATTTAGATGTGAAAGAAAGAATGTAAATTGATTTGTGTATATAAAAAAAATATTTAAAAAAAGATTTATTTGAAGGCAATTGCTGCAACCTTCCAGCTGTACATGTAAATCATCCTTCTGTACATTAAAGCTATTAAAAAAACTTACTAGAATAGACTATATAAAATATCGAGAATACGATGGAATTTTTTTAGATTTCTTATCTGTTTGTTCGGGATTCACGTAAAAATTATTGGAACGATTTCGATGTGGTTTTCACCAATCGACAGCAAATCTTTAGATTTACAATCTGCGCTACTTTTATACCAGGAATCCCGCGCGAATTTTTCTGGGATTTAAAGTGCCAGATTTAAAAAAAAAACCAAATCCAAAATTTCTTCACTGTTCGATTGGAAATTTTATGTAATAAAATATCACACATTTCATGAATATATTATTATTCATGAAATGTGTGATATTTTTTATTCCGGGATTCCCCTGAGAATTTTACTCATCCCGACCCAGTTTTTACTAAAACAATTGATTATTTTTTATGTTTCGGTTTCGGTACTTGGTGTCCCAAGAATCCCGCGGGAATTTCAAGTCAAGCGTGGACGAAGTCACATGCATATTCTAGTTATATAATATATTTTCCAATTTTAAAACTCTTCCACAACGTTCAGTCACTAAATATTTCTCCTCATACCTTGTGCCATTATTTATGCATTTTACATGTGCCGTGAAAGAACCCCTGTGCTAATAGAGTCACGTGTGCACCGTAGAAACGTGGTCTTGATACTGAAACACCTGAGAACTGTACAAGGGGGGAAAACGTACAATAATGTTTTACAAGAATATTGATTTTAGCAGTCATATTTATCAGTTATAAAATTGTTTTTAAATTAACCCTGGTTTTTATGGGATTTAAGTTCAATTTTGATCATAATTAGTAACTAGAAATAAAAAAATTAATATTGTTGCGAACCAGTCATATGCAGGTGTTGTATTATTCATTCGAATTTAATAGCTTTGTACGCCTTGATCTTTTGACGTGTTAAGAGTCATGTTAGAATTGATCTTCACTCTAACATGGCTCTTAGCAGGCTAAGAATTTTGATTTCGGCTAAGGCAGTGATCGCGAGCCTTGAGATATCATGCTCTAATAGAATATCGGTTAGCCTTGAGCTATATTTCGTGGGATGACTGAGAAGAGCTCCCATAGCCCAATTTCCCCTTTCCTTATCCAACTTTCCCCATTCCATCCCCCATTGCAATCTCATACCCCATCTCCTTATTCCAATTCATGTCCTATCCCCCTATTTCAATCCCATATCCCATATTCCATCCCTTCTTACCCATTTCTCTTGTTTGATCCCTCTCTTTATCGTCTATATCTTTTATCTTGATATCCGTGCAGAAACGGAGAAAGAATACAATTCCCTGCGGCCGGGTGGCCTGTCGTAAGAGGCGACAAAACAACCAGCCAGGTGGTAGAGTATTTGCCAGTCTGGATGCCTACCACCATTGGTTTAGATTATACCGTAATAACAATTTTGAGTTGTGTTTCGGCATTAGAGGCTTGTTTCCAGTATCCCTTAAGAGAGCAGCAGCGCAATCATAGCACCTCTGGAGATGCAAGTTTCCATAATGGTAACCACTTTCCATCAAGTGGGCCGTCTGCCTGTCTGCTGAACTTGTGTATTAAAAAAATATCCTATCCCATGGCAATCGCTTTTAGGCGACGGTAACCGCTTTCCATGAGCTGGGCCGACTGTCTTTTTCAGTTTCCAGTTTCGAGCTTAAAAAATCTTCCATAATAGTATTCAATCCTTTCTTATAAAATATAATACTAGAGAGTAATACACTGCACCTGCAAAGCCTCTTTATAATTATCTTATAACAGAATATAGCAAAGTAACAAATCCATAAATATGTAAGCCATATTTTAGCGAAAACCTTTGTTTGTTACATCGGAACTGGTTTTACTGCTGCGAATAGGTCGAGAGTACTTTGCTTGCTAAGTCACGGGATTATGAACGTAATAAAAAAGCTAGAAATGAGGGATTCTCTTTGTTAAGGGTCTGCCATATTTTTTCGTGAAGGCATCAATATGGAGAAAGTTTTGATTAAAGTTAGAGCCACTAAAACATTTATGTTACCTTTTTATATAAAAGCTCATAATGAAATCTCTAAATATTTCGTTAAGATAAAGACTTGTGTACTTGTCACTTGAATGAAAACACTTTATTGTTCACCAAAAATTAAAACTACATTCTTAAAACTAAGTACAGTAAGTGTTGAACAAAGGGCGGCTATCTCTTAAAGCGATCTTTTCCAGGCAACCCCCTTTTTTTTTTTTTTTTTGGTAACGCAGGGGGAATGTCTTTTCTTGCGACACCCCCTCGGGCCCGGAAAAATGAAGGGGGGGACCCGAGGGGAGTGTGGGACTCCCAGCGGCAGGGATCTCCACGCATAACTACCGCTGTCGGCGGTAGTAGTCGCGAGATCCCGTCCGCCAGACTACCCACTAAACCTACCTGCGCCTCTTTCCCACGCTTTTACGGGGCGCCACGAGAACTAGAGCGGTGCTACTACATTCGTGACGCCCCAACGTCTGGCAATCTTCAGAACACCCCGAAGGCAAGGTGCCCTGCTTCATCAACAGGGGAGGAAGTCCGCGGGTTCAAACCAGGCAACCCCCTAAACTAAGGAAAAAATTAAGCCAACAGTGGCGACGAAAAAAATTAATAGAAAAAAAATAAAAAAATCCAATAATAAGTAAATAAATACTTATTCATGGAATGTTTCTTGTATACTTGTAACTTGTAGAAATGGTTTGTGATCTTTTTTTTAATGTGTTAAAGTAATTCGTGATCAATTACTATATAAAACACCTCTACTATATGAACCTATCTCTATAATGGCTAATTAGTAATGTAATTTAACCTAATTGTCTACAAAATAAATTATGTCTAGGTATGTATATACTTGACTGGAAGAGTCAGTGCCGGTAGACCAAGACGTACTCACCATGATCAAATTGAAGATATTTTGAAGAAAGGTCAAATAAAAAGTAGTTTAAATAAGCGTGTATATATGAGAAGATTAATGAAAGTTGATGAAGCGAAAAGTGTTTGTCAAGATCGTAACAAGTGGAGATCCATTGTCTCTGCCTACCCCAATGGGAAACAGGCGTGACAATATGTATGTCTTTGGTTTTTGAATCATAATAATAATAATAGTTCGTTAACGTCTGCGAGACGTGCTATGATTATAGATGTCGCGATTCCCCATGATGGTAACCCCGTGAATACCGAGAAAGATAAACAAATTAAGTATATTGATCGTGCTCATGAGGTTACCGCCATGTGGAACCTGGACTCTACAATCATAGTACCGATAGTGGTGTCAGTGAATGGACTAATAGCGAAGAGCCTTGACCGCGACCTTGAAAGGCTCTCGCTTGCTATCTGGTTGAAGGGTCGGATGCAGAAGGCAGCCCTGCTGGACACGGCCCGTATTGTGAGGAGATTCCTGTGTCCTGGAGCCTTAATCACCGGTAGTCTGGACCCTAGGCCCCACTGCCGGCGAAGATCAGTTTTTTATTTTATTTTTATAAATAAATGTATATATATATATATATATATATATATATATATATATATATATATATATATATATATATATATATATATATATACTTACTTACTTTATTTACTCTCACACTAACAACAATTAAATTAGGAACAATAGCCCAAATGTCTTTGGGCTATTGTTCCTAATTCCGTTTTCAGGTCCTGGTGGAAAACGTCGATATTTATATACTGTGTGGCATATGTAATGTATTCATTAATACATTATTTTGAAATTTTTGTACTGTTTGGATACTCGTTTTATTTTTTTGCAAAATTGAAAACTCACGTCGTTTTTCATATAATTCATCTATATATCTCTATTCCTCTAAGCTCTCATTCATCTTCTTCCATAGCCAGTCTCTGTCCGCTGCTGGATATAGGCCTTCCCAAGTTTCCATCATATGTCCCGGTCTACCTCATCTTCATTCATGTCCATTAATTACACCTTGAACTAATTGTGTAAATCAAATTAAAGACTAATATATTAATATTTCTTTTAGTAAGAATCCATTATGTCTTTAAAATTCGTGTTTGTATAATGAAAAATAAAAGGCTTTTAATAAATTTATGTCTCATCCCTAATAAAATAAAACAAAAAGCACCCTTTTGTTTTATTTTAGTTGTTGGGGATTTAAATTAGATTCTGTTTTTATAGCCGGTTATAATATTTTCGTGCTTCGAACAATATTGGGAATTGTAGATGATGTAACAACAAAATTCAATTTAACTCTCATAGTTAAATTATTTATGATGAGTATAGTGTTTATATTATCTTTATTTCTGATGATCAAAACTTTTGTTAATGTCAGTGTCTGTTATTGTCAACATCGCAATTATCGTTTTTCAAGTTTCTATACTTTATAGATGTAATATTTATTAAAATGTTGGCAGTACTGTTTACAAGCAAAAATAAATTTTAAGGCGACGAATCTTTTCATATCACAACTGTATTGGAAAGTGAAAGGCAATAACAGTGACAATAACGAGCATACCATTTTAGATAGATAACACTTTATTGTACACTATTACAGAAAACTTACGAACTAGTATTCTAATTGTGTATAAAGGGCTGAGATTTTACTAATAGCGTCCCAAACTATTTAAATATGAAAGTAGGTTTGAGTTTTTTGGTGGGAATAAGGAGTTTAATATTTTTAAGCAATTTTACTCAAACACATTCTAAGTTTGTTCGTGCCTACCCCGCAAGGGACCGGGCGTGAAGTTATGTATGTATGTATGTACATTCTGAGTTTGTTTTAAAGAAGCAATAGTTTGAGATTGATCCTGAAATTAAAATCCCATAGGTATAATGAACCATGGGTTAAATAAAAAAATCTCTAATACCTACAAATAATGATTCTAGCCCTAGTTTATAAAAATAAAAACATAAATTTTAAGAAGACTTTTCTCCCTAAAAATTTGGCATCAAATAAAAGTAATAAAAACTATAATACCCGGTTATTGCCGTGTTTGCTATCCCGGGTTGGGTACCCTGGAATAGCCGATAAAAAATATCAAGTTCCCAGGGAAAAGTGTTAGGAATCAATAAACGGATTAAATAGGCCGACGGGCTGCGGTGCTCGGAGGAAAACACGGGCGTTTATATCGGGACCTGTTCTACAAGATTGGGTTCTACCGATTATTAAATTCATTGTTCTGTAATAAAATGAAACTTTTCCTAAGAATAGATGGGCATGTAGAGAGGAGGGGTGAAAATCGTTCATTGATAGAATGTTAAACTTAAATTGTGCGTTTTTTTATTGCAGTTCAGCAGACAGGCAGACGGCTCGCTTGATGGAAAGCGGTCACCATCGGCTATGGACATTAGCAATACCAAAGGTGCTACAAATGCGCTGCTGTTTTCTTAGGGAAGATTGGAACTTGATCACTAATGCCGGTTGTTATAGCGACATACTTTCGACTAGGGGTGGTAATCACCCAGTCGGGCAAATGCCCTACCACCTGGCTGTGGGTTGTTTTGTCGCCTCTTACGACAGGCCGCCCGGCCGCAGGAGATTGTATTCTTTTTCCGTTCCTGCACGGATAAAATAGTTCGTACGGAATCCGCTGAAAATAACAGTATAATTTTGTTGCATTCAGTTGTGTTAATGTTTGTCGAATAACAAAAAAAGAATAGAATAGACTAACCCAAAATCCCGTTGACTAAAAACGTTCAACTTAGCTTCTGAAGTAGATATCACACATCCGTGTGGAAACTGAAACCCCCTTAAACCAATCAATCAAACAATAACAATTACTTTACAGGGAGGTCACCATTTAGTTTCTTTCAACAATTACAATTGCGAAAAATCTTATTATTTCTCACATGTCTGTCTTTTTAACACCGCAAACGAATCCGACGACAAAATGGCGACTTTCTTTTATATTATATAAAGAAGATTCCATAAAATATATAGTCATACAATGTATTACGTCTCTTGACCCATTGAAAACAGGAAATCTTTCGAGTCCCATCAAACAAGCGTTTTCCAAAACAATTAGTCGCTCCATTGTTTCCGCATGTAAACGGACCACGTACGGGCAGAAGTCACGAGTTCAATTTACTGGGCCGCCACTTCCTAAGATTTATTTACGATTAGTACATAGTAGGCGAAACGGATCGAATAGTAATCGAGGGTTTAGCCTCTTCTTAATTCAATGTTTTATTAAACGGGTTGAGACTATGAAAGGAGGACAAAGAAGATGAACGTACTTGTATATTGCCTCATGTAAATATATTAGTCCTAAATATAATAATGTGTATAAGATAAGGCGCGAAGAATATATTGTTACGAGCTACATGACTTGAATTAAACTGCCGTTGAAACTACTATAGAGTTTGTTAGAACTGTACAATCCTGTATAAAACAGGTACAAATAAAACTGGATGCAACCAGTTCACACTGCACGATTCTATGCAATTCAACAAGCGCAAAGTCCGTCACTATATCACTAATCGAAAGTACTACACACGTCTTGCTAGTATTGTAAAAATCGCGTGATTGCCCTACCCCTCCGTTCGGGTATTGTTTTATACTAAACTGTATAATACCGACAAAGGGGCCGCGTTCACTGAGTTAATCCGCTCATCTGGCAAGCTTGGACGCAATGCAATAAAAAAAGGATTAGCCCGACACTAATGACAACCATAAAATAAGTACGATAACAATAAATTTTTGAATTTTAAACACGAAGTAAATAAAAGAACTCCGAATGCAGGAAAGGCAATAAACTGCGTTTTACGGCAGCCAGGTGTGCGTTTTTTCTCGGTATGTAACAATATTGTACCAATAGTTATAAATGATCCCCCAGAGGACCTGCAATGCAAGTACAAAAATTACCACAAATCAACCAAATATAATCTAAAAAGTTTCTACATTGATTCCCAAAGCGGACTTTCATGCTCATATGTGCAGACCTGGGACTAAAATGAGAATCATATACAAGACTGATGATAACCCACTATTATTATCGAATCAGAACTAAACACTAGAAAGATGATGACTGTCGATAAATTACTCGCCTCTACTCCTATTTTTTGATATAAAAATATCGCGTACACGACTCTCTGCGGTGCCAATAAACCCATGAGGTTTTTATGCCACAGTTCAAATGTGATTTCTAATGTATATGAATGTAAGCATATTCTATAATTTAAAAAAAACCAAAATAGAATCTTACAGATTAGGTTTTTGTTAAGAGTCACAAGTATATCACCGTATCTAAAGTAATTTTAGTTACTGTTAGAGGAGAAGAAGCGGCGCTGCAAACTCTCCAGCAGTATCTTTATACTTACCTACTCCTTTGGCTCCGTGAACCAAAGTGGGTCTTGGCCTCCAAAACGAGAGCATGCCACTTTTCTCAGGTCAGCTTCCACACTGTCCTTCTAGCGATATTTGGGACGCCCGGCCGGTCGCCGCCCTACCGGCCGTCCCAAATGTACTTTCCTCACGCTGCGATATTCTCCCGTTCGTTCTACCTGACCGTGCCAGCGGAGGCGGTGAGCTTTTATTTCTCCCATTATGTCAAGCTGGGCCATTAGGTTCTATATATCAAGGTTGGTTCGGACCCTGCAGCTACCATCCTTTCTCTTTGTTGAACCCAGAGTCATACGGAGAACTATCCATTCCGCTACTGAAACCTGGTTCTACTCCTTGAGGATAAGTGTATATCTTTATAATTATTATGAATTCGTGGTATTTTCTGAAATGTATTTTGAACTAATGATAGTTTAACAAAGTAATTTTTGTATGAATAATTAGTGAAAGAGCTTGGTAGCAATGGCATTATTCCTATTCGGTGCGGTCGTCCAGAAAATCTTTCGACACATAATAAGCCTTCTCGAACTACCGCAATACGTTGAGTATTAATGAGTAGTCATAAAAATTATAATATATATAATTATAGTTATAGTAATATAATATTTTTAATAATATAATATATATATAATTATAATATTTTAGTGTTATTATATACTTCACACGGGCTAGTGAAACTTCGTTCACGTTGTCATGAGGACCATGGCACCATGGTGGTTGGCTAGTGAATTGTAATAACGGCCCCAAAAAAATGTGACTATGCCAGCGCTATGTTCGTGTATTCCATGGAAACGTCATCAGTTTCCGGGATTAAAAGTGTCCCGTCCACATAACCCTGTTTTTTCTTGCTCAAACAACCCATGCTGGTAACCTTACTCAGGCTTTAGGGTATCCTTACTTGTTTAATTTGTTGATAGGTGCCGCCAATATAAACTAAGAAACATCTAAAATAAGATATTAAATAGAAAATGTTTTAAATTAACCTTCTAAACACACAATTTATCTAAAAAAACATTCAAAAATGCATCTTGTGAAAAAAGAACAAGGAATACATTATAAACAATTATTTCTAATATCCATTAATAAAAACTCAATAGTTTCTGATATAAATGATTGTGATATACAAAGACGATATAAACGAAAGATGTGTAATTTTTGACTTCTGATGTTACCAAACTGTACCCTTAAAAGCCTTCTTGATGTGTCTTGCACAATTTACATGAAAACCTAATAAAAATATATAAATGAAGCACCAGACAAACATCGCATCGTCGCAAAGAATCTTAAATACATTTCCAGTGGCGTGCGTCCAGGCCATTTACTTGATATTTGCATACAAACAAAATAAAGCGCCATGAACTAAGCATTTCTCAAAGGAAATAAAGATTAAAATGAGTTGAATCTTCCACTTGAAAATAATAAATTTAATGCACGCGACGCACTTTTTGTACGCACGTTGTTGGCGTGGGCGAGGGCGGATTTCGTCGCCGCACCAGACACGCTACGAACGATGCGGGCTTCGCAGCGGCAGGCACTTCTTCCTCGTGGTCCTTCCTTCTCGTCTTGCGGTTTTTTCTATAAGTGGACCAGCTGGAACGATACAGAGTGCACCTTCCAGCATGCGGGTTGATGAAAGCGGTTGTAAATGCGGCATAACACACAAAACACGGTGAGGTTTGTGCGGAAGCAGCGGCGCGTTCAGCGATCTAACGCAGACTATTTAACATAGTGACAGATGCGGCGAAAGAAAAAAGGAATCAAAGAGGCCGTGACCAAGTAGGTTGGTGTTAACACTTGTATAGTTTTATAGCGTTCTGTAATATTAAAGATTAGGCGTTAACATAGCTTGATTAAAATATTTTCGTTCAATATTTATTGAAACTATTTTCAATAAATATTGAACGAAAATATTTTACGTTTTTACGTCTCTATAGACGGGTGGATTGTGTGAAAAATGAAAATATATTTGTCAAGTGATAGAGGATATAAGCGAAAATAGAAAAGATTGGAAGAAAAAGTCTAGTTGTTGTTACGAACTTAAATAATTGGGAGAAAGTGAAAGCTAAAGAATATTTATTTTAATAAGATTTTATTTACCATAATTTCTTGTCAAACTATTATGAAAATATTATATCTTAAATAAAAAAAGTCAATAATTTAGATTATTAAATTTGAGAAACACTAACAAAACTATTAGACTCGAGAGACAGCAGAGCACTTACTTCATTTTTACGGGACATCATAACACCAGTGTAATTAATAGAATAATATTCATCTATAAATTGTCTATAATACATTATTAATACGAAAAAAAAGAAAATAATTCACAATCCATTTTGATATATCGTACTGTGTTATATTAATTTTTAGCAACAACTATTTGAAAGCATTAAAATTTCTGCTTGTCTTGTAAATTTAGTTTAAAATTTTTGAGACATTCCCAAAATGGATCAAATCCCAATATAGTTATTTCAAAGTGCATTACAAAAGTGCTATAATTTATCTGTCGTTTGAGATACCCCAGAATCTAATAAAACGTCACTAAGCTACCATCGTGCTACGCTGCTACGGCGCTACGAAAGAAGTATACGCTACGAAGCTCGTCGACGACATAAAGGCATCGCTTACACTCCTCCGGAGTTAAATTAAACTTTGACAATGCATTTTAAAGTTAAAGTGAAAAATTCTCTTAAGAACAACACAAAGAACGCTCGCCATTGAACGTACCTAGAGATAGATCTAAAACCGCATCCCTATGGTCGGGTTGGGAACATACGAAATAATTTTACACCTTAACACGTTGCTTTTTACGACGATTAATAATAATTTATGTGCAGATTTTTTGTAAGTATTTTCTGTGTGAAATATACAAAAATATCATTAAAATTAAAAAGATTAAAAAATCGTGTATGTATTTAATTTATTTTAAATCCTGAATATAACAATTTTTAAAAGTAGTTGGCTTCTGTATTGAATACATTAAGAGTCTTAATCCTCAAAAGTGTTTCAAGAACGGACTAAAGTAAAAAACTAATCTCATTTTCAAGTTGAGTTTATTAATTCTCACCTCTACTAACTAGCTTGCTATGTCCGCGGCCTGGTCCACGTGATTTTTTTTTGCAGAATTCTCGAAAAACAGTAGCATTCATATACATTTAGTAAAAAGTTGTTATTTTAACATTACAAACAGACACTTCAATTTCATTTTTCAGTATAGACTAGAATGTCTTACGCGTTTCGCATTTTTTAAATCACGCCATAGGTTCGCGTTTGATCAATATCTCTTCTGATATCGAACGGTGATATGGTTTAAGATGGAGCAGGCTTACCTAGAAGATATTTCACACGGCACATGAAGACACCCAGATTGTAGATTTCGCGAAAAGCAGACTCTAGCAGTGATCCGGACATGAGTAGGAATTATTCCATTCATAAAAAAAATTCTTAGGTTATATATCTAATTATCCACTTTACGAAAATTTTATTTTAAAAAAACGCAGAGAATAAACAAATAGCATATAAATTTACAAAATACTAAACAAAGTCGCTTTCACTTGTACATTTAAACGCTGATTTGCTAAAAAGATTGGATATTTCAATCAGCAATACATTTTTAATTAAGTTTATTGGGCTTATATCAACCCGTATGTCCTCAACAACTAATAGAACAACTTTTACAGGGCAACCATTTTCAAAAGCAGCATTATGAAAGTAATAAAAGAGTGTTGCAAGTCCATGTTTTATATTAACCGTATAATGCTTATAGGACGGTGTTCATAACCGGGTAAGACGCAGAAACAAAGCCTTCTATGTTCGGTCGGGTAATAGCCGTAACGCTTGCGACAGACGCGCCTGTCTCGGAGAATAAAGGCAGTTTTTAGTTTCCCCTTTGTATTGCAGCCGTACTGGCTTACAACTTGAATTTATATTATTTATAACATATTTTTCAGTTGCTCACTACGGTTATTGCTAGCTGACATAGGTTTTATACTTCTTAGTTCTTCTGTACATATTTTTGTTAAATTCATGTATTAGTTTAGTAATATAATTGGGTAAATCATATAGACGTAGCCCTGGAATAAGGCAAAGGACGGAACACTCAGGGATTTTAGTGGGTATCTGGGGATATTATACTGGGGAGTAGCAATAGCATGGCATCAGTTATGACTGGGCATGCTAGTGCCGCCCCCGACTTGACGAATCCCACACTAGGTTGCGAATTATGCCCCCAAGGTTCTGCCCTTGTTGCGGCTTAGTCCTCAATCGGATTTCCCCTAGAAGTTATTTTTCTGGTTACATATTCACGCCTTAATGATCTAACAGACGATATTGAAATTTGGCATACAAGTTGTCAGGTGTACAGAAAAGGACATAGGATACCTTCCATCCAGAAAAAGTACTGTTCGCGAGGGTTAAAAAAATCCTGAACTGATTAATGAACTCGGTAACGTACTACCAGAGAAGCTGCAGGTAAAAGCTAGTTTCACAATAAATTCTAAAATATAACTAGTAGAAAGTAGTGCTTTAGGAGAGCTCTCGAAATTTTGTGCCTATTAATAACAATTAATTAATTACTGATTATTTATTTGTGTGTAACCAAATAGATCCGGCGCATTTTTAACTAAATAACATCAGTTTCTATGTTTACATCGATATTAGTTCTTTAGTTTTCGAACAGATGGAGTTAGTAGTAATAGCCCAGTTGATATTACACATGTCTTGTCTGGAAGAGAAAGCAAATGTATTCATATTAAATGTCAAGGTTAAGTTTTTGGTGAACAATAAAGAGTTTTCATTTATTCATTCATATTCAAGAGAAGAAGTAGAAGATATTGGTTTAAACGTGTGTAAGTGTATAAAGAAGTCGTACCTGAACCGCCGCGGGCCACGCGTTATCGGTCTCGCCCGCCACCTGCCCGCCTAGCTCCCGACTCCATATTTAATTAACGTTGATTGTGTTTGTATTGATGGAAGTGGCTTTGAATTAAATTGAAATTGTTAGAAAAGTCCGTCCATGAAGAGATGCAATATTTAATAAAATGGAAGTAATAACAAGTAAGAAATAAAAACAAAGAAAATAATGTATCAAAAAATCGTGTAATCTAACTGAGCATTGTTTCTGTTGAAATGGCGCTTTTTGTAAGTTGTACGAATTTAGTTTTTATATCGTTCTAGCGTTGGCAACACCCCCTCTCTGTGACTTCTCGTCTTATTGAAAAGTGCTCTCATTGGTTGTAACACTATTCTATTTAATTTAATTCTTTCGTTCTGCATGCTTGTTTTACTAAAACTCTGCAATAGTATCGAATAATTGCATCAGTTATGCCTTAACTTGTGTTTCATTCAAGTATCATAAACATGTTTATGAATACTTGGAAGTATGAATTAGTTTATTAAAATAAAAAAATTCCCTTATTTTAACGCTTGAAATTGCTTTAGACATATTGAAGGTAATATAACATTTTGTTGAAAATCAACCCTGACTTTAGATTGATATTTAACATTCCTTCATAGAAATGTATACTTACAAGTAAGAAGAACACTATGAGTTGGTGAAATAAATAGAGCATATTTTTTTCGTAATCAACCAATTAAAATTACCTACTAATAATTAATTTATTATTATTAATTTTACCATTTTGTTTTTTTTATACAAATGGGCGTTTTTCACTATTTCGTATAGTTTAGGATTTGGCCTGTAAGTCAATTTGAAAAATTCACCCATATATGTATGTGGTTCAATATACCTGGTAGCCGCGGGTCAAACTCTAGTTTATTCTATAAGGAAGGATTTATTTAGTTTGATCATGTATTAAGAATACTACGATGACAACCGCTTATAAGAAAATCGAAGTCTAAAAGAGTCTTAAAATACTACAGGTACAACAAAATGAAATCATAAGAAAACTAGGAATGAGACAGCTTTAATCAATTTTTCAATAATGGTGCGTCAGAGCAATCAACGCGGCAACAGTATTGCCATGCCGCAGTAGGCAAGCGGGTTCCATTCTAACGATGCGTGGGTTTGAATTTTTTTTTTTTTTTTTTATTGCAGGAGATCAGCAGACAGGCAGACGGCCCACTTGATGGACAGCGGTTACCATCGCCTATGGACATTTGCAACACCAAGGGTGCTACGAATGCGCTGCTGCTCTCTTTAGGGGCCTGGAACCTGGTCACTAATGCCGGAACACAACATAAGGTTGTTATGGCGACATACTCTAGACCAGGGGTGGTAGCCACCCAGTCGGGCAAATGCCCTACCACCTGGCTGTGGGTTGTTTTGTCGCCTCTTACGACAGGCCGCCGGGCCGCAGGAAATTGTATTCTTTCTCCGTTCCTGCACGGATATATATAAGCTTTCTAACCTTTAACTAATTAATAAACGCAGAAAGCATTCATAGTACCTCGTACGAGGATGTGTGCAATTCTTATGTGGTTAGGTTGGTAGGTTTGGTAGGTTGGTAGGTTTTTTCTGTAACATATTTGTCAGGCATCCCTGTGCCCACTTCGCTGTGCGTAATACAATTTATACAACTAAATGTAACTAATACTACGTTGAATGTAGGGACATAAACGTTTTGAAAGTTTTTCTGACCTGCTTAATGATGTGTGTGACTATTTCAATAACTACGTGACAACAATACAAGAAAACATCATGAGGTAAAATTGAGATTTCCAATGTTTGAAACTCGCTAATTATGTTTGGATAAACGTAGTAGGTATAAAATCTGTTTCCCTTAAAATTGGGTTGTTCTTACCTTGCTGGTTGGTTCAGCTAATTAATCTTGACCACTCTTCCAGTCTCTATACCTTATTGATATGAGGTAATCATGAAGTTTTTGTGCCGCAGTCAAGTATTTATATTTAATTGCTGAAGTTTTTCAAAACTCGTATATTCCTTGACGCAATGTCGTGTGTTAAATATTTTTTACGGAGTTTATTTTATGCATATTTTACACATAGTCATATTTTTTAGTAATTGTCATATCCAGTATCTTTAATCCCGTACTATTACGATAGCACTCACACAAACTTACCTCCTCTCCCATAATTGTATTTAGCCAATTAGCATACGAAATTTCATTTACGGGCCTCGGTAATTACTCACGTTACGTACTACCGTTATTAAAGGGTCTATTACGTAGCTGTTCGAGGCCTCTCTCTGATTTAATAATATTATACTTTTCACAGCATGAATATTACATACATGAGTGTATTTTACCACTTACAGAAGCGAATTATAATGAAAGGTTCTTTGTTATCCCACTCTATTAATGTTTGAGTCACAGTTGGTTATCTCAGAAAATCTACTGCGATTTAAAACTGCTGAGTGGACTGTTGTTATAGGTAGACTAGACTGGAAAGGGAATTTCCTGAATTTGCACCATAATTACGTTATACGATCCACGCTGGAATCATTATCCTGATTGCAGTTTTTGGGGCTGCTCGATCTGTTTGATATCACGCTATCACGGAATATCAGAGTGAAAAGGTTAGTCTTGAATTAAAATTAAATTTATTTACATATGACATATATGGTACATAAAAATACAGGTCTTAAGACATAAATATATGAGTTCACAGTACCCATAGGTATGCAAATATTACATCGTCTTAAATTAAAACATTATTATTATAGTATTGTTGTATGTCAAAAGATAATAATGTTAAATAATTAAAATCATACAAAGGTCATACAGCCTCATCTATGTCTTGTTCCAATTAAAATAATCGTGCACCGAGTAAAAGCATTTTATTTAATTACCAATTGTGAAGACTTTAAATAAATTCAAATGAGCACTTTTAGTCGTTCGTCACCATTTTTGTCTTTATAATTTTCAAATTTTGTTTGTGTTTTGAGTTCTTATTTTGATTCAGCGTTCCATTTGATTAATTCTGGCAGAGTTGTGGAATGCACTACCAGAGTCCGTGCTTCCCGAAAAGTACAATCGGGTATCTTTAAGTCTCGTGTGAATAGGTACTAACAAGGTGAGCATGCTCCATACTGTTGACTATTTAATATACGCGTATACACTTGCATGTATTTAATTTCTAAAATATGTAGCTTAATAATTTTTATTTGTGATATACCTAATGATCTTAACCACCTACATCGCCAGATTAGATTAAACTATTCCTTAAGTTAGGTTTCCTGGAAGAGATTGCGTTAAGTGATAAGGCTGCCTATTTTTTTTTATTGCAGGAGTTCAGCAGACAGGCAGACGGCCCACTTAATGGAAAGCGGTTACCATCGCCTATGGACATTTGCAACACCAAAGGTGCTACAAATGCGCTGCTGCTCTCTTAAAGGAGACTGGAATCTGGTCACTAATGCAGGAACACAACTCAAGGTTGTTATGGCGACATACTTTCGACCAGGGGTGGTAGTCGGGCAAATGCCCTACCACCTGGCTGTGGGTTCAAATCAAATCAAATCAAAATCATTTATTTGCATAAAAACATGGTTAGTAAAAATATTGGTTGATAATATGTTATTTTGTTTCACATGTTTTTGCCCTTTCAGGCATACAAATAGTGTTTAAAAGTTGAAATCAACTAATTAGTAATAGTAGATTGTAACCTACTCAATCCACAGACATTATTTATACTTTTTTCTAAAATTATACAGTAATTGTACATAATATGTCAAGTGCAGAGTTATTCCATATAAAATAAAATGTCAAAAATGAAATATTAAAATAATAAAAATTGTCAAGGTATATATTATGTCAAATTAAATTTAAAATTGGTCATTAAGAAAAAAATTTACATCGTAATAGCACTTTTCGGATAATATATTTTGTAGCCTCTTTTTAAACAAATCTATGTTATTATCCCTAATAGATTTGGGTACTTTATTAAATATTATTGGCGCCATGCAGAATATACTTTTTCCTATTAAAGCGGTTCTACGGGCAGGCATACAAAGCTTGTTATTGTCGCGTCTATTACGACTTGTTGTTTTGTCGTCTCTTACGACAGGCCGCCCGGCCGCAGGAAATTGTATTCTTTCTCCGTTCCTGCACCTAGGCTGTGTTTCTATCATGACAATATTGTAATTGGGTATTTTTTTTAAATTGTATATTTGGTGAGCAGTAAAGTGTTATCTATCTATCTATTATCGGAATTGAAAAACATGTGGTGTTTTTCGTTTTGTTCGTATATATCAAACTGAATATACATATATTCCATATAGTAAAACTAAACAATCCATTAAAACAGCTTGATGTGTCCCCCGTGCCACTTATGATGTGGTAATGAACCCATGCCCTATGGGTATGCAGATTTTTATTGGATTGTAAATCGCACAGTTGGTTGGTTTGTTATTACTGGGGGCACTTAATTTGCATTTTTATTGGCCGCAAATTGATTGTGAAGTAACTCAAACTTTAAGCTCATCTGAGAGCGGGTTTGTAAGTGAATTAGGTTGAGTTGCCTACTTTGGTAACGATTTAGATGATTGTGATCTTGTACGCAACTTACACGCAACATGCACGCAGCTCGTCGCACATATAATATTAAATGTTATAGCACGCTGATGGTGGTGGGCCTAGGATACCCAGGTCGATGTAGTGGTGGAAGTTAAACACGGTTATTAGGTGAAAACTTGTAATAAAAAATCACTATTGTACGAAGGCGTCTGCCTTCGGCTACAATTCGAGCAGAAGAAGAACAAATGAATGCAACAACAATGTTGCAAGTAATAAAATTAAATGTAATTTTATGTTGGTGTTGCCAACAATCTTACATTACTATTTACTTTTTTAAATTTTCCCCTTAATTCTATTGGTTTTTTATTTACCGTGACGCGTTCTGCTAGACCACGAGTGAGATATGTGCGCCGCTAGAGATAATTTTGCTGATTTTAAATAATGGACTGTATTGGTAGAGATATTATCTCATCTTGATCCTTGCACTAGAAATCCGTTATACTAAGCTTCTGCTAAGGTTCTCTTGGTTCGGTTTAGGCTTGAAATTCCAGAAAGAACAGCGTATAGAACCGGTTTCATATCACAGTTGAGTGAAGTATATATACAGCCAATAAATCAGTCTGATAGTTGGATGGTCATCGGCTCTGCCTCTAGTGACAGAGTCAGTCTGGGGCATCTAGCGTGAGCTAATTACCCGGTATGAACACGGAGGGCAACAACCTTCCGGTGACGGGGTAGAGGAGCCTCTGACTTAAGGGAGTAACGCGTTAGTCAATCTGTGGCGTCCGGTGGCCTGTTTGCGGAACTTAGGAGTACCTCTCAAACATTGTCTTAATCCCGGCGAATGAGATCACGGGGGATTGGTAGCCAGCGTGATTAGAATTCGTGTTCAGGAGGCCGCGCGTGCAGGGGAGCGATACCGTGAAGAGTCTGATATTAAAGGATAAAAAGCAATACCTACGTACGGCGTTACCTATATGACTGTGACCAAATATTGACTGGTCGAATATTCAGTCATCCCCTCACAAATCAAGGTAGATAGCAAAACTAGTGAAAAACATTTTTAATTGTTTAAATCTTCTTATATATATAAAAATCTTGTGTCACGATGATGTTGCCAATAAACTACAAAACTACTGAACCGATTTCAATCAAATTTGCACACCGTATGCAACTTGATCCAACTTAAAAGATAGGATACTTTTTATCCCGTTGGAACTGGTAGGTGGCGCTGAGATCGGGTTATAGAATCCTCCTAACCACCGGTAGCGATTTTGGTGATTTTGTTTTTCTGTGTTTGAGCGGGTCCCCGGATGATTAAAATCCATAATTGGAACCGGTAGGTGGCGCTGGGAACGTCTGCCGGGGACGCTAGTAATTATGTAGATATTTTTTTCATGGGTTAATGGATAGGAACAGCGCTGCAATGCACCTCTCCGGTCTGAAACTAGATCTTAGAAAGAAGAAATTTGCTATGGTTACCACTGGTAGAAATTTGGCATTACATGTATAGTGTTTATGTCCAATATTGGTTCGAAGTACGGCAAATAATTGGATGGTAAGATATAGGAACCGGCTGTAAATAAATCGTCACATACTAGGGTATTTACCGAGCAACTAACAGGAATCCAATTATCCGACACCGGTTGTACTAGATTCTCGGATGCCATGGTATTCACTAATTGATGTTGGACACGTTTGTCTTATCTCTAGGATTTAGTGTTGTGTTTCAAATGTAAATATGTTGTGTGTTGGAGTATGGTTTGCTTTTAACCGATTTCAAAAAGAGGGAGGTTCGACATGTAAACATATATTTATTTTCTAGTAATTTTATTTTCGAATATAATGTTTATTTTAGTGCTTACAGGCTTTAGCTTGATATTATCCAAAAAAAATACAATGTAGTTTAAAAATCAAAAGGACACACAATTATTATATATGCGAGCTCAATTCACACATGATCATCTGTTCTATAATAATCTCCTTTCCTATATCTTATTTACGAAGCAAGCACCTGTTATGTATCTCAAAATACACTTTCAAGGATTTCCTTGCACCCACGCGCCGAGTGAATGTTATACGCAATTTTCGCTAAAAAGAAAATTTTGTTTGTCGATTCAATTACGCATTTACCTTTAAAAGTGGTAAACTTAAGCGATAATAATAATTGTTTTGTAAGTTTGTTAATTATTTAAACAGGTTTATAAACAATTCCAAATTAATGACGTTGCAGTATCAGGGTGCCGTAGTTTACTACTTTATACCACGATTGCAATATTGATAGCACGATAGGCGTTCCAATGCACTAAAGAATACGTCAACGATATGGCAGCGCAGACTAATTCGCTATTATTAGTTGAATGACTGACTAATGAATGAATGACTGAATAATTTTATTGCACATACTTTAAAGTACAATGGGCGGTCTTGTCGCCAAAGGCGATTTCCGCCAGAGTATCCTATACAATTATCATCGACACCGACTACAATATTTACTGTCTTCATAATTATTAAAAGGAGGATCGCAATATTTTTTATTTGCATTCGTCATAATTGTATTATTACAGTTATTATATTATTACAATAGTCATTTATATGTTATTATTACAACAGTATGTATACTTTCCTAGTAGCTTATAAAGTAGTAGTTCCTAATAGTTCACGTCCATGGTATTGTTTATCATGCCAGGGTCACCATTTTTACGTCCGCAACAGTATCGTCATGTCAAGCTCGTATGCTCATCTATATGTTTTGTAACTATGATTATGAATGTGATAGCAAAATAATATATATCTGAAATGTTATAATCAAAGTTTATTACCCTAGAATTATTACAAATACAATATTAGATACAGCATAATACATACATACATAACTTCACGCCAGGTCCCTTGCGGGGTAGGCACGAACAACAGAGCGCCATTTAGGCTTATTCTTACAGCATAATAATACACAGAAATATTAGGACAACTCCAAGAGTTGTCTCCACGCTTGTCAGGTGTCGATCAGCATTTTGCCCTTAAATAATACTGTGATTATCGAACAGTAATTATCGACCACAATATATTATGCGCCTCTTGTCCAACAGAGCTTTCCCTCTGTTCAACCGATGAACGTAGAATGACGGTTGTAGACCGTCGGTTGTAGACTGTCGTGGTAGATTGGTGGTTGTAGACTAGTTTCGGTTGACTAGCTGTAGACTGTTTGTAGACTCTTGTAGACTAGTTGAATATCGTTTGCAGACAGCTCCCCTCTGCCCGAACACCGCGTATTTATAAGATCCTCGTAGTGCGTCTGCAGCGACACCATCCTGTAATACTTTGGCGCCACATCACTTCCGTCGTAACACCAACTTCCGCCATCCGTATAAATTGCAACTTCCGGTTACTCCATTTTAGATATCCGTTGGCTTGATAATAAATGCTTCTACGTTGACATCCGGTTATACGACTTCCGATTACTACTATAATGAATACTCTATCCGGTTATTGACTATTTCCGTCATATGGTTACTTTATAATAATAAATAAGATTCTGCCACATGCTAGTTTTGCCAATTCGGCAACTCTGAAATAAGTATTGTCAATTGCATTTCGGCGGAATGCTCATCTTCTTCATATATTATTTATACTAATTATTATACTATATATTTTCATCTATCCCTCCCTATCTTAAGGAACGTTTCGAATTCCTCCTTACTTCTCACGCGCATAATTTGTGCTCCTCTGATATATTACTTTAAAAATATCTAGACACGGTTATACACTCAATAGCATCTGTTTCACTGTACAGGCTGTCCGACTGAGGAACTCATTGCCTGAAACATAAGACGGGCCAAATCACTCCGTATTTCCAAAAAACTGGTAAGAGAATATTATCTCTCACTTCAATAAATGTTTAAAATCAAATTATATGTATATTAATTTATTGAAATATGTATTAATATTGCATATATTATATTTGTATTGGCCATATTAAAGAATTGGATCGCGTAATGATATTAGTGCCTTCTATGTGCCTTTCCTTCACACCTTTACAGCGCCTAATAACCCTTTCCTTATCCCATAATTCGCCGATTAGAAATGCCGCGCCACCTAGCGGACGACCCAGTCGTCATCGATCGTTACGGCGGAACTACCGTGCGCGTGCGCCACCCTATTGCTACCCTTACAAAAATAACTGCTGTGCAAATAATTAATAAACTATAAAATCTAAAAGTGCTGTGTCTTCTGGCTTCCGGCATCGTCATCAAGTAAAATAATCGGTGAGTCCTCTCTGGTATCCTGTCCTCTGTCAATAGAGGGTTACTTATATTTATTGCGTGATCCATTCTGCTATTTTTGCCAACGCGACGAGACCATCAAAAAACCAACGCGTAACTAATATTAATATATTATGTTATTGCTTTTATTAATTTTCTATAGCTAAATACATATTAACAAAGTATATATATAATATTAATGTGTTATTGTCTGTTTCCTATTAATTACATGTATTTGATTTGCACTCCACCATCATACCATCATACACTCCACCATACACTCTCAATTCCATTCATACCATCCACATCCCGGGTTGTCTGGAAGAGATCGCTCTAAAGCGATAAGGCCGCCCTTTGTTCCCGCCTAAACTCAAAATTACAGAAAATTATTTACTTTATTAACCGACTTAAAAGAAGGAGGAGGTTCTCAATTCGTCGGAATCTTTTTTTTTATGTTTGTTCACCGATTACTACGAGATTTATGATCCGATTTACGTGATTCTTTTTTGTTCGACGCGAAATAGCTGCCATTTGGTCCCATATAAATTTGGCGTAGTTTGGCCCAGTAGTTTTCATGTTATGAATATTGTTTATGAAAAAATTTCCATTCAGTTCCACATGTACACCGATTACTCTGAGATTGATGATCCGATTTACGTGATTCTTTTTTGTTCGACGCGAAATAACTGCCATTTGGTCCCCTAAATATTTGACGTAGTTTGGCCCAGTACTTTTCATTTTATGAACATATTTTATGAAAAAAAATTGCGTATGTGGTGAACAAGAAGATATTTTTATCTATATATAGAGAAATCGCGTTAGATAGGCAGTTTGCAGCAAATTAATTATATTCTATTTATAAGCCCTCCCATTTAGTGCCGATATTGGCAGAGACATCGAGGCAACCAGTTTACCAGCCAAGATTCTGTTGAATAATTAACCGGTTTTCGACAAACAAAGGCATTACGGACGTAGTACGTGACCAGAATAGACTAGTCAGATTCGTTTTGCTTTTAGTTCATTTTCATCAAACAATATTTAACCGCCAAGAGTCTTAGTGGAAATTTTGGTAAGCAAGATTTTTATTTTTATTTTTCCTTTTTTTATTAAATGTTGCCATATAACCTATTTTTAACCAAGTTCCAAAAGGAGGAGGTCCTTTTGGAAGTTGGTCAAAAAATAGGTTCTCAACTTGGTCGGTATTTCTTTTTATGTATGTACACCGATTACTCGGATGTTTATGATCCGATTTACGTGATTCGTTTTTTGTTCGATGCGAAATAGTTGCCATTTGGTCCCCTAAAAATTTGATATAGTTTGGCATAATAGTGAGGGGGTGATGATGATATGTGAGATGATGGTTGTTTGGTTGTGGCCGTTGAGCGGTGTACGGGTCAATGAAAGAGATTGTTTGCGACGTACACTTTTAATCACACATTCTGCTCTCAATGTTTTATTATACAGTTCAGAAGGATTTTTGGAAGGCAAGCAATAAGCGCGAAACTAACGTTTGTACACGAGCACGTGTGTCGTGCGGTCGCGTTGAAGACGTGAGTCGGACTGTGCCGAGATGTCCCGAAATAACTTCTGTTCTCGACTGTTTCGCGGAAGAGAATTGTCGCGAAAAACTGGGCGCGCGCTTGTTATAAACGGCGCGATGTTTTGCTTGCCACAGATAAATATTGGTTCCGCGCTTGCGTGCTTGTTTTTATGTTAGCACTAATGTCGCCACAATAGTTTTCATTTTATGAAATTTTTTCCGTTCCCATTTCTTGGGGCCTATATGTTTTAAGGCGCGCGGCATCTTTCGTAGGCCTACTACCCATAGCTACATATATATACATATAGCTACATACATCTACCTATCGAATTTCCACTAGTTTTGGGGAATATTTACTGTGTTAAAAAGATTTTATAACGATTCTGTATTTTTTTATTACTGGAGCATGGCAGAGAGGTTGACGGACATCTGATTGAAAGCGGTTACCGACGCCTATGAACATTTGCTGCACCAAAGCTACCAATGTTCTGCCACCCTCGCAAAAATTCAATGACCTTAAACATCCCATTGTAGTGCTTAGGGAAAACCTCTAATGGAAGCCCATTACAAAACTCTACGGTACGCAAGAGAAATGTTTTTGAGAAATATTGCTTACACGGGGTTGTTAAAGGCTTTAGAAAGTCAGGATGAACTCCTAGCGGATGGTGAACGGTGTGATAGTAGAAAGAAAGCGGCATCATTCTGAATCGTTCTTAGGAACACTCCCTGGTATCGCCAAGTACCCTGCTTTACATATAAACTTTAAACTTTTGTTCTATTAATTGAAATTCTTCCTTTAAATCTGACGGCGCGTTCCCCTTTTCGCACGTCACTTCAATCGTTCATCTCATGACATTAAATTAAATAAACTAAATTAAAATACGATCCGCACAGTGTTAATATATATAAATAAATTAACATACAATAAATATATAATGTAATTAATATCGCCCCGTGCCACACCGCTTAGTTGTACTACATAGTATAAATACCTTTAATATATAATAAACTATAATCCACACCGCAAATACAAAATACTATAAATATATTGTTTATAGCCAAAGTGTAACTTGTGATATATATATGTGAATAAGTGTGAATGTGAATATGTGTGTATGTGTAACTTTTTAAATTGTGTATTAATTTTAATCTAAATAATGTAATTTAACATGTATTAATACTATGGGACATGTTTTCTTGAAATAAAATTATAAATAAATAAAATATACTGAAGGGAATACTGAGAAGAGGAGCAGCCGTGTTTCACGTCCATTTATCAGGTGAGTGCGTGCTCCGATTCCTACTTCAAAATTGACCCAATCTCATTTTCTTACTTTGAAGCAGCAAGCACTTCCCGCTAAACCCAGCGCCGCCGCAACACTACCCATTATACAGAGAGTATATAGAGAGAGTCTATCGAAACGCAAAGCGTATTCAAGCCACCTGTGAGTATGCAATCGTCTACAACGCGGACCTTCAAAAGTGTGTTATAATAATTATAGATAGAATAGAATACAATATTCTTTATTGCACACAAGAAAATAATACACATGAGTAACGTAACGATCATATAACTAGTACAATCGGCAGTCTTATCGCTAACAGCGATTTCTTCCAGACAACCTTCTGCAGATAAATTTACATTTCTAATCATTCGGTCGGCTTTCAGTGTGCATATTTTAAAATATACAGCGTGTTTCAGACCTTATGACAATAAATCAGACCACGTTTTCTTCATGACGTACTCTGCCCAAATACAAAAATGAATCAAGGTAACTTCTTTGGTTTAGCCACAGGACCTCATTTTTCATTTCAGAATATTACAACAACATGTATCAGTTATTGTGTCTAAATTGGTAGGTTAGTGACCAATGTATCAAGTTGCCAGCTCGTCTCTTCAGCATTAGACGCGGAAGTTGTTCATTCTTACGCTCTCGCTCGCGAACCAATATTTACAAGATGTTCTGTTTTTTATTCCCTTTTTATCGTAATTAATTTGTTCGGAAATTGCAAAATTTTAGTTTTGACATTACGGTTGATTTAATATTACCAAAAAAATTGTATGGAGTACGACCGCTAAAGTTATGATTTATTGTCATTTGAAATGAAACACGCTGTATACAAATATATGTACATAGAGTTACATAGACATACATTAATTACTGTTTACAAATTTAGATAGTGACCTTTGAGGAGTTTATTAAAATATGTAAATGACTTTGCACTTCGGATGCTCATTGGCAATGCATTCCACAACCTTACATCCTGCACAGTAAAAGAAGTCTGACAAAATTGCGTAGAATGCATTGGCGTCATTAGTCGCAGATTTCTACTTACATACTACTATAGATACTTTATAAAGTTCAATCTTTGATCTTCTAAGGAGCCTAATTTTAGGCAATGCTTGCGAGACAATTTACAAAGGGGGTAGAGGGGGGAGGGGTGCTTTCAAAGAAAATCATTGTACTTATTGCTGAATGATAATGAGCATGCGGGCGTTTCGCGCACTGTTTGTCTTTGTGTTTATTTTTGAGATCTTCAGTGTATACAATTTAACTTGCGCTTAAGTGTTGTTTGAGTAATTAGAAGTAAGTGTTAGTCAACAAGAGTTTTATGTTGAAAAGAGGAGGTCTAAATTAGTTTTGGAGAATATTTCTTACTTTTTATTTAGTAGTAGTGCCTGGGATATTTTTCGTCAGTGATTTGAAGTCTGTATTTATTATTATATTCTGAACCTTGTATGGTATTGAGGTCGTCACTGGTCAAAATAGGTTGCATTGTGACGAGGAGGATGAGAAGTCGGACAGGGGATCGGAAGCGCAACTACCCCTAACTCCTTTCATTAATGTAATAGAATCGTGAGTGGTCGGGAGACCCTCCCAGTGAGTTACATCAATGATGCACTCATTGATGTAACTCACTGGGAGGTTGTCCTGGTCTCAGGGGCACATCATCATGATAAGTATATATATTAGTCGAAAATAAAATGCACAGGAATTTGTATACGTATCTTGTGTGGCAGACGGCCCACCTAATGGAAAGCGGTTACCATCGCCTCTGCCACTCTTTAAAGGGAGACTGGAGCCTGGCCACTAACGCCGGAATACAAGTCGAGGTTGCTGTGACGGCATAATCAAGACTAGGGGTGGTAGCCATCCAGACGGGCAAATACCCTACCACCTCGCTGTGGGTTGTTTCGTCGCCTCTTACGATAGGCCGCCCGGCCGCAGGAAATTGTATTCTTTCCCCGTTCCTGCACCAATAGTTAATCAATTCATTATTTAGTTAAATTGGGATCACTACTACTATTCTTGACTAAAGTGCTACGTATACTATTTTTCAAACTTCTATGTGCTCCAGTAATAGATTTATGGTACCTCGACTTAAGTGAACTGGGAGTTACGCGATTTTCAAAAAACTATAAATTTATTCATTTGTATGCGTTCTAAAACTTTTGATTACATACTGCCCCCACTCTAGATCTACACAAAAAACAAATCCAGTTAAAATTGGAAACTAGATACGCTTTGAGTAAATCTAAAATCAACTGCAATATTCACCGTTGTTTGCAACTCAAAGTGAGTTCGCAAAGGGCATACCGTCGCTGTTTCAAGAGATATTGCAATAAACCAAATAAAGGCAACGCACTCCATATGCATGTAAATCAAGCCGGCATCCGATACAGATTGCAACGGCCAACGCCAAAGAGGCTTGTTTGAATTAGACGATACTTTTGCTGTGCGATGACGCGTGAGACAACGCACTTATAATCAGTCCTCAATCGCTTTCAGACACTGCCGCTGCTGCTTGCGTTGTCGAAGATATTTAAAAAAAATTCTTCTGTGGCAGCATTGTGAGCAGTGGGTGTTTACATGCTGCCCTTATACTCACTTCGAACTCGACTGAAGGTAAATTGATAACCACCCAGTAAAAATTTAAAAATGCGTTACAGTTGGCGCTGTTAGTCATTGAGACGTTTTTAAAGAAAATCTCGGCTAAAGCTTTCTTATTGTTTAAAACCAGCTTTTGGCCTGAGACTGTCCGCGTAGAATAGTTAAAAATAAGGAAGTAAAAAAACCTCCCGATTTTGAAGCATTCTTCATTGGTGCTTCGCTTCTATTGGTCTTAGCGTGATGAAATAGATGATATATGGGCTATCTAACACTGAAAAATTTTCAAATCAGACCAGTAGTTCCTGAGATTAGCGCGTTCAAGCAAACAAACAAACTCTTCAGCTTTATGTATTAGTATAAGTATTTTAAACTTAAATTAATATTTTAATAATTTTTTTTAAATTTCATAATGCAATTGAGGGCTTTTCTTGACTATATAATCTGTGATGTTTAAAACACAGATGATAATGATGAAATATTATGAACACAAGACACAAACCCGCGTGTTAATCACTAGTATATAATACGGATGGAAAACATTTAAGTGGTAATACCTACACTCTATTATAATCTAGATTCAGTTAGGGTTCCTAAATCAGTTTGACCTGACCTATAAATTCGAAACCAAAAATTAATAAAACTTGATAAATTAATGTAAATGAAATGTCTATTTAAACTTCGCAAAACCTATTTGACTTTAAAATTATCTGCTCTATGCTGTTAACGAGAATAGCTCGGTTCAATATTAAAAAATAAACTCAATTAAAAACTTTAGCGGCACTCATTTATAAAGGTTATTAATATCTGATTATATATAATTACGTTTTATATGAAATTGCCGCGAGATAATCTATATAACTAAGTAAATCCAGTTCTCATTAAAATAACTGAAAATGTATGTTAGAGCTAATGTCGTATATTTACAGGAACGATATTGTATCGGCCATACATTAAGGAATGGGATCACGTAATACGAGTGCCTTCTATGTGTCCTTTCTTCGCAGCTTTACAGCTCCTAGTAAGCCTTTCCTTAGCCCATAATTCGCCAATCAAAAACGCCGCGCCACCTAGCGGATGCCCCAGTCATCTATTACGGCAGACCAATTACTTGGGGGCCACCCTCTTGCTACACTTAGTAAAGTGGTGTGCAAATTGTTAATAATGTAAATCAAACTGTGTTGGGCTTCTTCGTCATCGGCATCAATAGAAAAAATCGGTGAGTCCCCCTTGTCCTGTGTCAATAGATGGATACTTGTATTTATTGTGTGATCCATTCTGCCATTTTTGCCAACGCGAGGAGACATTACTAAAACCAGCGCGATATTGTTTCGACTTTACAGTAATCGAAATGAACGATCGTGTACAATGGTGGAAGTAATTTTTTTATTTTTTTTATTAACACAATGATAAAATTACATACTATTGAATACAATGTAAGAAAACTTATCTTATTTGTATTGTATTCTACCCATAGTCCCTCAAGACTATAAGTAGAATAGTGAGCATATAACATATAACTCTCACTGAGGGTTGCATATTTCCGCCGCTTGAGTGATTCCGCTGTTTCCGTCGCCGAACCGGCTGATCTAGACGTGTTTGGTAAATGGGATGCGGCCAACGTGTCTACGCAAGTCGCATCCCACAGTAATTTTGTTTGCATGTTTTTAGTTTCATCTCTGTGATTATGAATGAATCCATTCCGACGCCCAAGGTCTGCTTTCCTACTTTTTCTACTCCACTTCGCGTGGTCTTCAGTATCCCCCGTTTTGAGACCATTGGTATGCATGTCATCCTTCACAGCGTCAAGCCAATATTTCTTGGCCCTTCGACCGGGACCTGGGGGAGGCGGCATGGCTAGAGATTTGTTCCCCACATAATTAGCCGGTGGCCGTACCACCGTAAGCGACACTCTCGCAGGTTGTCTGCTATCTCACGGACGAAGACTGCCGCAGATGCGGGAGTTCATAACACGGTCTTGCCAGGTCACTCCACACGTCCAAATATGTGAATGAATCCATTATCAACCACATTAATATTCCAGCGAAGTCCATACGATTTAATCAACCCATAAATGTACCTTTAAGTTTTACTAATTACAGAAAAAACACATTTTTAGTGCGAGCAAGTAGTTATTGAAATAATGTAAGTAAATACGATAACATCGACCTATTTGTAATCAGTATTTCAGGAGTCAAGTGGTGTCTAAGCCTTAAATTTTTCAACAGTGATTAAGTATCGCGGTGCCTTTTTACGTCTGCATGTTACTTTTAACCAATAGCTTATTCGTGAAAACCTGTTATTGTCTTTCTTTTGTTATATATAGTTATCCAATCAAATATATTTAGTTGTAGGTTTTCTATAAATAAAAATCATAAAGTTTTTTATCTTTTCAACACTACTACATGATAGAGCTATGCTGTGATCAATATCTTGATCACAGCTCTAAGGTGTTTTTCCACCAGAGATGTGCTATGCAACTATGCAACTATGCTGCGAGAATGTATAAATTAAGCTACGAAACTGTGTAACCGTTTCCACTGATGGTAAGCTATGTAGCAGAGCGATAAAGGTGTGCTAGGCGCGGCCGCATTTCGGTGATAAACGTGCGCCTACATGTTAATACACTCGGTACACAGCTATACCACTCGCGATCATCCAAACACGCATTCTTTCCATATAAAAACATAGCTTAGTTGAATTAGTCCACCAGAGCTCTTGGGAGGGTAGGTAAATGGTTAGTATAAAACGCCGCGTAGCGTTCTGGCATAGTAAGCAAACTGCGCAGCCGACCGCGGGCTTCGTTCGCTGCTAATCGGCCGTTCACCGAATGAGTCGGCCAGCAAAATGTTAGTCGCTGGAAGCAAACAGTTAGCCGCTCACTGTTCGTCTAATTGGGACACGGCTTAAAATGATCTGGAAGGAATTTCCCGCCGTGGTTTTCCCTCTGTGCTACGATTTGGAGTAACGTAAGAAAGGAGTCATAATTTTCTTTTTCGTGACCGCCACTTCATTGATATCCGTAATATTACTAATATCCATAGGATGTGTTGACTAGTTCCAATCAAGCAAGTCGTTTGCTTAATTCAAGGTATAAAAATAGAAATGCAGTCATTGTCTCAGTTGAATAGAAATAGACTTTATTACTATGTATATAAACTAAATCGTTTTTTATTTTTTCTTTTATCGTTATATTATCGCAACTCAAAATAACAGTAGCAGGTAACCTAAAAACAACAAGAGTAGTTCGTAACTAGTTATGTTCAGTATATTTGGCAAAGTTAAATTAATTATAGCGGTACAAGGTTGGGTAATGGCCGACCAAATTGCTGATAACGAACAAATAGGGTGCTATGTTTGGGTCAACTCGACGTGATATTATTTTCCAACTATTTAATTTAAAATATCGTATTTTTATTTGGCAATTATCACGTAATAAGCGAGTAAGGATTGAAGGTATTGTTTACTTCTATATGTTCCATTTATTCTAGAAATGAAATACTTCAGAATACACATAGATCTAGAAGTGAGGATTTGGAATGAGCTCCTAGCCATGGTTTTCCCGCAGTGATACAATATGGGGTTTTTAAAAAAGGGTGTAATAAAATTTCTTCGAGGCTGGCAGGGCGTTGACGACATCTCTGGTGTTGCAAATGTCCATAGGCGACGGTAACCGTTTTCCATCAGGTCGGCTGTCTGCTTGTCTGCTGCTCTCCAGCTATAAATATGTACTCTTGAACATCGACTGGACGCCGACAGCGTGTTGGCAACATCGTTGGTGTTGCAAACGGCCATAAGCGACGGTAACAGCTTTCCATCAGGTGGACCGTCTGCTTGTCTGCTTTACTCCACCTATAGATATATAATCTTGAACATTGGCGCAGGGTTGCCAGCTTATCGGTTATTTTTCGGATTCACTTTGGACAATGTGCAGCTGAGCTCTTCGATCTGATCCCGCCATCTCCCTTCCATCATCGGACAACCAGACGCACCGGCATGCGACACGGAACGAAGCGCTTTGCATCTAGGTTCATCATACGCACCGGAAAGGAGTGGAACTCATTGCCGGAGTCAGTCTTTCCCGATACTTATAACCTGGGTGTATTTAAGTCCTGTATGAATAGGCACCTTCTAGGTAAGCATGTTCCATTCTGGACCACATCTTCGCTCCACATAGGGCAAGGTTGAGGTCAAACGCAACCCTATACTACAATAAAAAAAAGTACTCTGGTTTTTGTTAAGAGATATTTTTTATTTAAATTTTATTTTTTCTTTAGATGATTTTTCACATGTTTTTTAAGTTGAGCAAGATATTCAAACATTATTGAATAGGATATTAATTAATTAAATAATTCATGTGTGATAACATCTGCAAACATGTTCGTGTTTCAAAAAAATAAATTACTTTGACTTTGACTTCGACTTTGCCTACGGTTGAATAAATTAGTAAATGAGCGTTTGTACGAGAAAGCTTATTATACGACTAAAGATCTTCTAGACGACCGCATCGTATGGGAATAATGCGATCGGTACCAAGCTCTTTCAATAATTATTTATAAAAATTACTTTGATAAACCTTGTATTAGTATTGTTAGCGGGACTCGAATTAAAATGCCATTAGAATAACTATAGAGTTTATTAACATTATACAAACAGGTAGAATACAGGTGCAAATATAACCGAACACAACAAATCCTAACGTAATGCAGATGGTCGTAATTCAGTAAAACGCGCAAAGTCCGTGACTAGTAGATTCTCGAATGCATACACGTCACGCCCGTATCGCAATCATAGCTCGAGTGCCATCTCTCTCCATCAGGCCATCGTTTTATACCTCACAAATACAAATGTGCCCGTCGACGTAAACCGCAACATCTGGCTAATGATGAATAATTAATAACCACCCAAATATAATTTTCCGACACATACACGATTAGTCCCTATGTGTACTGGCGCTGTACATTACGGAACAAGATCTGCTTATATGTTACTACAAAGTATACGCGAGTATTTGCGTACTGCTCTTGTATGGATTGGAAGAACTTCGTAGAATACTTATTCTCAATCTTTAATTAGGTTAGGTTAGGTTTTTTTTTGGCCGAGCATTTTTAAGAACATTTTCAGTACCCGTATTAATAATTATTTTAAAATAATTGAATGCCTGTACGAATAAATATAATTTATTCGTCCAGTACCCGTACAAATAGTCACACCGTATAAAATATTATAAATATAAAAGTACAATAAAGTGTGTGTGAAGTGCATAGTGGAGAAGAGGAGCCGCATTTCCCATTAACCAGGTAAGTGCGTGCTCGTTCTCAAATTCCCATTCAAATTGTCCCACACTTCTTTTCCCGCAAAATTTACACAGTTCACTTCCCGCTAAATCCAGCGCCGCTGCAACAATATTTAAAAAAATGAATAATAATATTTATGAAGTAAAGATATGTTGCTGGGAAGTTTGTTGCACCGCTTCTCCTCCTTTAACAGTAAATAAAATGGCTTTGGAAGTGGTGGTAAACACATGACTTTCGTAAGTAATGTGTAAAGACTCAATTACTGGTAAATAAAATACACATTGTTGCTTTCAGTTTGTGTTGGATTCTGATCCCTGGTTGCAACTCAATAGCGACTTGATCACAATATATTTGTGAGCCTTATTTATAGTGATGTTATTGTATTAAAATAGCCTAAAGTAGGCCGCAGCATCAGCAAAACGCTGTACGTTGAAACCTACAACTACAATACAAAAAAACTTAAAATTAAATACTAGATCCGAATAAAATAGTGGGTATAATTATAGATAATACATAGGAAAAAATGCTGTCAGCCTCACCATGTTGTATAGAAATTCTTATTGGCACTAACAACGTGGTTGAAACCAAATCTAATAAAGCGCTGTTGTAAATAGATTAGATGGCAAAGTCATCTCTATTCCCACGAGTTGGGTTGGGCTTTAAATCAAAATAAATTGAGATATACTGCCCTGTCACACGACACTAACACGGTAACTTAGGAGTTGTCGGCTAAACTAAGTCATAACGTTACTTGTATATAATTAACTAGGTTAGCTTCTCTGTCTGGTTGTACATCACGTCAGGATTTAGGCACACGTCCTGGTATTAATGGATTTATGATTATAAAGCCGATATTAGACAATTCATTTTTGTTTTTCAATTTCGATGGATCAATCAAAGTTACTGTATATACGGCATCTCCGTGATGGAACGGAGAACGAATACAATTTCCTGCGGCCAGGCGGCCTGTCGTAAGAGGCGACAAAACAACCCACAGCCAGGTGGTAGGGCATTTGCCCGACTGGATGGCTACCACCCCTGGTCTAAAGTATGTAGACCAGGTTCCAGTCTCCCTTAAGAGGGCAGCAGCGCATTTGTAGCACTAACTAACTGAAATGTCGAAATAAATAAAATACCATGCTGAAAACCATTAAAACGTACTTTTAATAAGTGTTTTTCATTAATATTTTCGGAAACATCGGATAAACCAAAATCAAATAAATTACCGCGCTTAAAACCGTTAAAACGTAGTTTTATTATGTTTATCATTATTTTAAACTATGGATGGACTTTTAGCCTGGAAAAGACGGAAAGGTTAATGAAAGTTTACTAGGGTTAAACTTTCTCGACCCCTATCAAAAGTAGGTTAACAATATATAACGCAACAAAAGTATTTTCCAGTCGGGATGTTTAATTAATTTTAATTAATCTAACTGAGCCTTTGAGTTGGGGAGGGGCTGGCTATGCGTCGCTTTCTTCAAGTTTTCTTACAAACAAACCGTTGTTTGGGGCTAGCAGGCAAAATTAATTGGAATTCCGTAATAACGCCCGGTTAAAGTGTTTGTTCTTGTTTAATTTTATTTCTCTTCGCGAAGATCCGCGATGTTAATAATTTGCTACAGATTTTATCGTTGCAAGCGGTTATTTGGTAACAGCTCTCTTCCTCGTTTCGATTTTTGGTTACAATGCTTAATACTGTACACTGAATGCTCCACCTATAGAGAATAAAGGATGATTGATAGATCTTAGTGTAACCAAAATTTTTCCTATCTTTGGACACCGCGGGAAAATTATGGCCTGCATTTTTGGGGGGCTTGTGTAGAGCCATGGGAAGGCCAAGACGTAAACTTGAAAAATTTAATAGAAATGTGGCGTGACATTGACCAGCGATTATTCCTGTCTACACCATATAATAATGCACCCAAGGTCAATCCCCGGCCAGTGTAGGACTATTGTGGGAAATGAGGACAAAAAGTGCCAGGTTACTGGGGTGAACGTTTAGTGGTACTAAGGGTCAACCAAAATTATTATTATTTTATTTATTACTAGCTGTCCCGGTAGACGTTGCTTGAAAAAAAAAATAGAACCTGAATATTTAAATTAAATATAGTTTATATTACTCAGGGATAATGTAGCATTCTAATAGTGAAATAATTTTTGAAATCGGTTTGGCAGTTTTTGATTTTATTCGTTACAGAAATAAAAATCTTTTCTCTTTATAATATTAGAATAAACAAAACTACTTTTAACATAAGTAGATTTTAACAGAACCAAAGTAGCTTTTTTAATGCATGAGTTCACCAGACCGGCAGACTGCCCACCTGATGCAAAGCGCTTGCCATCGCCTATGCACATTGGTAATACCAAAGGTTCTGTTTCCAACGTGCTGCCGCTCTCAATAGGGAGACTGGAAACTGGCTACTAATGTTGGAAACTAAGTCCAGGTTGTTATGGTTACATGACCCAGACCAGGGGTGGTAGCCAAACCAAATGGACAAATACCCTACCACCTGGCTGGGGGTTATTTTGTCGCTTGTCCTAACAAGGGCGGTCCTAACCGCCCGGCTGCAGGAAATTGTGTTATTTTTTCGTTGCTGCATAGATAAAATTAATAATTTGTAGAACTTGTGAGCAAAATTTATTTATTGCCTGAAGAAGACAAACAGGCTCATGGTTTACCTGATGGTAAGTGTTTATTGCCGCCTTTAGACATTTGAAATTAACGTAGACCAATAGAGCTATCAAGTCTTTAAGGGGAAATCGCTTCTGGCACAATTTTGAAGAGGCTTACTTCCAGAGGAATGTATGACGATGAAGTAGATTATATTTAATCTTCGTAAAATATATGTCTATGTTTGCACATTTTTAAATACATCCAGGATACATGATTTAGAACGAGTTACCAAAAATAAATAAAATTGAATTTACAGGTCACAAAATCATCTATTTAGTTGACATTTTCTTTGGGTTCCTATCTTTACAAATAAAGAAATAACACAAGTTGAACAGTAGGTGTATCATTCTCCAATAGCCAATACCCAATTTTCAAGTTTCTTATAGATAACAAATTTCTACTGACATCCCGATATTCTCGAGAGCAAGTCAAAGCGAACGTTCAAAATGAAATCGTCCAAATACAAAGCGGTAAAAGCACTAAACTAGTAAATAAACCGTGTTCAATATGAAGCGGATATTTCGCTTCAATATATCCCAGGCTTTGGCCGAATCCGATATTAGCTGCCGACTGCGCAGCGTTTAAAATTACCTTTTTAAATTCACTGAAATGCAGCTTTAAGGCTGATATTCTAATATAGGGTATATTACAATTGTAGAATGTTGGTAATTTACTGCTATTGAATTTAATAGGCTACTTTGTACTTTAGGGTTTATGTCTGGGTTAAGCTAGGAAGTTTTTCCATAAAATCTGTATTGGGGCACACCAATATAAGCTGCACCTAATTACACTGTACACAGTAATACGCCATTAGAATTGTTGACGATCCCACTCTTGGCTGACTGTTTAAAACCCTTGGTCCTTAGAAGAGAGGTCAGCTCTAAATGTGTTCTACTGTTTGAATAACGGAGAGAAGATCTCTTGAAAACAACAGCTTTTACAGCTCTCTTCTCGTAAGCATCAATTGAAACATCAGTTGGGACTTACGCACCTTTTGCCAGTGACTGGACATTTATCGCTTCTTCGATACTTTTCATTTGTTGAGCGTATGTCAAGTCTGGTCCTATATGCCACATGTCTGCAAGGTGTAGAAGAATATCCTACTTACCTACTGTAGTTTTCTTTTCTTCTTTTCTGTCAGTCCCTGTCCACTGTTGGACGTAGGTCTCCTCAAGTTTGCGCAACGTATCCCGGTGTCCCCTGTTTCTCGCGGTCTCCAATCCAGCACGTTGTAGGATAAATAAATATAGAATGTATTTATATTACATTTGATATAAATAAATTTTCAGAAATTTAATGTTCAGCATAACTTAAACCCAGATATTTCTAGGTTTGAGTTATGGTGAACAATAGATAATTTTTATTTATTCATTCATAACGTACGAGAGAAATGTCAAGGTAGACCAAAAAAAAGATGGATGGATTGTGTGAAAGATGATATGATGATTTGTGGTGTGACAGAAGATGTATGCCAGAATAGAGGAGTGTGGAAGGAAAACACATATTTTGCCGAGCCCAAATAATTGGATATGGTGAAAGAAAAGAGGGATTCATAACGTACGAGAGTCAAAAATCCACTACAACGCAGTTGTATTTTCAGAATAAATTAGATTTCTGTCTTAAGGTTTCATAAGTATACATTTCAAAGAAGATTGTAGAAAAAATATTTCGTATAATATCCGTTCCCCCTTATACGGAATAGTCTGAAATAAGCGCCACATGGGAAATTTATTTGCGGGGAACTCTCATTCGTCGTAATGTCCCATCGATGTCCCATGGCGATCGCGAATCGGGTAACTGGTGACATTATGCCGTTTTTGAAAAATCTCCTTGAATACAGATTGAGGTTTCAATATCTTTTTGCAACAGCCGATTTTTACTAAGTTTTCTTATCCAATGGTAAACATGGAGCTATCATAATTTTATCTGTTTATAGTGTGTAAGTGTAGGATACACTTACCACGTTCATATTGGTAGATATTTTTGGATTATTTATTTTGCTTTATATACCATTATTCTAGTTACCACCGGTTCGGGTTTACAACTCAATTCACTTATACATGTCTATTAGAAACTTTATTAATAAAATTAGTAATTTTATGTATTTCCCTCATAAACAAAAGTGGATCAACTTCAAGGTCAATTTTTTGGCATTTATATTTTCGTACTATATATTTAAAAAAAATATATAGTACGAAATGTACGATATGTATTTTCATCATTAATTCTATTAAATAAATAAAATATATAATAAATAATGAAAAATAAATTTGTAGTCTTTTTTTCAAAATAAAACTAGTATATTTTTTTCAAAAAAGGCAACCATACTCATCACACATGTATTATATAAGTTCGATGTAGCCTTAAATGTCGATAAACTAGTTGTAGGAATGAATCAAATATCAAGAAATCACCCAATTTGCGTTTGTCATATACATATCTAAATATTGCTTTAGTCGCCAGACAGTTCGGTTCAGTTTCACCGTATATATCCTAGTCGTTAAGCCAATCTGTTCCAACCATTTTAACTTCGGTGGATAATAAGGTTCAAGGTTACAGTAATTAGTATTAATTTTTAAATTAAAATTAAATCAGTAGACGTCACACGCAACCAGAAGGCTGGCGTTTATTTTGCTCCAAAATTAAGAGTTGCTATACAACGTGGTACCGTCGCCAGCCTTTTGGGAACGTTCCCGGTAAGTGACAGTGGTTTGGGACCAATAACTTATATTTAGCTATTTTTCCCTTTTTTATTTAGTTTTTATACAGAATTGTTCGTAGTTTATTTTTAAGTTTATATTTATTGTATTTTTATAAATATACTGCCATCTGTTATCGAATAATTAGATACATGTATCTAATTATATAAAAGGAAGCCTTGTTCCCCGATTGAGAGGTAAAATTCCGAAGGTTAAAGATTCAAGACGATCCAGTTTGTAATTGCTTTAATTCCTTATTTTTACCATTCGTCAAAATACGATGGTGGTCTTAAAACACATGCCTCTTGGGAAATTTGTTTGCGGCAGGTTTTATGAGTCGTCAACAAAGCCCCTTACGACCTACAAGGCGATTGAATGAAAAAACTGGTGTTATTAATTTTTGTACGGATGTTTTTCTTAGTTTTGCTGTATTGTGTTTATATTTTATTTTATTATTTTATTTTACAATATATGCAACTTTTGTGGTGGAACAAACTAGTTGGTTCAAGAACTTTTAGGAAAAGGTAGAAGATTCTGGACAGAAAAGACAAGAACAGATACATGTTCGAAAGGGATAGATGATAAACGAAGGCTTTACGTAAGAATATTCGGGGAGGAAAAGTCAGAGATAAATAGATGTATAGAAAGGAATGGATAGCAAATGAAAGAAGATCGAAATTATGGGTTCCAGAAGATTCCTCCGGATATATAACCAGCATAAGACGCACTTACCGGGCAGTTTTAGTTCAGTTCAAGACAGCGATGCGACAAGTGCGATACGAAAGAGTCGGAAGAGAAGTTTAAAAGAAGACAGTGGCGGGCTTAGTGGTGAATTTAGTGAAAATTGTAGTGGGCAGTTGAGTGAAGGAGAAGTGTAGCGTAGTTTAAGGGAAGATCCAGAAGCGAGCTATAGGTGATAAATTCAGAGGTGAGCACTGCAGTAGCAAGAGACATCTTATCGTCGGGACAGTACGTCGTTAATTGTGTATGTAGTGGCAACCCTGCGGAGAAGAATTACTTACAGCTATGTAAGCTAATAAAAGCTTTTAGCAAAACTGGTGTTTTCTTCCTATCGTAAGTTCGTACCCCCGCTCGCATGTGACAATATTAACAAGATTTCGTTATTATTCATTAACGGAGAAAGAATACTTAGTCCAGCGGTCAATTGGCGTGTCGTTAAGGCGACGAAACAGCCCACAGCTAGGTGGTAGAGTATTTGCCCGTCTGGATGGATGACTACCACCCCCGATCTAGAGTATGCCACCATAACAATCTTGAACTGTGTTTCGACATTAGTGTTCGTGTAACAGTCTTCCCTTTTAGTTAACGGTAGCACGTTGATAGTACTTTTGGTGTCACATATGTCCATAAGCGATGGTAACCGCATCAGATGGACCGGGTCTGTCTGATGAACTCGTGGAATAAAAAAAGTGCTTAGTTTAGGAATTGTTATGATTAATGTATGTTTTTTCCAAGTGTGCCTTTTTGACCATAAAAATAACAAACTTTAGTTTGACCACTAAAAAATAATTTAATTTAACACTGTACCGTGTTTGGGCGACCAATATTCATTTTGTAAACGACAACATGGGCAGGTGGCAGTTTTCAATTCGCACGGTCGTGTCCACGGGATTGGATCGGTTGTTTGAGTGGAAAATTTTAACGTAGGTACGACAGAATGAGAAAATTCTTAATATATCGAGCATGTTATGGAAAACATCGTAAACGACAACATATCGAGACTACTGCAATTTTCGTTAGAGACATTTTAACCTAATTAGTTTTTTTCAATACATTTGCTCAAAAAATGCAAAGACCAACATTGTTTGAAATTTAAAAATTACCCAACACCCAATGCAACGTGGGGTAAATACGTATTCTTACCTAACCTACTTTACTGCAAGCTGTGCAGCTAAATAGATACTTAGATTTAAAAAAAAGTAGGAATATCATCAAGGAGTTCCACATTACGAAAATAAATAAGTTGAATAATCGAACCTCATTGGAAACGCCTTCATACATTTACCTCACTTAAATACTATACTTAAATATAAGGAAAATAGCCGGCCCCAACTGGCATCAAACAGCTCAAGATAGAGATAGACGGTCTTGTCTTTGGAGGAGGCCTATACCCAATCTGGGATTCTTACTTAATTTATTCAATTAACAACAATAATACTAACAATTAATTTAATATTACTAACCAACTAACATACTAAGAAAATGTATGCTGTAAAAAGTAAGAATAAAAGGCTTTTTTATTTTATTAAATACTAAAGTGAAACGAAAAATGTGTATCTAATTTTCAACACACGTACGTAACTGATATAATTATGTTTGTTATTATCTTTTATACAATTTTCTCGAAAATGTGTTAAAAATCGTTGTATGCCACACTTGCGGTTATTGCTGTATAGAAACTCGTGACTATTGTAAGCCCTCAGCTTGGCAACAGTAATGGATCAATCTGGAGTTATTGCGCAACACGCGACAATCGTTTCTAGAATATTGTTTCGAATTGCTTCATATATTCCACATTTCTTAACGTTGCCGTATGAGTTACCGAATATCTAATGGGGCTTGGAAATTTTTAGGCAATTTATTTTATATCTCGTTTGTACGTATAACTACGTCTCGTTTTCGCGAGAGAGGCGGGCTAGCAGCGGAGACAGGGTGCCTAAAGTTTTAAGTTGATCCATATAGCATAGTATTGCGTGACCGTATCTCAGCAACAGTTTGCTACGCATTGCCATCGTCCTAAATTGCTTGATTTAGTCGTGACGTCATAGTCGACGAGAGTTCATCGGGATTGAGCAGTTTTAGTTGCTCTTGTAAGAGCACCTTTACGATAGTCCCTTCAGCCTCAAGACATTATATTAATTCTCCGATCTTGCACGGATTTCTGTATGGTAGGTAATAAACAACTAAAACAAGGCGTGAAGCTGTTACTCTTGACCTAATCGTACTATGAGCGAGATTTCTGATGGCCCAATTCTCTTTCCCCTATTCCATTTCCGTATCTCATCTCCTCTATCACACCCCTTGAACTTTTATGTCCCGTATTTGTTTGCTTTGTTTGAAAATTGCTTCAGAACTACCTGCTGTTTTTTTATTTATTAGACCGATGCCGCATATGGAGAGGTTACCTTGAGGATAATCCCTCCATACTTGACCAGCATGTCTGTTGACTCGAGTCATTGGACGGCCAATTACTAATACCCACTAAAACCACCCTCCTCCCATACGTCCCGCGCTTATGGTAGGAAAGGCCTGAGACTTAGAACGTAGTTACGGCAAGGACGATCCTAGCGCAAAAGTGCCTGAATATGCCCCGGGAATCAGAACATATCCACTTCAACGACAGGAGTGATGACTCCTCTGCTCCCTTGACAGCTAGAGGCCCCCTGAAGCGGTATTATTAAACTACCTGTTGTGTTTTAACTTCTTACAACAATACTCAGGTACAATCAGTGAGGTAGGATAAGGTAATGAAAACAAACATCTTGGGCTATTTAATATTTTAATTCATCTTCTAACTTATATCGACTAGATTTACAAAATAATTCTTTGGAACGTATCTAATTTCTATTGTAATGTAGGTTAATCTTTAAGCTGAATTCAGTAATACTATGTATTAAAATTCAGTGATGTTTTTGTATGTGTGTACAAGATTTGGTGGTTATGTCACTAAGGCACTGATATCTAATGTTTTTATTTTATTTTTTATTTAGCGCATCGAACAATTACACAACTAAGAGATTAAATAAAAATACTAGCTGACCCGACACACGTTGTCCCGCCCTGAAGAAATAAAATTTAGAACCCGACTACAGCGCCATCTGCCGGGCTTATTTGTGAATCTAAACCATCCTCGAATCCACTTGAGAATACACACAAAAAAATTCATCCAAATCGGTCCAGCCGTTTAGGAGGAGTTCACTGTCAACACTCGTACAGAAAAAATATATATATGAAGATAATACTATTGGCAAATGTTACTTGTTGCGCAACCAGCGATGTTGCTCACCACTATAATAAACAAGGAAGAAACCCGTCTGTTTGTCAGTCAGTTATTTTATCCAGACAATTACAATTTGATTTTGTAAGATTTGGTGGTCAGTCGCCAATAGACGTGAAATTCACTACATTACTTGGCTAATATCTGTTAGTGATGAGCATCAGGTACATCCATTGAAAACCGTAAAATTTTCTTTTTGTACAGAGAAGGGCTTAAAAATATGTCAGCTTCTGTATAGTATTCATTGTAACGTTTCATTATCCTGTTAATTGGGGCACATTCACCTGCGTTTTCTAGATATCTTTCAAATCTCTTTCAATTCTTAATCTAATCTTGGCTGGAAAACTGTAGAACTTAGGTACATTTCATAATGTATTGTATATAACAACAATTACCATGTGTTGAAGGTGAGGATAAACAGCTACGGCCTTACTTATAATAATCTTGTTAAGAAACGATTAGGCATCTCTTAAGTAAGAGAATCAGAATCAGACCCTAATCCATTAATATCTTTTTTTCACTTACAAACGTGTATTACCCGTTGTTTACCTAAGAGGAGCACAGATAAACGAAATTTGAGTCATTAACGTAGGTTTTACCCAAAATATTCGACTAAAGAGGCGTTTATGGGTAAGATTTCCACTAATCAGCTGCTGAGTAGTTTCTTTAAATTTAAACGATTATAAGTAAGGCCCCTAGTGTTATTTGCTATTATAGTTTACCATATTTATCTTTGGCTATATTTTTAGTTTTTACTTCCTGTCGCTGTCAGAGAGTTTGAATACAATTAGGTTAATGAACAATTGAATCTTTGAAGTGAATCTTCTTTAGAATCGTTATAATTTGAAAATTGATGGAACGAAAATGCGACACTAAAAAGAGATAAACGACAACAAACATAAATTTGAACTTTATTTAATTCTAAATAAAACACATGTCTCATTACTTTTTAGTATTAATTTTCAATTTAAATCAAACTAAATAAAAATATTTTAAACTATATGTATTTAATTAAGGCAGATATTCATCATTGAATTTTGAACTTTATTATAGTGATTTAAAGTGTAATTTAGATAGATTCTTTGAATTATAATACGTTTACGGCTGTAGGTTACTTTCCAAACACAGAAGAAACGTTTATTATAAAGTATCGTTGGCAACTCTACATGTAGGTAATAATTCAAAGTGTAAGATTTATTACATCCCTATTAATATTATAAATGCGAAAGTAACTCTGTCTGTCTGTCTGTCTGTCTGTTCCGTTTTCACGTAAAAACTACTGGACCGATTTGGCTGAAACTCAGTATATATATATTTTCGATACCGAGGAGGAACATAGGATACTTTTTATCCCGAAAAATGGGATAGTTTCCGGGATAAAATGATATTTGTCTGTTTGTTTGTTATGCTTTTACGGAAAAACTACTGGACCGATTTGGCTGAAATTCGGCACGTATGTAAATTAAATACTGAGGATGGACAAGGGATAATTTTCATTTTGGCCTTTTTGGTAATTTTGGCCTATTTGGTAATTTTGGCCTTTTTGGTCATTTTGGCCTATTTGGTAATTTTTCCTTTTTCGTCATTTTGGCCTGTTTGGTCATTTTGGCCTTTTTAGTCATTTTGGCTTATTCGGTCATTTTGGCCTATTTGGTCATTTTGGCTTATTCGGTCATTTTGGCCTATTTGGTCATTTTGGCCTCTTTTGTCATTTTGGCCTCTTTGGTCATTTTGGCCTATTTGGTCATTTTGGCCTCTTTGGTCATTTGGCCTCTTTGGTCATTTTGGCCTTTTTGGTCATTTTGGCCTCTTTGGTCATTTGGCCTCTTTGGTCATTTTGGGCTTTTTGGTCATTTTGGCCTCTTTGGTCATTTTGGCCTCTTTGGTCATTTTGGCCTCTTTGGTCATTTTGGCCTCTTTGGTCATTTTGGCCTATTTGGTCATTTTGGCCTATTTGGTCATTTTGGCCTATATGGTCATTTTGGCCTATTTGGTCATTTTGGCCTATATGGTCATTTTGGCCTCTTTTGTCATTTTGGCCTCTTTGGTCATTTTGGCCTATTTGGTCATTTTGGCTTATTTGGTAATTTTGGCCTTATTGATCATTTTGACCTTTTTGGTCATTTTGGCCTATTTGGTCATTTTGGCCTATTTGGTCATTTTGGCCTATATGGTCATTTTGGCCTATTTGGTCATTTTGGCCTATATTTGGTCATTTTGGCCTCTTTTGTCATTTTGGCCTCTGGTCATTTTGGCCTATTTGGTCATTTTGGCCTATTTGGTAATTTTGGCCTTATTGATCATTTTGACCTTTTTGGTCATTTTGGCCTATTTGGTCATTTTGGCCTATTTGGTAATTTTGGCCTTATTGATCATTTTGACCTTTTTGGTCATTTTGGCCTATTTGGTCATTTTGGTCTTATTGATCATTTTGACCTTTTTGGTCATTTTGGCCTCTTTGGTCATTTTGGCCTATTTGGTCATTTTGGCCTATTTGGTCATTTTGGCCTATATGGTCATTTTGGCCTATTTGGTCATTTTGGCCTATATTTGGTCATTTTGGCCTCTTTTGTCATTTTGGCCTCTGGTCATTTTGGCCTATTTGGTCATTTTGGCCTATTTGGTAATTTTGGCCTTATTGATCATTTTGACCTTTTTGGTCATTTTGGCCTATTTGGTCATTTTGGCCTATTTGGTAATTTTGGCCTTATTGATCATTTTGACCTTTTTGGTCATTTTGGCCTATTTGGTCATTTTGGTCTTATTGATCATTTTGACCTTTTTGGTCATTTTGGCCTCTTTGGTCATTTTGGCCTATTTGGTCATTTTGGCCTATTTGGTCATTTTGACCTATATGGTCATTTTGGCCTCTTTGGTCATTTTGGCCTATTTGGTCATTTTGGCCCATTTGGTAATTTTGGCCTATTTGGTAAATTTGGCCTTATTGATCATTTTGACCTTTTTGGTCATTTTGGCCTTTTTGGTCATTTTGGCCTTTTTGGTCATTTTGGCCTCTTTGGTCATTTTGACCATTTTGATTATTTTGGCCTTTTTGGTCGTTTTTTGCTATTCCGTCATTTTAGCCATGTCGGTCACTGTGGTCTTTTGGTCATTTAGACCATTTTGGCCTTTTTGGTCAAGTTTTGTAATTTATTTTGTTGACAGATAGACGGGGGATAGTATATATAATTAGCGATATAAAATGAAGTGAATCTTCCGTGGGTAAATACATAAAAACATTGTAATATAATATAACCTGTAGCACTTGCTCTTTAAACAAGAGACACGCACTAGAGGTTAACCCGCGGCGTAGCCGCGGGGTAAACTCTAGTGTAAATATATATAGGCAACACGAAGCTCTATATAACAGACAGGGTTGTTTCCTAAGAATAACATTTTAGTGTCTGTGAATATCGTTTTACCGTCGATCTCACCATCGTATTAAGGGTGGTCGTGGCCAAACCCAAAAGTATCTCTAATATATAAAATTCTCGTGTCACAATTTTCGTTGCCATACTCCTCCGAAACGGCTTGACCGATTTTGATGAAATTTTTTGTGCTTATCCGGTATCTACGAGAATCGGCCAACATGTATTTTTCATCCCCCTAAATGTTAGAGGTAGTCCACCCCTAAATTTTTTTATTTATTTTTTAGACAAAATTTTTAATTTATATTTTTTTATGATACAACATACAAAAATACATACAACCCTAATTTATCAACCCTCTGCGACAAACCCCTATTTTTACCGGGCAGGACTACGTCTGCCGGGACAGCTAGTAATATATAAATATATATTTAAAGAAGTCATTTATATTAATAAAAGTTACAGAGGAATTATCTGTGAGTATATTCTTTGAAGTTTCACTTCGACTCCGTGTGAACTGCACATACAGACAGATTTTATTTGTGACTTATTTCAGGTTTTATTTCACATTATTCAGCGTGCAGCCTGACGCTTGGGCAGGCTTCACTCTGAACCGATGTTGTTCATAATCTTAAAATAGCTTATAGTTTTGTTTCTAGTATAGTTTAATTATATAATGATGTTTATTAAATTGAGTATATCCAATACAGTCGAAGAACACTACAACTTATCATATTTACTATACTTCAAGAAAATACTTTTCAATGAGCTTTTCGTGTTTTGTAAGATTGAATTACCCTATTCCATTATATCATATCCTTTAACCTGTAAAAGAGCCATTCAGCTCTTAGTTAATGTTAGTCTCGAACAACCTTTTAACGATCGTAAACCAGAAAAGAGCTAGATGGCGCCACATGACTTAAAAGCTCCATAAACTGATAGCGACGTCATTATATTATTCTCTCACATCCACCACATATTCACCATACCAGATAATGGTAATATCTATTTTTTGTATTAAACTTAAATACATCCAATATAAATTATGAAGCTATCAGATAGAATTATTAATATTGATCATCCTGTCCCACACGGCGGTGTGGGACAGGTGATGGACTTGTAGTGGTATGGCGACACCACTACAAGTCCACGCGGGTATACTATTTCGCCCCCTTATCCCATCTTTCTATCTCTTTCTAGGAGCTGGGAATACTTTGCAAACCTTTATACGTGACGGTAACCATTTTCCATGAGATCTGTTTATCCGCTTTAGGCAAGAAAAAAACAATTTTTCATAATTGGCACGCAATACGAAAATATGCGCTAATGTCAACTGAAGACTTATGGCCCGTACCTATACCTTACCAACCATTAATTTGCTTTACAATCGGTTAAAATTCAAAACAAGCTCCATACATATCAAAATCCAACAGATAATAAAGCAACTGAATGAATAGAAGACATAGGAACCAGGCATTAACCTGGTGTCGTTACCAAAGGTGTACCAAAATCCTATGCTGAGAGCACGATACAAAATATGTATGGCATTACTTTCAACTAATGACAATGTACATAAATACATATTGTTTTGCAACAGATTTTTTTAGTTTCGCCACCTCTATAAGATTACTTCCTCTACGGTTTTGACTTCTTTTAATTCAATTGCAAACTTACATACATATAGGTATGAATATAGTCAGCTGATGACTTTAAAATACAAATTAAGTTAATTTATATTATAGTATAATAATAAAGATTATTTTTGCACTATAGTATAGGATATATTTACAAATTTTAAATTATTTATATTACGTACTATATTTCTTTATGACTATATAGAATCATAAAATGAATCTCCTCAAATTAAACGTTAATGATATGACTATTAAATTTTCTGCTAGGAAGAACCTTTGACCTGAAAGAAAAAATAAAAACAATTTCGAGTTTTATGCGAAGTGAAAATTACTGTCTTAACGACGATAAAAGCTTAAATAATAAAAAAAGGTAACAAATAAATAATAAATCGACATACAAACACATCACATCCTAGAAATTATAGTCCCGAATGAAATTTTTTAGCTATTGGATTTAAACATCCATCACATAAAAAATAAGGCACAAAATCGAATAACTTTATATTTTTAATTAGGTCTCTATAATTCTAAGGGTGCGACATATTGTACATAAATATCCTCAAGTTAAACAAACTACGCTTGTGTGTATATATTTATGTAATATACAACGAACCGCCCTGGGGACGATTCCAGACACCCAGACCATACTAAATAACGGAAAGTTAGTTTTCAAAATGTACCATCCCAGGAATCGAACCCGGAGTCTTTGTATTCCAGCGACTTTGGCCGTCTATAAATTAACAGAGATTAACTTATCACTTAACTCGCCAGTTTCGCAGGTGAACTACTTAGACTAACTAATGCATCAGTGTTAATGGGGATTGTTCACAAAAAATTACCCTCTGATTTTATATTTTTATTACGTAAAATAGGGTATTTTAAGATACTAATTTGAATATTTTTGTATTTTAAGCGTTCGTTTTTTTATAATTCGATTTTAAAGTTATTTCTCCGATGACGTCATAAGGCACAAGTTTACATTGATTTCTTGCCTAGAAAACAAAAATAATAAAAGCAAGTGTTATCTATACCTAATCATAGTAGTCTGTGCTACTTATTTAAATATCACTGTCATTACTCATTACGTATCGTGATCATTTTAGTGTATTTTGTCGCTGGGCTTATAATTTTTCGTGTTCAACCAGAGTGTGTGTTATTATGTTCTATAGTTATCGTAAAAAAATTTAAAGTGGTCTGTAGGGAAAATCCATGTTACATAACTTAAATCAAATAATGTACAGCTAGATTTTTTTTTACACCTGAAGCAGGCAAACAGGCAGACGGCCCACTTGATTGGATTTAGTAAGGTCAAACGCGTTTCTTACAAAATATAAGAAGATCATACGTTTTTTGGAATTTTAACTAGACAGAAATGATTAGGGACACTATTCCTCGAAATGGTTTTTCAAATAGCCAGATTGAAAAAAAGTGAACAATCCCCATTAGGTTTTATTGCTGTTGAGTCTTAGTACCTACAATATTATTAAATATTACCTCTGTTGGGCTCTGAATTAGTCTGCCCAGAATTCCGAGTCTCAGGCGGCATCGACGGTGGATCTATAATAACATAATTGAAAAAATATAGTCAAAATTGTGATAATAATTACTTATAATGCAAAACTCACATTTTATTAAAACTATTATTAGTGAAACAGAGAAAGAATACAATTTCCTACGGCAAGGTGAACTGTCGTAAGAGGCGACAAAAACACTGCCCATGGGGCAGGTAGTAGGGTAGGGTATTTGCCCGCCTCTGGCTACCACCTCTGGTCTAAGTATGCCGCCATAACAACCTTGAATTGTTTTCCGGCATTAGTGGCCAAGTTCCAACCTCCTTTTAGATAGTGGCAGTACATTGGCAGCACCTTTAGTGTTATCAATGTACTATCCGTGCGCAAAAGGTTTGCCGATAGCCTCGTGATGTCAATGGTCAAAAGGGTTGACAAAAAAGTTTACATACGTAGTTGTTGCAATAAATTATTTTAATTTATTATTGTACATACTTTACATAAGTATATACAATAAGGGTAAATAGTTGTCGGCAAACCTGCGCGCGGCAGGTTTGCCGACGACATATAATTAGGCAATGGTAACCGATATCCATCAGGGCCCCAATTCTGCTATTCAATATCTTGGCGTTGCGAAGATATTCTAAGTACCATTCCAATGCGATAGTGCCCAAAACTTATATTCTGCAAATCCACAATATCATCTCGACACCTTCACGGTGGAATAATAGTACTACAATTGAGACGATAGTGTCTGGCGATTTTGTCGAGATGGTGATAGTAGTAGTATTGGGCCCCAGGTGGGCCGGCTACCTGGCAGCTGACTTATATAATAAAATGGCCCATTACTTCACTCGTTTGTTCGTCAATACTAACCTCTATAAAATATATCTCTCTTGCGACTGAAGTAATTTGCTAGCGGTACTTGCATATCGCAGAGTATTTCGACAGTTGGCGGCAAGGAGTCTATCCGCACTATTGCAGTAGTGATCGCCGTGAACCGACCCTCGCTGAGTTTGACTGTCGATTTTGCGTTAAGAGGCCTGCTTGAAAAAGAAAGACGCATTAAATAATTAGATTATATTAAAACTGTACTGAAACACTTACAAGCTAAGATGGCACTGTATAATAATTGAGGTCGCAATCAATTTCCGAAATATACAAAGAATATATACAAATTTCCAACAATAATAGATGGCCTACGAGGAACAACAATAGCCTCGCTGGAAGATCTTGCTTTCAGACGGAGGAGTATTCCATCTAGAATTGGGTAGGACATGATTTTAAAATGAGTTCGTAAAAGTAACGACATTTTCTACTGAACCAGTACAATGTACCACTACAAATGAGGCGAGAACATTTTGTTGGTTTGATACCGCGGCCGTACATTTGAAGCGATGAGGCCAGTGAGGCTGGCGTCTTTCCCTCATTTGTCCCGTACAAAACTTCTAGTTCGGAAATGTTCGTTAAGAATCAGATGTGAACTTTTTTTATTGCAGGAGATCAGCAGACAGGCAGACGGCCCACTTGATGGAAAGCGGTTACCATCGCCTATGGACATTTGCGACACCAAAGATGCTACAAATGCGCTGCTGCTCTCTTAAGAGGGACTGGATCCTGGTCACTAATGCCGGAACATAACACAAGGTTGTTATGGCGTCATACTTTAGACCAGGGGTGGTCGCCATCTAGTCGAGCATATATATAATACTCTCCCACCTGGCTGTGGGTAGTTTTGTCGCCTCTTACGACAGGCCGCCCGGCCGCAGGAAATTGTATTCTTTCTCCGTTCCTGCACGGATAAAAATCGGATCGGTATAGGTCACCTCATTTTATTAGCAGTCGTACATGTCATGTTGTTCCTATTTGTCATGTGAATATCCGTAGAGGCGTTATTTTACTGTTGTTCTCGTTCTGTCTTTTCTCTTAGATTTGACGTGTGACTAGTAGTAGTGGGCAAAAAATTTGGAACAATCTGTTTTGTACGGGACAAATATACTGCCTCAAATGTGAACTTATCATCTCTACTTCCGACTTCCTTAGAAAACCGTGGTAGTTTAATTGGTAACGCTATCAAGTCACGAACAGATTTGAATCCCGGCAGGGAAGCATTCACCACTTAAAAAACTTTGTAACCTAATGTGTTGTATATTGTTACAATTATTACGCATTGACTGTGAAGAAAAACATCGGTATGAAACCTGCATATCGAGATAACAGATTTATTAAACCCGTTAAACAGCCTTGAACAAGCGTGGCGGTTTTACCGCCCATTCCCCTAATAAATGGAGAAACTCGAGCCTAACAGTACAATATTATGGGCTATTGTTATTAAACAATTAATTAAAATCTGTAATATTATAAAATTCTACAAATACTGTGCATGTACATTGAAGCTATTAAAAAAAACACAGCCAGGTGGTAGTGTATTTACCCGTCTTGATGGCTACCACCCCTGATCTAGACTATGCCACCATAATAACGTTGAATTGTGTTTCGGCTTTAGTGCCCAACTGTAACCGCTTTCCATCAGATCGACCGTCTGCCTATTTACTGAACTCATGGAATAAAAAAGGATGTTAATTTTTTTTTACAAAGAATTATGTTTTAGTAAAGAAAATCTCAAGTGCATAATGAGCTTTGCCTCATAGTCTGGTGTCAATCAACTAAAATTTTGATGCAGGTTTCTCTAGTGTTCTAAAACCTAGTGGTACTCCACTCAAGTTGTGTTCCGGAATTAGTGGCCAGGTTCCAGATTTCCTTAAGGGAGCAGCAGCACCTTTGGTGTTGCAAATGTCTAAAGGCGTCTGGTGAACTCGTGCAATAAAAAAAAATATAGCACATTGAAAGATAAATACTTTATTTGTTAAGCCATAAATAAAAAAGAAACAGACAAATATACAATACATCCTAATAAACTCACTTCCACAGCAATAAGTAAGTATAATTTTTAAAAATACATAAGAAGCCAGAAAGAGCTACAAATTGTTACAAAATAAAAAGACTTAGTCTAATCTAGATCGCCCAAGACATAAATCGGTTTGCAATACGAAAAACTTCATCCAGATAACATCTCAGAAACCAATCTTGTCCCGGGTAGAGCCTATTCCCGGCGAATCTAGATCTTCAATATGTTCCAGGAAATTAATCTGTAGGACCTAACATTTAAATTTGATCAAGTAGAATTAATGTTCTTTTTTAGGGTTTCGAAACGTAAAGATATATAAAGAAGCTTCATTGTCTCACTCCGTTGTCTGTCTGTCTGTGTGTCACATTTCATTGTCTTAGTGATTATAATTACTAAGACATGAGCTGTGGCATATATATAGAAGACTCGAATGTATATATGGGGACACAGTGGGTTTTTTTAATTGAAAAATAAAAAAAGCTCTTCTGGCACATAAAACAAATTTCATTTATTCTTAATTTAAAGAATTATAATAATCAAGGTGAAAGAAGCCCCCAATAAGCAGTCAAAATTAAGGAAAAAAAATCAAGATAACTTGATCTATATTTTGAACGAAAAGTAAGCTAAATTCATTTTTAAAGTTGCACTAAAATTACTTCTTGAAGTTGCCTGATCTGACCTGAAAGCAATACTTTTCGTCCCTGGGAAACTATTTCCATGCAGTCATTTTTTTAAAGTATACGAGCCATAGATAATTACTATATGCGATTCATATTCCAACATTTATTGGTCGTAATTCAATAAAACGCGTAAAGTCCTTCACTACTAGATTCCCGAATGTACACACGTCACACCCGTATCGTAGTTGTAACTCAACTGACTCCCCTCTCAATCAGGGTGTTGTTTTATACTTCGAAAATACAAATGTGCCTGCCCGACAACGTCGACACAACTTCCTAGAATTTGCTTGTAATTGTAATCCGCAGCACCTGGTTAATGACGCCAGCCTGCAAGCGGCTGTAAACGAGAACAATTGGCTGTTCTCCACAATAACTAGAAATGCATGCCAATAAATAAGTGAACAAAAGAAGACGGTCATAAAAGGATTATAATTAGTTCAATTGTCGACAGGTAATAAAATGTGCTTTTACAGATCTGTACGTGGAATTTGTATTTGTCGGGGCCTAGGTTGTAATAATATATATCAGTTAATTAGGGCACACAAACTCCGTGCATGTTATGCCAAATTTCTACCGATGGTAAGGTGAGTGAATATTAAGATACACGACCCAGTGATACATTTACTTAGGAGGAATGTTCGATATGATATCACAGATAATAGAGGACGTGAACTGCCGGCCGGTATGCGCAGCAGGTTCGCTTGTTGGCCAACTTCTTCGAACATTCGAATTATTTAGTCTGAAACTCTGATACGCGGGTGCATACGGGTTGAGAATATGACGAGACCCTGCTAAGATTAAACACTCGTGACGACATGATTTACGTTCATATTTTGGGCATGTCCTGTATATCGACGATAAGCACAGAGTTTCAGGTCTTGTTTTATAATACGCGACAGAAGAGCGCTTCATTTCTCGCGATAAGTTTTTTGCTTCCTAATGGGGGTTTCGATGAAGTCTGGCCTTAACAACATTAACAGCCTTTATAGTTCTAAAAGCACCCGGCCGCCCCGAACTTTTCTGGTCTTCGACAGACGAAGTGTTGTTGTATCTGCTGATAGTACGATATACGAACATATGGGTGATACCATGATTTTGAAGTGTCTGGAATATGACCGACGGCTCCATACCCACTTTGTGCAAGGTGTAATCCTATTTTCTTTAACACCCCATTCCATATTGTAATTTGATAATGAACACGAAAAAATATTTGAAATGGCAAAATCGAAAGAAGTTTTAAAAGTAGCTGAACTTCAACTATGTCTGGGAGAGTGTTACAACTTTTGAAACTGTCTGGCCGTTTGGGAAACATCTTTGAATAGTTGACCAAGTAACATAATATATAAAACTCAGATTTTATATTATGACGTAAATAGAATTATTAAACTTTAAAGGCGTCTGGCAGGAGCTTGCTACCCTACAAAGTGTCTGGCAACGGATGGTATGATATTCTAATAGTATCCGGTAAAACATACTAAAAAATTGCGCATTATGCTGTAATGTTTTTGGGAAGCAATTATGCTCACCTTTGCTACCTGTTACCTGTCAAAGCCACCACGGTTCAAGATTCATAATATCCAAACCTTCTTACCTGCTGTAGGGTACTTGCACATATTTTTTTTTAGCCTTTATACTATGTGGTAGGACTAGCGATCACGGGCTCTTAGTCTATATATACTAATATTATATAGCTTATTAACCGTTTTAAATAAACAAAGCGGCACCGCACTCAATTCATCTCCGTATATTAACAGATTGAAGTACGTGGAAGTGAATATTCGGTATTATTCACAATCCAATACGAAAGCTGGGAAGTTTCAATGTAATGTCAGGACAATTAGATTCTATGCAAGTAATCGTAGCTTTATAAATCTTATATTGAAACAGAATTTAGTGATAAAGTCAACTTATCTAATATTTATTATGAGATGTTTGTTCAGTGCAATATTTAACAATTGTAGTTGAGCTAAAAGTAACCAAAACAATAGAGTATAAAATTTAACGAATCGCAACGATATTGGGTAGTAGCAGTGGTACTGACTGTTTTTTTTAAAATAATATATTATTCAAGACAAATTATCAGCCCGCCTGATGGAAAGTAATTACCATCATTTGTAGATCTTGGTGACATCAGAGAGGTTGCAAAAGTGACACCAATCTTGCAGTGTGCTTAATATAAAACGGGAGGCGCCTCTGTGTCGCTCTTTAGCCATCCCGCTCCTCGTGCGATATGTCGATACCGGCGCTCAGGCCGGCAGCGACTGCTTGGTATTGCTTTATAGGGAGACCATTAGTGATGAGCAGTACACGTGTGAGGCAGTACATTTATCCCGAAGAAAATTCATTTTTACTGATACAGCTCAAAATTTGAAATGCTACATCGAAATTTTTGTCGAACGACTACTCAAAATTAAGGGGAAGGACGGAGCGCCCTTACTTACGGATATTGGCATGACAAAGAGAGACAATATGACAATGTTATAGTACGACTGTTAGGAAAATGAGGTGACCGAGACCGAGCATATCCGATTCATAACGAACATTTCCGAACTAGTTTTGAACGGGACAAATAAGGAAATGGCGCTCACTGCCTCACCGGCTTCATCGCTTCAAATGTACTGCCGCTATACAAACCGTACAAACATCCTCGAAGTACATTGTACTGGTTCAGTACAAAATGTCTTGTTACTCTTTCAAAGTCATTTTAAAATCATGTATTTCCCAATACTAGACGTCATGCGCGATTTTGCTCCCAAGCGTCCTCCTTCCTCCCTTGTCTTATGCCGGTTTTAGATCGCGTCTTATATATTTTACGTAGTTTCATCTTTTACATTTTAATTATTGTTCTTTAATCACACACGTTATAGAAGAAGTTTAATAACACTATATAATCATCAATACAGATGGAGACTATTACAAATATCTTACGGCCACAAAAGAAATGTTTTTCAAATTTTCTATGTACACGAACGACAGCTTTTTTTAAATTAAAATATTTGAGTTATAAAGAACAACAAATGAAAGAAGAGACATAATTTAAACAATAGGCATAATACAGAATACATTGAAAAAAGCAACTCAACAATGAATAACGATTGACAGAACGACCAAGTTATAACAACGCGAAATTACTCGTTGACAAAGCAAGTGTAACGTAAGAAAATTGAACAAATACGCATGATGTCATTTGAATACACGTCCCTTGTAATCAGTGGGAGATCAAAGCTCTGAGTAATGCTCAAAGTGGCAGCCGGTAACAACATGGCGTCTCTCAGACAACGGCGTATTTGGATTGTGTTCAATACATATATTGGTTCAATGTATATTTATGTATAACTAGCTGTACCGGGCAGACGTTGTCCTACCTTTAAAAAATTAAAAGCTGTAAGCGTCATCTACCGGGACCAAATGTTAATGTAAAATCGAATCAACTTGAACAGAGTAGAAAATTATTAAAGTACTTATATCGCTATTAAAAAGTAAGGGTTGGTGGTAGAAGAAATTATTTTTTAACGTTAAATCATAATAAAATATAAACAAGAAATTTTGACAAAAAAAATAGGGGTGGGTCACACTTATCATTTAGGGGTATGAAAAATAGATGTTGGCCGATTCTTCGATTCCGATTCTACCCGATATGCACACAAAATTTTATACAAATTGGTTCAGCTGTTTCGGAGGAGTTCGTTAACAAACTCCGCGACACGCGAATTTTGTATATTGGATATAGTATATGTTGCGGACAGAATCACCCCGCTGACCTCACCCCCGTAAAGCCCGTGCGCCCACGCCCCGCCTACCGCGGAAACGTAGCTCGCTCCGTTAGCTGCTAAGCGTCTGCATTTTTGTAGTACTTTAGTAAGCGTGGAGCGAGCCTACATCGATGCGTTCATGCATTCAATGCATTCAATACGTTCAATGCGTTCAATGCGTTCAATGCGTTCGTCAGTCGATTAATACACACATAAGAAGAAGCAATACAAGGAAGACTAAGAAAATCAACAAGCATTAAGAAGACTTCAGCCAACGTGACTACGTGGATCTTGTGAAGCCACCAGTACATCGTGACCAGTGCCGCTTGTATTAAATCATCGTGCCTGAATATACCTGTTGCTGTTGCGGCGTCTATATACAAATAAATACAGTCAACTTGCTCAGAGGTGTTTTCATTTAGGGCAATATCTGCCCCCATAGCTGACAGTATAGTTTCTTTGACAGTGCACAAGTTAACTTAAAGTTGCTTCCCTTGTTATGATTTTTGTAATAAATTAATTAAGAGATAATTTCAGAGCTAATCTTATGCTTTGGTAATACAGAAATATAGTTTGAGAACTAATACAAGTTCTTAAATTAAGAAGAGGAAAATGAGTACAATCTAAGTACTAAAATTGGACTTAAACTCAAAATGTAACATAAGCACATAAAGGTCCCACTGCTGAGCTTGGGTGGAGAAATGTAAAGACGTTCTAACTTGTCTTCATAACGTAAAGAAAATCGCACAGAACATAGATGCTTGTATTTCTATCTAAAGATCGTACAAAATATAGAAATACACATGGATAATGAAATCAGGACTTAGCACGACATTGATAAAAACTGATAATTATATAATAGCAACAACTTATTAATATAGCATAAATTGAGCGAGTAGTTCACTTGGATTTTTGCATTAAGTGTAATAATATGAACAATAAACCCGCAGGGGGCCTTTGTGGCGAAGCTTTAGGTGAGTAGCGACACCTCGGACCTGACTCCGGGAGCCATGGCAAAGCCCCCGCCTTCGTGCATGCCTTAGCTAGCCGGCACGGAGTGGAGATCGCTAGAGCTAAGACTTAAGCTCCATGGTTGGAAGTGATAAATGCCATAACGTCGGAAGTAGCTTCGGTGAACTTGCAGCCGACATCTTGACACCCCTTAGCCACTTACATCCATGTTGCCCCTCGCCAATCTTGGCATTTATATGGGCCCATGTGAGTGGCGAGTGAGTGTCTGCTTGTTTTTCTATGCTCTTTGAACACACGACGGGCAGACACCATAGTCCCCATAGTCCCTGATCTGTAACTCCACTAGCAATTCATTCCAATAGCCCAGTACCTTTCGTTCTCATACCCTACAATAGTCCTACACTTGCCGGGGCTTGCCATTGGGTGCACTTTTACATGGTATATAGGCAGGGACAATTCCCGGTCAGTGTCACGCTACATTTAGATTAAATTTATCAAGGGCCTCCACGTCCTTACTATGACCCCACGCAAGACCTCGCAAAAATGTGGGCCATTTCTATGGCCCGTGTTCTTTAAGGCATACAAATGAACAATAAATGTTACTAAGCCTTTAACGTACAAAACACAAATTTTGAAGACTAACAAAAGTCCCAAAAAATAAACAGAATTGTTCAAAATGGATAACTTACCTATTGCCAGCTAATATGATGAGTTCTGGTCTTGGAAATACACCTTCGACTGAGCAAATAATGTTTAAGAACCCATCATTTAATCTGTCCAATAACATATCAAATCTTCTTTCAGGTACTGCAACAGGAGATAATTATTGTATTAATACACAATCTTTGTTACTACGCTTATATAGTAACACCATGTAATACGTGTATTATAGAACCTACAAAGGGTATACACGAGGTGGGCATATAGCGGAAAAAGAAAAGGTTAAAAAAAATTAAGTACAAAAATCGCCATCCTTGGTTATAATATTTTCTTAAATTTCGCGACTAGTACTTGAAATCTTAGTCTTCCGTATAATAAAAATCAAATAAATTACCGCGCTTAAAACAGTTAGTTAAAACGTAGTTTTATTATCTTGAGTTTAATTTCTTTTTTAATAAATTAGAATAAAAGAAAATATAGACAATATAATAGTTTTAAACTTTAACACTCTCAAATATTTTTATAGCGAACTATTGTGGTACATAAATACAAAATAAATAGTTAGTTTTTAGGCATGGCTCAGAAGTATAAAAGTTCTAGAATATTGAAAATTCATGTGGTACCTCAAATGTAATATGTGTCACAGTAGTAAAAAGCCAGTTTCCATATTCTTGACGTACTCAGTAAAAAAAGTTAAAAGATAGAATAAATACATAGAACTCATAAAATAGATAAACAGATTATCGTGAACGTGCAAAATCATCTGTGTGGAGACGGAGAAAGAATACAATTTTCTGCGGCCAAGCGGCCAGTCGTAAAGGGCAGTAAAACAAGCCACAGCCAGGTTTTACGGCGTTTGCCCATCTGGATGGCTAGCACCCCCGGTGTAGAGTATGCCGCCATAACAACCTTGAATTTTATTCCGACATTAGTGGCCAGGCTAAAGCCTCCCTTTAGAGAGCGGCAGCACAATGGTTTTTCACCTTTAGTGTTTGTTACAAATGTACGTAGACGAGGGTAACCAGTTTCCATCAGGTGGGCCGGAGATGGAGAAGAAAAAGCACGGAAACGGACCCCGCGCTTCGAAGCGTATGCCTTAAACCACTTTGAACGCTCCTGGGGTCTATTTATATTTTGATGATTACGAGCATGATGACGGTGGCGATTATGATTATCATATACTTTGATATAAATTAGGTATATATATTCTCAATAAAGAGTATGAATAGAAAACTAATGTCCATGTTCTAGCCCCCACTTCGAGGATAGAAACAGATTGGAAGCATCTCTGTTATTGTTAATGTCTAAATGCGATGGTAACCATTTTGCAATATGGAGGCTGTCTGCTATTGTTCATTAATAAAAAATATATAACTAATTGTGTAACATATAAGAAAAATGCACGAACATCAATTTTATTTTTATATTTCTTTCATAAACGAATTTTTCCAAAAAATACTCCACAAATATAACCATATAATAAAAAAAAACAATATATAAATATAACCAAAATTATACAAAATGAGAAAGTGTCCATTAGCACTTTCCTTGTTGTCTCTAAATAAAAATAAAACGCTCGTCTCTTGCAACGAATCTACTAACTTATCCCGACCTCTCCCCCAGGTGGAACTCGCGCAAAGTAATTTCCTGTGGGCACGGACTCCCGCGCACTGTTGCGGGCATGCGGCGAACGCACTTATACCTTGTTTAATGCTAATAGCGCAGAGCATGTTGTGGTTTATTGGAATTCACACAAAAAGGTTTCGTTAACAATTTTGCTAAGGGGTAAGATAAGATTGAATCATATTGGAGTCTGTCTTTAGTGTATAATAGCATTATTAAGGAGTTTAATTCGGTTTTCTACTTCACTCTCTTGGACAGTAGACATGAAATAATAAATTGAGATAATTGTATATATTTTTCTTAGTTCTGTAATAGAGGGTTCTGAACGGTACCCCCTCGTATCCACGACGAAAATCGCACTATTTCTCCCTATAGTTACTGTGTGCGTGGATTCGAATTTGAAAAAAATCCCCAGTCATTCCTTACACATAAAACCGCTGAAAGTAATAGTATAATTTTGTTGCCTTCAGTTGTTGTATAAATGTTTGTTGAATTATAATAAATAAATACAATTGACTATTATATAGACTTACCCAAAACCCGGTCGACTAAGAACGTCCACCTTGGGTTAATAGGAAGATATCTTGCACATATCTTGAAACCAGTTCAATTAATCAATCCTACAATAAAAATCACTGTTACGGGCGGCCGCCATTTAATTTGTTTCAACAACTCACTGCACTTGCCAAAAAATCTTATCTTTCTTACATATCTGTCTATTCAACACCGCAAACGAAATCCGGCGGCATCCTCGTGAAGTAAGTCATACTTGAAAGGTATACATACGTACATGCATCGAGAATATGTATTGAATTATGAAAAACAGATACCACAAGAATACTATCACTCGAAAACAATTGTTCAGCATTAAGTAATAAACACTTACTTTATCTTGATTCGGATTTCAATTTCAAGATTTTTTCTCAAGATCCTACAAAGATAGGTAAGTTGTACCATCAGGGACAAACATGATACTGACTCTGTTTTTGAAGCAATAACTTCTTATGGGAGGGTAAACCGCTTCGTTACATAACGCGTTACGGCGCCAGTCTGTCTGGCTTCCTTTTCTCTCACGTTAGATTAGTTTAAGTTATCACTTCTGTCGGGCGTCCCGAGACGCACACCGTCTTTTTTTTTAATTCCACGAAAAAGACACGTAGCTACTATAAGTACAAAACTTCTATGAACTGTTCTTTGATTACCAAAATAATAATCTCCAGTTTAAAACAAAATTTTACTTTTAGCAAATTGAATACTAATTTGATGTTATGACTTCTAGAGAAATAGTTTTGTGTTGACTTTAATATTGCAGCCTAACATTAAACAACTAAGTAATGTCTATCTAATGATAGACTGATAGTCTAAGTAAACTACCAGCGAGTTAAAACAAAGAAGGAAAACAGACTAATGGATTCGTAATAGCTTATTGCTTTTTTATTACTGGCTGTGTCGGGATTTACCTACCTTTCATTTTATTAATCCGTTCCTTATTTACCACAGCATGATGTTTTATAACCTTTATCATTAGTTTAGTCATCTAACGCTAAAGTAAATTTTGAGATCGGATTAGTATATTCACGTGTAATAAATTCTGTCTTTAATAATAGATTATAAAAGTCCGCCTCATTTTTGAAGTAAAACTTCTTTAGAATCGTTATGATTTGAAACTCGATGGAACGAAAAAGCAAAATTAAGCGACACTGAATTCCTAGGTATTTTTTTGTGATTTGGTATTATCGTTATTTTGGTCGTTTTGGTAGGTTTTTGCTGGAATACAGCAGACAGGCTGGTCCACTTGATGGAAATAGACAGTCAAACTCGCCAAGGGTTGGTACACGATGATCTCAACTGCAATAGTAAGGATCGACTTGTTGCTGCAAACTGTCGAAATTAAATGAAAAGTACCACTAGCAAATTACTTCAGTCACAAGAGATAGATGTATTTTTGTAGATATTACTATTCACTCATAATTGTCTTTTCTTTTTATCGTCTGAATAGCCACACAGGCAGGTACCCAGCTGACTGAAAATGGTGACCGTCTCCTATAAACATTAGCAACAATGAAGGTGCTACCAATGTGCTGCAGGCCCCTAAGGACAGACTGGAACACTCCTACATTGGCCGGGGCTTGTCCTTGGGTGCATTATTATATGGTGTAGACAAGGATAATAGCCGGTCAGAGGCAACCCGCATTTACATAAAAAATTTCAAACGGACTCTACGTGTTTGCCTGCCCATGGTCCCACGCAAGCAAAATGTGTGCTGCAATTTGCGAAATAAGTTTCGCACTCAGTATTTTGCTGTGCCGAAACCTAGTCTGACAGATCATTGATTGGTGCCCACCTTCTTAATCACAAAAGTCATACGACTCAAGGCAAAAAGTAGCAGAATTAAAATTATAGTCTACTTATACGTGAAAGCAATAATAAAAAATAAATAAAAAACCGGGTTCTAATTTTTTTACGGCAGGACAACGTCTACCAGGACTGCCAGTAGTTTATAATTCTAACTTGGTTCAAAACTAACATCTATGAAACAAGCTTCCATTACCGATTGCGTGATTGATGACGGTTAATTCGTTACTGAATCTGCATGCGAATCTAACCATATTTAAATTCATTAAACGTCGATAAAGATCACATTTAAATTTACAGAAATTGGTTTTCAAATACCACAAACTTGGACGTGAAACTTATGAGTTCATGTTCAAAGGTAATTTTCACATTGTTAGTTATAAGGTAGTTAAGTTTTAAGTTTACATATCCTTGATTAAATAATTAGAATGTGAAATTGTTTGCATTTTAAACAAATAATTTAATTGAGAATAGAGAAAAACTTAGTTTTAACGGTAATAAGCGCAGCATATTATTTGGAAGTTTCTGCCGGTTTTCAGTAGCCGTGATCACGGAAGAAAGAAATGTCAATTGTCAAATATATAAGTCTAAGAAAACTTTAAAAAGTAGATACTATGAGAACGTAGTATTTTTTACATTTGTGCATCTACATGAATTTGGTTAAAATATTCTTAACCCATGATAGTTAAAGTCCGTCTCCGTGTAGGAACGTAGAATGAATACTAATTTCTGCATTTTGTGACCTGTGGTAAGAGTTGACGAAACTATCCGTAGAGTAGGTCAAAAATTCCCAAAGTGTTCGCCGCGGTATGTGCTCCGTAGAAGACCCGTCTCTTCTACGGCGCACCAGGGTAGCAGTGAGGTGCTCCTGTTTACCATTCTCCGGTAAACTTAGGCATTCGCGATTACAAAATGTGTGGAGATCACCAAGCTTACAGGTCACATTGACTAAGTTGTATTATGTTTTATTTCCTATTTTTCTTAAATAATAAATGTTTTCTTATATATAAATATAAAAACTCAACTTCATATTGTGAATGTTTGTGCCTATCTACTTATTATAATTGTACCCTATTTTAATTAGCTAAGACACCGAGACAACGGACTAAACCCGTAAGTGCGCCGCGAACTGAAAAAGTTTGAGAGCCCTTAGGGTAACAAAGTATTAAAATTGGGAGATTTTAGGTACTTACCAAAAATTGTCATAGGTTTTGTTCTCTCAGCTTCTGCCAGGAAAGTGGACACGACGCATGTATAGTTGCCAGTGAGTTCGGGAACTGGTGACATTACTCTCAACGCCCGATGCTGCGTGTAGGGGTTGTGTGAAACTTTGAAGGTGAGATCTAGCTGAAATACAAATTAATTATTTTCGATGTCATCTTTTCTTTCAAGTATAGGATAAAAACTATCTACTCTAATAATAACTTGAAAAGAATCTTCTATATATAACTTTCGTTGCTTGGTGATACCAACAATTACAATGGTCGGCAAAAAAATTAAAAATTCACTCCTAACTAGTCTGTTCCTTTTTTGGAATTTCGACACTTATGAACATATAAAAATATACTATTAAAATTAAGCGTTTTTTTTGCTTTACATACAAAACGTATATATAATTATTAGGACAATAGCTGATTTCATCACTTGGAAAACATTGAAAAAATGTTATAGCAAGAAACTAAAAGCAGATCAAAATTAACCATGTCAAATTCTATACATTTATAGGATTTTTAAAGGAGGATTTGGTTGTCGACTAGTCTTACTGCTTGATTATATTGTACAGAGCTCAGTTCTGTTCGACAGACGAATGAACGTATTCGGCGATTTCGCATCTCTATCCAAAGCTCTATTATACAAAGCTTCCGCGCACTAGGAAGTCTGGCTGCGCAGCCAGGCTGCGGCGGCCGAAGCATCTGAGCAGAGTTTGAGACTGGTTCTTCCCCGGGGGTCGCATACACCGTCATATTGTAGACTAGTTTCCACAGTTTGGTCACCACAGCCAAGCTTCCAAGTGCGCGCGGGGGGCGGGAGGAGGGCGGGCACACATTGACAAAACAATAACACCGTGTTCAGATTCTAACAATCTTGTGATTTAAAACTTATTACAAAGGTTATTAAAAATATTCTGCCGAATGTTATGTTCAATATGCTGAGTGCAATCCTTGATTGCTGAAAATGCGGCGTACAAATCCTCAAAATATTCTCTGTGTATAATGAATGTAATTACGTCGCTATTCGTTCAAAGAAAGTTTTTCTTTCAAAATCTTAAAAAATATCAAGTAACTAGCAATGTAAATGTTATTATATAGATAACCTAGTTTTTAATAAAGTAATACACGCTACTTTTTACTTTTTAAGAAATTAAGTGTAGATATTCTTAAAACACAAAAGTACCCTCAATTCAACATCACAATGTGTCTTAGAACGGCAAATACATCTTTTTTATAAATTTCATATAATCACGCACTTAATATGTATGAAGCATGTGAAGAAAAACCGCGTTTAGAGCCAACCACCGTTGCGGCGTTGGTTGCCTCGCCGGTGGCTAATTGCATTCTGGTCAAAATTTTATTTCACATCATGGCGCATAAACAGCCACTAAGCAATAAACCTTGCTTGTAATCTAGTAGAATACAGCAACTAACCTTATTTTTCAACAAGCCAAGAGCTTGGGGTTTCTGTGGTGGTATCCACTGGTAGACTGGATTCGACTTGTCCATATAGAACCACTTGAGGACCAACCCCGTCACGTTGCTGGTTATGAAGTCACAATCCAAAGTCACCTTGTCGCGGGTGCCGTATTGTATAACTTCTGGGACCCTCATATTGATTATGCGTACTGAATTAACACCTGCAATAAAAAAGTTAAATTGTTAATATTGCGCCCCGTAGATAAAAAGATATACTGAATTCCCAAAGGGTTATAAAATGTCAAAAATATTATCCTTCAAACGCAAGTTCAAAAATAATCTAAGATTTCCAAAACTATTTCTGAACCCCCTAAAAATACATTATGTTTTGTTTGAAGTTCATTTTATGACTCTACATAATTAATATTAAGTTTTAGGATTTGGTAACCAAACAATGGATTGCTCACCTAAAAATGCATAGTCAAAATACTTTTTTGAAAACATAATAGGCGACGTTATGAAAGCAATCTTACATTTTAAACAAATGTGTGTGTATTTGGACTTTTTTTGTTTGTGTTTAAAATTTGTAATTAGAAAAACAGCCTAAACTTTTATGGTAGTCATTAGCCAGGTATGATTCTAAGAAATTCAGTCCCCGCGGCTGAGAGACATATTGTATTTGTGCAGTATAAAGCAATGCACCAATGGAGGGGTGGGGGTCGAGCTATAACCAACCGCGAGGCAAGACTTGTGTACATTCAATAATCTATTTAGTGACGGACTTTGCGCGTGTTGTTGAATCGTCCATTACGTTTGGACTCTGCACTACGTTGGAATTCACTGTAAAATTGATTTATCTATTTATCTAACTGAATACATATTAAATGAAAAATGTAACTGTGTAATATTTTTTATGCGAATTTGTTGAGACAAAATTTGGGTATGCTTTAATATTTTGTTATCAGGCTTTAATATATCAGTACCATGTACTTGTTTAGAAGCAATATGCATAAAAGTTTCTGAATGTTATAAGCAAATGATATATACTCCATAGGTGGTTGTTGTATATATTTTTACTGCATGGTCTTCGGCAAGTAATCTAGAGAGGCCATTGGGTTTTGCGGCTGATTCTGATTTTATACACACTTTAATGTATTGATATAAATCTTTGCAATGAGCAATGGACGGAAAGAATCCAGTTTCCTACTTCGAATATGATTCATAAATTCTCGAACAAAACAATAACAAGAATAACGCGATGTGCAATACCGTAACAGGCGTAGAAACAAGGGTGTGCAACGATGCGATGCGCGGGAGCAACGGCCCGGTGCGATATTAGCACTCGCAAGGTGCACGCAGACGGTTACCATCACACATATGTCTGATAACAGACTTGTGCACTGAAGCGTTCCCCAGTGTTGAAGTCGAAATTCTTCGAACAATGCATCCTATAGTTCCCAATCTTGAGCTCTCGGCAAAATAGGAACAAAGCTAATATCAATAATATGTATGATGAGAGAACGAAGGGAACCGTGACTGTACTTTGAAAAAGAAACCAAGACGGGATGGCTCAGCTAAATGCCATTAGAAACACTCGAATCAGTAGAGAAAGGGGCTAGAAAGCTGGCAATAGCAGAATATTCTAACGAGAGGCTTTAGACCTTAAATCATCGCCGTAAAGTCGCTAGAGTACACTTCGAGGAGTGTGCTACGGAAATGCATGAATTGGTTCCTCCTTGATCATTCTACTACCGGACAAGCAGATGTACGCACTCACGCCATCTATATGTGGTGGAAATACCAACAAAGCAGACGAAACGCTATTTTCCACTTTTATCATACGCACCGCTGAAGAGTGGAATTCTTTACCGTCCTCTGTTTTCCTGAAGAATACAATCTAGGTGTCTTTAAATCTCGCGTGAACAAGTATCTACTAGGTAAGCGTGCTCCACCTTAGACTGTATTTCCGCCTGCCATCAGGCGCGATGTCAGTCAAACGCGAACCTGTTCATAATAAAAAAAAGATAGCAGAACCGTGCCGGGGGTAGTCCCCGGCTGACATCTCTAATATTTCATATAAACGAAGTTTCACTAAAATGTTAATTCTTTTATAGTGCAGTCTGTCAAAATTTAGAATATGTTACCTCTTACTGTCAGAGAGGCCAAATCTTTACCAACACTTAGGCTAATAATCACTGTTTTTCCATACATTTTTGGCGATTATTTTATTTTAACCATCGGTTAAAAGTCGGTGCACACCACCCTTAGAAGTTTACTCAGAAAACACTATTTGTCCATAAATAGCTTTGTCTGATTAACACAATATAATCATGCTAATACATGTATTATAATAACATATGTATTTTGTAATATATTATTGTATATTTTATTTATGACCATATATGTATATTTTTGTATATTTATTTGTTAAATTAGTTTGAGTATTGATGTGTCCATTGCCTTTTTCCTGCACCTACATCGCCTGATTTAAATTTGTTTTGGATTTAGGTTGCCTGGAAGAGATCGCTTTGAGCGATATGGCCGCCTATTGTATCGTCTAGAAAATATTGTAAATATGGTCTGTTTTTGTAATTGTATGTTTTAGTGTGCAATAAAGAATTATATCTCTCTCACACTAAATACACTAAACTAAATTTTACAAATATATTCTGACTAAAGTTCATTCATGTTTACCCATTTTGATCAAAATAGACCTAAAAATTCACGGACAAAAAAATAATCTGATACAAAATTGTTTGGATTCAGTGGAAGGCATTAGGCGTTTATTCTCCCGGAAACATCATATTATCGAAGCAGGAATCCGAAGGGATATTGTTTTGTGGTTTCCTATAAATTCGGAGGATTCCTTTGAGCCCAAACCTTCCCTTTTAGGGACGATACCCCACTGGCTAATATTAGATTTTTTCCTGTTTTAATAATTTTAGGGCTGCTTCGGTATGTCCAATTTGATTTAGGAGTCAGTTGAAGTGTAATAAAAACATTTTACTGCATTTTTTACCCTAATACTCGCAGTCAGCTTAGCATACTTCGACTTAAATGAGGTAATAAAATTGTATTATTATATAAAAAGTATAATAATAATAATAATAATTAAACTACTCCCGCAGGGGGGCTTTGTGGCGAAGCCTTAGGTGAGTGGCGACACCTCGTACCTGACTCCGGGGGCCAAGACAAGGCCCCCGCCTCCGTGCTTGCCTTAACCAGCCGGCACGGAGTGGAGATCGCTAGAGCTAAGACTCAATCTCTAGGGGTGGAAGTGATAAAAGGCATCACATCAGAACTAGCTTCGGTGAACCTGCAGCTCACCTCTCTACACCCCTTAGCCACTCACACTCATGTTGCCCCTGTCTTTATGGCATTTTTAGGGGCCCATGCATGAGTGGCGAGTCACTGTCTGCCCATTTTTCCATGTTCCCTGAACATTGCAACAAGCAGACGCCATAGTCCCTATATTCCCAGACCGCTAGTATCACTAACAGTTCACCCCAATAGCCTGGTACTTTCTCTTCTCATTTCCCACAATAGTCCTACACTGGTCGGGGCTCGTCCTTGGGTGCATTATTATATGGTGTAGACAGGGATAATCACCGGTCAGTGTCACGCCACATTTAGATTAAATGTGTCAAGGGGCCTCTACGTGTTGACCTCCCCATGGCCCCACGCAAGCCGTCCAAAAGTCCGGGCCATTTTTATAGTCCGTGGTCTTGAAAGACATACATTTCATTAAACTATTAACGTTTGAATAATTGGATAAAATAATACGTAACTATATTATGTAGTTTAAAAAAATGGGGTCAGAAGATGGCGAAATATGTTCTCATCATCATATAATATAAGACCTTGTATCCATGTTTCATATATATAATATAATAAATAAAAGATTTCATTCCAAACTGTACGTAAACGTAGTTGCAGGACTCTAGTTGCAATGCCGTTGGAATTATTAAAGAATTTATTAGAACTGTACAAACACATATAACACAGGTACAAATATAACTGGACGCAACCAGTACAAACTGCACGATTTAATAACACACGCAAAGTCCGTCACTATATAGCTTGTCGAATGTACACACGTGTTGCTAGTTTCTTAATCGTCGCTTGACTGCCTTACCCCTTCGTTCGAGGATTGTTTTATACTAACTATACAATACAACAATCGACTGCGTGGACTGGATTTTTCCAAGAAAACGTAATCTGCACCCGTGCAGCCATAAACGAGTATAATAAAAATAGTCTATTGTCTAATTGCAAATTTTAAAGACAATGTAAACAGAAGAAGTCCAAATGCAGTAAAGGTAATAAACCAGGTCTGCGTTCACTTTTTCGGCATGTAACAATATTATAATAGTATAGATATTTACTTCAAGCAATAAAAACAAATATTACATTTTATACACAATTTATGTCGACTGCATAGGTACTCATAAACCATAAATTATAAACATCCCAAGAATAATAGCAACAAATAAAATGATTGTTTATGAGAGCGAAGATCCTGTTTTTTGTGCACCTTTGAGTAGCACGCGCGTGCTCATCGAACCTTAACCACGTATCTTGGTCGCGTGTCTTAAGGGTGTATCGAATTAATAAGAAAATAAATGGTCCGTGTACGAGTCGGACTCGTAAGAGCCTGATTTGCATGTGTTTAAGTACTTAGTCAACTTACCAATAATTTGGACAAAAAGGAGATGGGGACTTTTGGGACAAAGAAATGATATGAGTTTTTTATTAAAGACTGAAAGGAATCAGCCCCTAAATCTATCCGGAAGACGAGAAATAAGGTAAATAATAATCGATTTATGCGACTGAATATCAACAATTAAAAATATGAAATCACTTATAGCACACAATTATTATTTATTCATTTACTTTAGAGGTCTTCAGGTAGAAGTGAAACAATGTTGTGTGTTTGAATTGCAGTTCAGGAATGCATATTTATTTGGTAAAAATACCGATTAATATTTTACAATAGAGCACACACTTAGCTGCTAAACAAAATATAATATTTAATAATAATAATACGCGCACTCGAGTGTCGCGGTGAGGTGAGGCGAGGTGTGCGCGGAGGTAAACACGTGAGGCCCGACAGGGGCAACGCGCTACGCGTTTGCCGATCATTTGTGAGCGGCCGCCGTGGTGATCGGACGTCTGCGGCTACAAAAGTAACTAAACTCACTGTAAGTGTCAGTCAGGTGGTAGGATATTTGCTCGGCTAGATGGCTACCACCCTGGTCTAAGGTATGTAGCCATTATAACCTTGCGTTGTGTTCCGGTATTAGTGACCAGTTTTCAGTCTCTCTTAAGAGAGCAGCAGTGCATTTGTAGCACCTTTGGTGTTACAAATGTCCATAGGCGATGGTAACCGCTTTCCATGAAGTGGGCCACCTGCCTATTTGCTGAACTCCTACAATAAAAAAAGCCTGATTTGCATTTGTTTAAGTACTTAGTCAACTTACCAATCATTTGGACAGAAAGGAGATGGGGAGTTTTGGGACAAAGTAATGATATGAGTTGAGATAGGGCTTAAAAAAGTTAATGTATTAAATTAAAAATTGAAAGCAATCAGCCCTAAATTCTATCTGGAAGACGAGAAATAAAAGGCAAGATATATAATAATCGGTTTATGCGATGCACACAATCAATTCATTTAAAGTAAGTAATCCCACTGTAAGTAAAATATCAAGATAATAAGTATATAACTAAAAATTGTTATTTTTTATAATCTGGGCCCAAGACATCTGTCATTTCGGCGTTTATTTGGTAAATATCGTCAAAATATGACGGAAAGATTTTGGCTTTAAATTCATTACCATATCTTTGCAATTAAAAAAAAAAACCGCGTGGAAGTTGGTATTGTTATATCCATCGTCAGTCATTCGCAGTCCACTGCTGGACGTAGGCCACCCTAAGACGGCGCCACTCATCCCTGTCCTCTGATTTCCTCTGTTATATCCCGATTTAGTTATTTTTAGTGGATTTTAGGCTTGGATTAGCGTTAAAATTAAACTAACATTAATAAAGCCACTTTCTTTACAATTCATAATATTGCCAGAAAGCAAAAAATTAGTTCATGTTCTAGGTGTTTCACTCCTTAGAAAAATACCGCTTCGGAACGATACCCACGCGTTCTTGCAGTCACGCTTGTCGATTGCGATACATATTATTAAAATATATCTGTTTTCTTCACTCTTGAGTTGTTAACACGAAATTTGATATAGCTTTCTCTTTCTTTTTCTTACTATACGTTACGGTGGATATCGACACGTGCTGCCACTTTTATTTTGAGCATATGCTTAACTTTAAATGGCATTAATTTGTTTAAATACCGTGAACACTTTTAATTGAAATATTTTACATTGAAAAATATAGTCGATTTTATACGTGATTAGATTACTCGCGACTTTGTAAGCCTTGGAATTTTATTTACGCTAGATATTTTTTATTATTATTAAATACTATATTTTACTTTACGGAAAGCATGAAAGTGATATTGAAAGGAGAGTAATGGCAGGAAATAAGGTGAATGGAGCGCTGAACTCTTTTATAAACAGCCAGAAAGTATCTGTAAAGGCACGTCTGGCTGTCCATCAAGGGGTATTAGTTCCAACGCTAATGTACGGCAGTGAGAGTTGGGTGTGGCAGAAGAAGCATGAAAGTAGGATAAATGCAGTTGAAATGAGAGCTTTGAGAAGTATATGTAAGGTTAATGTAAGTGATATGATAAGAAACAGTGTGATAAGGGAGCGTTGTGAATTGAGAGAAGATGTAGTGACAAGAGTTGAAAAGGGAATGTTAAGGTGGTTTGGCCATGTAGAGAGAATGAATGATAGCAGAATCACAAAACAAGTATATGATAGCAATGTGACTGGAAGAGTCAGTGCCGGTAGACCAAGACGTACTCACCATGATCAAATTGAAGATATTTTGAAGAAAGGTCAAATAAAAAGTAGTTTAAATAAGCATGTATGTAAGAGAAGATTAATGAAAGTTGATGAAGCGAAAAGTGTTTGTCAAGATCGTAACAAGTGGAGATCCATTGTCTCTGCCTACCCCAATGGGAAACAGGCGTGACAATATGTATGTATGTATGTACTATATTTTAATTGTTCCATTTATACATCTAACAGCTAGTTAAAGACAAACTTCATACGAGTACTCTTAATTTTCTACTAATGCTAAAGCAGAAGAATGGTTAGTACGATATGAAAATTCGATATTATATTGTAACGAATTTGTAGGATGTAAATTCGAAAATGCCGTTGAAAGTATCACAAAGTTTATTAGAGGTACACACACATAACTCCCAGTTCTTACTATTATAGCTGAATACAACAAAAACAAACCGTAAGTCCGAAAATCGTTATCACATAAGTCGCGCAAAGTGCGTCGATGTAAGATACTCGCTCCGAAAGTGCACTAGGTAACGCCTCGTTCGCAGTCACAACAGGCACATTCCCCAACTGACCGACCCTCATTGATTTGTAAATTAGACATGGCCTCCTAGCAACATGTCACCCAGTGGTTCTTGAAATCGTTAAATGTTTAGTTCAATGGCTTCCAAGAATTCTCATGAAATATCAACAGAGGAAAGAAGATTTTATCACATCTTACGGCGGCGTGAACAATTAATCATAGAAATTTAAGGGAGTAATAAGACACCTGCATAGGATTAGTAAGGACTTGCAACAATATTGATTTTGAAGAAAATTAAGAAAGAATTAAAATGTTTATTTATTATAAAATACAAAAAGACAAGATAGTAGCAATACATCAATTACAGTGTAGTTGACAACCATAAACTTCATTCTTGTTCAATTCTTGTTTTTGCTATTTACGCGAATAGCTTAGTTAATTTTTCAACAATTTTCTTGTGTTCTTGGACTATTTTGAATCTTTTTATGTTAACTATTAGATTTATATGGAATTTTTTAACTTTGGACCTATGATATAACTGCAATATTAGTGAAAACCATTAGTGAGGTTATTTTTACAAAAACTGTACATGTTCTTGGCATAAGGATTGCAAAAGGGGTAAGTATTCCTCCCTCCCCCTCCCTCACCCTTCATTACTTAAAATAACACGGGGATATATCTATACCATAGCCCCTATTTTATTTGTCTGAGGCTAAAATACATATTAAGTTAATCATATTGTTCGTATCAATCCTCTTTAGTGTGTAGTTCTTTTTATAAGTTTTATACAGACATGTCACTCTTATGTCAAGTTTCGGTTTTACAATATATTAGTTAATTTTATCCAAATTTTATTTTAATTATTTTACCCAGTAGTAGCTCTCCTAAACCAGGAATCCAACTTAGCACATGCTATGAGATAAGAACTTCATTTATTACTAGTATAATATTCATACTAAGTAGGGAAAACAATCAACGCGGCACCGGCGGTTGCTCGTCCAGTTGTACGATAGTTAGTTGGCGGAAAGTTTCCATACAGCAGCACAAAGCCGCTCGAATATTAACTTAGTTGTAGACCGTGACAGTAATATGCGTTGGGAATGACAGAAAACCGACTCATGAACGCTAGCTTATGATACTTTGTGTTTTCGTGTTCATGTGGCTAATTTGGTCTCTCCGTACTATTATATTATTTTTTTTTATTTATGTATAGGTTTGCGTTTGACCACTGTCTCATATGATGATACGCGATGACGCAGTCTAGGATGGAGCACGCTTACCTAGAACAATCAATCAATATGTGGGTCGCGAGCCCTAGGGGAGTCGCAGAGCCTTGCTCGAGGGGCGCCGGCAAAAGGGAAAAGGCAATTTTAATTTTTACCTCATACTTGGATACTCTCTAAGCTCAGCTGCTTTTTGCAGAGTATAAGGCCCAAATAATGAATATGAGGAACAAAATATAGAAAAACCATAAACGAAGTCTTTTAAATTACTAACTTTTTGTCTCTCTATGAACCAAAGGGGTCCCAAAATTTTTCAACCTGTAAAGGGGTTCCGTATTCAAAAACATTGAAAAGCACTGGACCTAGAAGATACCTCTACGTATCTATAGCAAAACTTGTAATTTACCACAAGTAAGAACTAATATTATGTTAACATTCTCGCCTATACAGAATGATGAACTTGATGAACTATAGTAATTCCGTAAGAACAAAAGTCGACATATTCGCCGACTCTGCTGCATCTATTAAAAAAAGCAACTCAATTCATTGTTTCAATCCTCTTCTTAACTTTGTACTTTCCTTTATATTTACTACTTTTAGTACATTTTCTTTTTACCACTGTAAAATCATACATTTATAGTCCGTAGATAACCTAATATTAGGCATGCCTTGTTTGCATAAACAGAATAGAGTTTAAGCTATGAAATGGTTTAATGAAGATAAAAACAAAGGTTTATATATATAATGTCAGCCCATAAATGTCCCACTGCTGGTCTCGGGCCTCCCATTATAGGGTGAATGGACAGTATACCCGCCACGCTTGTCCAAGGCGGCTTGGCAGGTTTGACACATCGGTTATCTCGATGTACAGGTTGCATCACGATGTTTTCCTTCACCGTTTTTAGCACGCGGTAATTGTAACAATAAGCACATTAGATCAGAAAACTGACTAAGAGGTGCATGCGTTCCGGTCAGGATTGAACCAGCGCCCTTCGATTTAGGGGCGCTTACGCTAAGGTTAAAGGTTTATAATCTATACTTAATTTTGTAGACCAATAAAAAAATACCTATTCACTGGTGACTGAAGACTTCAAGAATTGTCAGAAAAAACACACAGACAAACTATTCCACTCTTAGGCAGTGTGCACCAGAAAAGATGAAGCAAAACGCTTGATTCTGACTAGTGGTGTGTCTACCATGTAACGGTCGCGGTGGCGCAAATCGGTGAGTCTGTTTATCTGACGGTAAAATGGGTATGGAGGAATCAGCTCGTACAGTTCTAGGGAACACTCCCAAAATATATCCGATAGAAGACAGTTAGCCTCGAGACCCTGCCTCTATGCCCTAAACTCTAAAGTCGAGTAGTCATAGTCAACCAGCTTCCTGACTCTCTTCTAAATTGATTCTAAAGCCTCCAACTGATATTTGGCTGGGCCGTCCCAGAGATGAGAACAATACTTCTACTGGAACAGAACTTGTGGTTGGTATAAGTTCAGCAGTTCTTTCGACGTGAAGTACTGTCTAATTTTTTTTATATCAGGAGTTCAGCAGACAGGTAGACGGCCCACTTGATGGAAAGCGGTTATCATCGCCTATGAACATTTGCAACATCAAGTTGCTTCAAATGCGCTGCTGTTCTCTTAAAGGAGACAGGAACCTGGTCACTAATGTCGGAACACAACTCAAGGGTGTTATGGCGACATACTTTAGACTAGGTGTGATCGCTACCCAGTCGATTAAATACCCTAATATCTGGCGGTGAGCTGTCTTGTCGCCTCTTATGCGACAGGCCACCCAGCCGCAGGAAATTGTTTTCTTTCTCCGTTCCTGCACGGATAGAGAGTTGTATGTCCCCATGTTGTAGCGCTCTGGGAAAACCCCAGGAGTTAATAGCTTGCTCATGTATGGCATAAAGGAGCGTACGCCACGTAAAGTGGATGACTTCCAGATGTCGAGGGAGATCTGTACGTATTTAGTAACTAAGTATCACTCATAATATGAATCTTAACTCTTTAATGACAGATTCAACATTCATCCCAACTTTACCGTAACTCACTAGGGTGACTTTCTCTATGCTAATAGGAGAGATACTCGCAAAATAATGTTGCCAGTGTGATCCAAATTGGAATAAAGAGATGGTAAAATAAAGATAAATGAAAACTCTTGTGACAAAAACAAGACAACATAAATCATGATTACAAAAGGCGAAGTTTTATAATTTATAACAGTTTTATAATACACTAGCGGCCCCAGCAGACGTTGTCCTGCTCTGAAAAAATATGACCCGATCCCAGCGCCACCTACCGGTTCCAATTGTGGATTTAAACCATCCGGGCCACTCAAACACACAAAAACAAAATCGCTCCCCTTTGTTAAGAGGATTCTAGAACCCGATCTCAGCGCCACCTACCGGTTCCAACGGTATAAAAACTATCCTATCTTTCAAGTTGGATCAAACTGCACACGGTGTGCAAATTTGATTAAAATCGGTTGAGTAGTTTAGGAGTCCACCGCGGACAAACATCGTGACAGGAAATTTATATATATAAGATTTACGAAGAAATGTTTAAATTTTTTAAGTCTATTTAATGTTAGTTACTTTTAGTTGTCAAATTACGGCAACATGTTTATATTTTTCTTCAAAAAATAAACAGGAATTGGTATTTTTCTTAAGCTCAATTACAAAAATATATTCTTGCCACTTTTAGTGTTACTCTGGATTTTATGTTGTATATTTAACAACATAACAACGTCTTATAAACAAATTCGTGGTTTCGTAATGGCTAGCGCACGCTTCCTACACTCTAAGGGCGTGTGTTCGATTCTAACCAGAACGCATGCACTACTTTTGCAGTTTGCTGACATTAGGTCAGTGCATATTTTTAAAATTAACTTGTACTAACAACGATGAAGGAAAACATCGTGATGCAACCTACACATCAAGATAACCGATGCGTCAAAGCTGCCAAATCGCCTTGGATAAGCGTGGTGGGGTATACTGTGCTATTCTCCTATTGTGGGAGGTCAGAAGCCCAGCATTGGGCTGTTATTATTTTTATATTTATATTTGTCTTTAAAAATTTCAAACCTTTTACAATAGTTTTCTTTTTAATTTACTTTCAGACTGTTCTTAACTCATAATTGAAAAAGTAAATCTTGTTCAGGAGACCAAGATTTTTTTACTAAGTAGTGAATATCTTATAATTATAATAAATCAACTCACCAACCTATCAATAACCTATCATCGCTAAAGCTGATTAAAAAATCACGATATAAAAAATCAATAGTTATCGTAATTTTGGACTCTAGCAACACTATGCAGGTGTCACTTCAGTCGCTGAATTTTTAAACTCAACGTTCTGAGTTAAAACTTTACCATACATTAGGAAGTCCATCAGTTCGTGATTCTGAAACTTTTCCTTTCGTAATGGGAAACTCCTAACTCTCGAGACAAGTCTTTAAAAATTCAACGAAAATGTTGAGTTTCTTGCTATGAATATTATGTGAGTTACGTTTGGAGTTTTAGGGATCATATTGCAAAATATGTCTGTAAATATTAATGGTGTAAATAGTTTAAAATATATAGAGAATAAATATGTTCATACTTTCATTATTATCCTCTGAATTGTCAGATTATTAAATTTAAAAAAAAGCTAAACAAACTTGTGGGATAATAAAGACAGACTAAGAGGCAATTTAAAATCGGTCGGTATCAGTTTACATTTAATTTTTAGCATTTTTTAAATTCTCCATGCAGGAACGGAAAAGAATACTAATTACTGCAGCCAGGTGGCCTTTCGTAAGAGGCGACAAAACACCCCACAATCAGGTGTTAGGGCATAAGAGTATGCCGCCATAACAACATGAGTTGTGTTCCGGCGTCAGTAGCCAGGTTCCAGTTTCCCCTTCAAGGCCGGCAGCACATTGGCAGAACCTCTAGTATTGATAATGTCCATAGGCGATGGTAACCACTTTCCATCACAGTTGGGCCGTCACCCTGTGTACTGTACCTACTTAGCAATTTTAAAAAATCATATACATTATATTTTGTTAGTATATAGAATATAGATATATATTTGTTACAAAGTTTAGCTACAATACACAGCTGTGTGAAATACGACTCCTCCAGGCGCGTTTGAAGAAACTTACGAGGTATCTTCAGTTATTTGCATAACACGTAACACCGTCTTCAATCTCTTTGATACGAGTTTTATCTACCCCTTGAGTTTAGGGAGTGTCTCGAAATTTCAACAAATCATAGCCAACCTATGAATACACTGACGAGTTTTGCACTTTTGAGAGCTTTCAATGCGAAATTTGATAATAAATTTATGATCTGAATGGTAAAAATAATAATAAATGATCAATTATAACTATATACCGAGGTAAGCGAAAAAGCTCGCAAAATTAGCAAGTTGAAGTGGCATTGGGCCGGACACGTCTGCCGCAAGTCCGATAGCCGATGGAGGAGATCAGTCTTGAAGTGGAGACCACGTCTCGGTAATTGCTGTGTCGTCGGACTTCCTCCAGCCCGATGGACCGACGGATGAGGAAGTCAGGACAGAGATGAGTCGACTTTAGGAGGCCTACGTCCAGCAGTGGACTGTGAATAGCTGACGATTACTAAATACGTTTTCGAATGTTTGCTAGTTCCTCCTTCATGTCCTTAGACATCAGCCAATGATTATATAATAATTTGTTCTCGTCTTTGATTATAGTTCGAAATATAAGTGTATTAATAAAATATTATTTTATTGAGTGCCGTTGGAGCCCTGTAATTGGTTACTTTACTCGATGGTTTTGTTTAACTTTTAACTATCAAATTTTCGTTCTGCGCCCATTGGTATTAGTTTTCTTTTCGCAAAAATAGCAAAATTTGAAATTACGTTTTTCTTCGCACAGGAAGCGTGTATATGTGTGCAAAATCTATAGCCATAGTAGGTTCTTAGTTGAGACAAACAGATGCTAAATTAATGCCATAACTTACTTTCCATCTTTAAGTATTGTAACCTTAGTTATGCGAGTAACAGCCTTTAAACCCTAACAAAATACAAGTAAATAGTAGTTTCAAATCTTTACTGAAATTTCTAAAACATTTTATTCAAAACACTAAGCAATAACGTAGCATCTGCTCTTTTAGGAACAAACTTAGGACTAAGCTGATATTGTTGAAAGTTTTTAAACAGCATTGTTTTAAAGCGGTAGTTTTCTGAGATAATGTGATGTACTGTTTTAAATTTACTTCCAAAGTAAGCTGAGCAGGAACATTTTAAACTGACCATATAATGCTGATATGAGACGAATCAAGCAAATTTAATCAATTTGGTTCAAGATGCACAGAACTGAAAGGATATAACGGTATTTAATTGCATTAAATGGCTAAAGTTTATGTTTATATGAATTCGGTGATTCATTCGAATCGAAGACAGAAATAAACGGTCTAATATTCGCTTAAGACATTTTGGTTTTGTTATACGGAAAACTTATTTCTTCTTTCCTTTCTACTCGTTAAAGTCTTTCGAACATCTTTGAAGTATGACGAAAAGTATCCATTTACTTCAATAATCCCAAGTTCGTAGACATATATTGTAAATTATATTCTTAAGCTAAGCAATTCGTGCGTGTGTTGGGAATGATAAAAATATATATAACAGGTAAACTTCACATTGAATATCGATCCACTATTAGATATATACAATTAATTCCAGAAGCTTCTCTGAAAGAAATCGATATATATATCTATTAGCGATAGGACCGCTGATTGTACTAGTTGAGTGATTGTTATATTCTGGTATTCTATAAAGTAAATAAAAGACACAAAAATCTACTTACCGCAAAACAAACTCAGAGGTTCTCTGTATTCTAGTGAATTAGTAGGTCTAACGCTTCTACTTCAACACCACAAAGGATGTATCAAAATGTTATAAATACCAGAATGTATATTGTTAAATATTTGTTTTAGAATTTAGACCAACGGTACAGACAATATATGTCTTAACTTACTATGACTTGTATCTTGGTACTGTAACGACTAAAACCTTTTTAGTCGTCATTTAAATTAAGAAATATAAAAATTCTAATCAAATTACATCGCACGCCTCGAAAAACAAACGATATCATTATTGTATCGGGCCGCGGACTGAACAGATGTTATAGCTTCCTGATTGAAAATAAAAAAAAAATATTCCATGAACCAGTCTATCATTTGAAGATCCGCACCGAGCTCAAGCCCTGGGTGCGCCACAGTACCAACCTATAGCTCATCTACTTTTACTTATATCTTCAATCCATGTACCTTTATTATCATTCTGAATATATTTACTTTATCCAATAATTAATTTAAGATTTCATTTGAGAGCTCTTTCGCCAATATTACATGAATAAAATATTTTCTAGACAACAATCTTCTTGGTCCATTAACGAAACTTTTTTAATTTCCATCTAGTTCATTGAAATCGCCCCATTGAGGCGCTATCCGGAGCGTAAAGACAATGAATAGTTTAGCAACTGCTTATTAATTTTCGGGATGAAATGTACCTGATAATTTGATACGAGTTACTTAATATTGATTTTAAAGTAGACAGCAATTATTTTAGTTGCGCAAGTGACTAACAAATTGATAGAAGAAATGTACTAAGTAGAGATGGAAATCGCGTGATAAAAGGAATGTTAAATAATATAAGTGGACAGAACCATAAAGTTAGACCAAAAAGAGACCAGGGAATTGTGTGTGCGGTAAAGAACTTTTGACAAAATGGAGGAGTATGGGAGAAAATATATCACCAAATGTTTACGAAAATTGAAATGACAAAGATAAACGATTATTACATTCAGTGATTAGGACTTTCCTGCGATAGGTAGATACTATTTTGACTGTCTAATCATACATGTATATTAAGAAATATACATATTAAATTTAATGGAGGGGTGTAAATTTCTATGGCTGTGAAAACTGTGGTTTCGATATGAGTAATGAATATATCCCTCGTCCCCTTAAAAGATGCAGGCATGTTTTAAGATGTATGTATTGTAATATTATATACTGAAATATATTTTAATTTCAATCGCACTACAATGAAAGTTAAAATTTGACGGTATTATGCCAAGAATTTTCGTTAAATAACGATTTATCGTGTTGATTCACCGAAAAATCACCGAAATCACGCGAAGGTGAGCGCGGTATGCTCTATATAATTGGATTTCAAATACCATACGAGTATTTGTCGCTGATCCGAGTAAGTGTACGCAAATGATAAATCATTCTGGAGTTTTCTCACAGAATATTCCACTCGTTCGAAGAGAAAACTTTGTTGATGTTGACATAATATAATTTTGTATGAGATTATTATGTGTATTTGAAATTTAACTTTGTCATGGAGTTAGGAAGTAAAGTTTTGTTGAAAAATATTTGGATATCATAATTTAGCTAACATTGATTTGAGAGTCAACCAAGAAGCGGAAAAATTCTGTCTCATAGGAGCGATGTAGTCTCGTTCCTATGAGACAGAATTTTTCCGCTAAAGAGGTTGAAGGTAGGAGACCTCGACTCGACTTAGTAGCGCAGCGATGGCCCTATTCAGCAACACCAGTTATTCTAAAAATTCTACATGTGGGCTACGCAAACCTGTATCCACAGAGCGAGAGAAAAAAAACGGAGAGGGCGCCATACATGATTTTTTTTGGCATGAGTTCAGCATATAGGCAGATGGCCCACTTGATGCAAAGCGGTTACCATCGGCTATCGACATTTACAAGACCAAAGGTGCTACAAGTGCGCTGCTGTTCAAGAGAACAGTAGCGCACTTGTAGCACTGGAACCTGGTCCCTAATGCCGAAACACAACTTAAGATGGTTATGACGGCATACTCTAGACCAGGGCCATGCCCACCCAGGGGTTTTTTTGTTTCCTGCCTTACTGATGACAGGCCGCCCAGCCGCAGGAATCATCTATGAATATTTACAACTCCAAAGGTTACAAATGTGCTCTCGGCTTCGGAGGGGAGAACTGAAATCTAGCCATTGATTCCGGAAAACAACTCTAGACTGCTACAGAGGCATTTTCTAAACTAATGATGACAGCCATCAAAACAGACAAGAGCCCTACCAGATGGGTGGTTGTGGATTGTTTTTGTTGCCTTCTCCAGCTGTAAGAACTACTAGTCATTCCTCGTTCCTGCACAGATAATCATTTTTTATAGTTTGATAGCAAAATAGGAGAATACTAGGCGTTTGTCGTCTCTATAATGTCCTTCAATCTTTATGGTCGATTTAATTAAATCAACGGAATGTTATCCCCATAAAATTCTTTATTAAATATAATTGTGCTTTTTAACTTGGCATTTGGGTAGACGCCCTCGACGTCAACATGGCGTGCAGCACTCGCCTTGAGTGCTGAAGTGCACGCTCCACTGCTCTTTGTTTGAGTAATACAAACATATTATGCACTGCACCTTGGTGCTTCATTACATGTTTTAAACGATTTCATTAGGCTTTATTGTATTATCAAAGTATAATAGAATATGTTTTTATTGATCTACTTATCTTTAATGTAAATTTAATATGTATTGCTCTTAATAGACGTAATATATATACTCGTATATGTGTGTGTAATTTGGTGTAAATAAACTACAAGATGTATGAGAACAAATGTAAAGACAGATCAAAAATGATGTATGGATTGTGTGAAGGATGATAAGATGATTTGTGGTCTGACAGAAGATGTATGTCAGAATAGAGGAGTGTGGAAGGAAAGGACATATTATACGACCCCAATTAATTGGGATATAGTGAAAGAAAAGAGATATATGTACTTTTTTTTTTTTACTTACTATTATATATATATATATATATATATATATATTATATATATATATATAATATATTATAATATATATATATATATATAATATATTATATATATATTATATATATAATATTAATTATAATATATACATATTATTATATATATATATATATATATATTATACGATAGAATGAAATAAATAACTACATTTAGTCCAGCACATATGGAATGTGGATGATGGCGCGAGCGATGGCATGCAAAAAAGAAAGAGGCAAAACAAGTGGCCACAGTACGTCTCTCGCACATCGAGCCCTGCACCGTGCACTACGACCGTGTGCGTTCACAAGTATCGCGTATACCACCTCTGGTCTAAAGTATGTCGCTATAACAACCTTGAGTTGTTTTCCGGCATTAGTGACCAGGTTCCAGTCTACCTCATGAGAGCAGCAGCTCATTTGTAGCACCTTTGGTGTTGCAAATGTTCATAGGTGATCGTAACCGCTTTCCATCAAGTGGGCCCTCTGCCTGTCTGCTGAACTCTTGCAATAAAAAAAAAAAATTTCTTCGCTCACTGTATACTTAGGTCTTTCTTGAGTGAAGAACAGATATTAGTTAATCTGCGAATGTTGGCAGACAGAAACTGTATGCGGTAAGCTCAGGGACGTTTAAAGCTGGGTTAAGGGCTGATTTTTCAATAGTTAGATAAAACTTATCAGTCCAATAAATTATAATCTGAGTGAATTTAAAAGCAAAACCATTGAACTGTTTTATTCATCAGACTGAATTTTCCAACTTTGCTATTCTAAACTTTATTTTTTGATTAACTTTTTTTTGGTGATTGTAAGAACGGGCCTTATTTGATCGAATTTAAATCAGAACTACTACATGAAAACTTCAGAAAATTTATATTTTCTTTAAAAAGTGCTTTTTGTTTGAAAAATTGAGTTTTTATTGAAGTATACAGAATATATTCGGTTGTATATTATTACTTTCATATTGAATTTACAAATACATCAAACATTTCTCATTATTATAGAAATTTGAATAGCGTGCGATTTGGAAGAAGTTTGAAGAATTTTGCCGATATTTTAATAATTGAATGTACCTTAAGAAGGATATATTCATAATAATTACTAATTAAAGTAGGGTAAAGACTTTTCCGTGAACACATGTGCTTTCATTTCTATTTTTCTAAGAATGAACTTTTCCTAGAACCACAAAGGAGACGATTATAGCTTTGTATGCTTATAATTAGTAGTACCGTAAGTATTTTTTATACAGTAAAGAATACATAATTATACAGGCGGCCTCAGAGTAGTTTATTATCATGAAATTTCTTTGTACATATGTAATTTTGAAGCACTGCGAGATCTATTTTATTAAATTTAACATTATATTTGATGTATTTCCTTAATTTTTTTAAGTGAACCATTTTCAAGCATATGCTTGTTAATCATTCAGATGAAACTTGACAAGTACACAAAGATAATAAAATTTTGACAAAACTTTTACTTAGAATTTTGGGTCAGAAAAATGCCTAAGAGTATTCGGCCGCGAACTATATCTACCGTACACACTGTGTCGAGTGTCGCTGTTAGTTGCCGTGTCTGTGGTTGTGACATTTATTGTGATACCACAATTAGTGTCGGATTTGCGGCTGTGTAAATACACTGTACCAAGAACTTCTGTGGACACCGAATTTTTAAAAAAGTTCGGCATTATTCAAACACTGGTAATAGAGGAACTAGAGGAATACCAAATGTTTTAAACACCTACTATTATTTGTGTGAGAAAAGTTCGGCCACAAATTGTGTACATATTAGGTCAAATTAATAGTATTCAGACAGACCCATCTTTGAATGTGGGTAGAATTCTATATAACCTGGTAGAAGATATAAGAAATCAGTGATAAGTAGTAGATTCGTGAATTTATGTTTTGTTACATCACGTAATTGTACTTACCAGGATAGCATGGTCGCTTAAGCGACATAACCCTTTAATTATGAATAAAAAAATGTGTACATATATTTATAGACATTTTCAAGACACAAAAATTTCGAGAAATGTAAGCAACACAGAAATGAGTGTCTGAGATTTGTGTCGCAATCTCTCGTAGTCTAAACTTAGCTTTAGTAGTTAAACCACCACGGTTATTAAAATATGAATAATTATTAACATGCAAATGACTCTTTTAGATCTGTCAAAATGACAAGGGGTATTTATAGATCATACTTGCCATCGGGTATAATAGCAAGTAAAATTATAGTATCTTTATATTCACAAAGCAATTCCCTTGTCGTGCTATATGAACTTTAGAATAACTTAATAAGTCGTATTCATTATAATTTCTCTTTTTGTAGTGATGAGTTAATTAAAAGACTTTTAAAGCTACAATATCATTTCATTTAACTATGAATAAAAAAAACATACATACATAACTTTACGCCAGGTCCCTTGCGGGGTAGGTACGAACAACAGAGCGCCATTCAGGCTTATTGTTACACACGTCACTTGCTTCTTTGACATTCATAGCTTATGTCATGCACGTTCGTCTGTTCTTAAGGCTCCTGACATCACCTTCTGCTAGTACACGATCAATTTGATCATGGAAGGTGTGTCGTGGCCTTCCGCGACTTGCATCTATCCACTTTTGCATTGTATATCTGTTTAGTCATTCTTTCATCATAATTTCATTCCACATGCCCGAACCACAAGAGCATTCTTTTCCTTACCTTCACCCCGACACTCTCTTTTAGACCAACTCTCCTTCTTACTTCGGTATTACGAACGCGGTCCGCGAGCGTCACTCGGCAGATTTTGCACAGTGCTCGCAGCTCGACCGCGTTTACTCTACTTTCATGCTCTCTTTTCCATACCCAACTCTCGCTTCCATACGTGAGCGTAGGTACCAGCACCGCGTTGTGTATGGCAGGGCATGAATAAAATGTGTCCCTAAATACATAAAAAAATGAAATATGCATAGTATTTCATAGGTGTATTATGCTATTTTAATGATTGACCGTTCCTTGTAGTCTAATAGTCTAATGTCTATAAGTTATTCAATTTATCTTTAAATAAGTCATCATTTAACAGCTTGTTCCTATACCTTATTATTTTCATTCAGTTACCCCACCGTGTACCTATGACGTCGTGGTAGCATAATGGCTAGTGCACGCGTCCTAAACTCAAAGATCGCGGGTTCGATCCTGACCGGAACGCATGCACCACTTACGCTGTTTTCTGACTTAATGTGCATATTGTTACAATTACTACGTGCTCACAACGGCGAAGGAAAACATCGTGATGCAACCTGCACATCGAGATAACCGATGTGTCAAACCTGCCAAGCCGCCTTGGACAAGCGTGGCGGGTACACTGTCCATTTCCCCTATAATGGGAGGCCCAAACCCAGCAGTGGGACATTTATTGGCTAATATTAATAGTCGGTAAAATATAGGAACCGGCCATAAGTGAATCATTTAGTATATCCTAGTTATAATTCGCTTCTATGCTATAGTAGCTTATAAGTTGACCCACTTGTGCCCTAAATTTAAATGACGCGGGTTCGAAACCAGGCCGTAATTTTTTTGTATTGCATGAGTTCAGCAGACAGGCGGACGGTCCACCTGGTGGAAAGCGATTGCATCGCCTATGGACATTTGCAACATTAAAGGTGGACTGGAACCTGACTACTGATGTCGAATTACAACTCAAGGTTATACCGGTTGTAAGACCATGGGGTGGTAGCCATCTAGACCGGCAAATGCTCCCCTTACGCGTAGCTGATGGCCCTCAATCGAGTTTCCCCTCTTTAAAAAAAGTTATAAAACAAGTGGTATTAGTCAGTGTGATTAATAGTGATGTATCTATTGGAAATTATTACACAACGCGTTCGGCATCCTTTATTCGGCTTCACTTTGATAGTCCGAGACTTGGTCTTTCTATTAATTGTCTAAGTTAATTAATAATTAAACATCATATATGGATATGATATTAAATTACTTATTGTTCTGTTCTAAATGTGGAGGCATTAAAATAATAAGAACGGTGAAATATTACGTGTACAATCTATAATATCTTTGATGGCGTAATAATATCCTTTAGTTAATTATTTTATAAGCTTATTAAAGTCTAACGTATTTATAATCAAACTAGCTTTTGCTCGTGACTTCGCGTTATTGTATATTTTTAGACAAGGTGAATGACCGACCGTTGGGAGTGCAACACGCCCTCTTTAGAAATCTCAAATTTAATTTTCAATACAAAATACCCGTAAAGTGATCTGACAAAGGTGGAACTGACAATGAGAGAAAAATATTAAAATTTGTGTTGTCACTGATGTTGCCATGACGATGTATTTCTTAGTGAATTGCTACGGTGGCGCCAATATAGCGCGATCGGGGCGACATCTTTTACATCCCTAACATCGTGAATGTAAAATGTCATGACGATTTGTTGCGTAATCAAGGCGTGAGAACATCACAAATAAACAAACTCTCAGGCGCCTTCTGTGGTTGAGCGGGATAGGCTTACCTTACTACAGCGCAGAAGTTCCGGACTCAATTCCTGGCAGGGTAAATTTTGGAAACGAATTTTCTCCGTTATTCACTATAGTCTGGATGTCTGAGATCGACCCCAGAGTAATCCCAAAATAGCCCCAGTGGTAATGCTCGGCAAGCACTCTATCGAATTGTATTCGAATAGATGATTCGATACAAGTTGTTACACGTTTCTTTATTATAATATTGAAGTGATAAAGTATTTTATAGTTAGTTTTATTAAAATTTAATTATTTGTTTTACTTTATAATATTACATAAGTAGAATTATTTTATTGCTATTTTCTGCCCGCGACTTCGTCCGCGTTAATTTTTTTTCATAAAAAGTATCTTATGTTACTTCTAATACCTCCAAGAATATGTCTACAAAGTTTCAAGATGATCGGTTGAATAGTTTTCGCGTGAAAGCGTAACAAACAAACTTACATTCACATTTATAACATTGAGTCCCTACTAATTATTATTATTTAACAAAATTAGGTTATTTTGATCTTATTCCAAAAGGAAGGTTTGCACTGAAAATCAGCGTTGTGTCGAATATAATTCCGGCACAGCGATCTGCTGAGTGCGAACCTTGTTTACTGAAAATGCGGCGTACAAATTCTCAAATTATGCTCTGCGTATAATAATGTATAAAGAATGTAACTACGTCGCTATTGCTTCAAATAAAGTTTTCCTTTCTTTGTTTCTAATCCGTTGTACCCGTAACAGAAGCGTTACTTGCTCAATTTGGGGATATACAATATGTGTGTTTGCCTACTGATTATAATTTAAAAAAATATATTTGCATTTACAATACTAGCATGGAATATAATATATGCATATATTACTTAGGACTAGAGTTGTATCAGAAAGAATGTTCGCATTGGCATGTCGATGTGACTATTGGAGACTCGCGTCAGCATCTCCAGCCGTGGTAGCTTAGTGTACGCGAGACTCAAAGGTCGCGAGTTCGAATCCTGTGTGAAAACATACGCACCATTAAGGCAGTTTTTGACTTAAAGTGCACATTGTTACAGTTACAACGTTCTAATGGCGAAGGAAAACATCGTGATGACACATGCACATGGAGATAACAGATGTGCCAATTCCGCCACACCTTCGACAAGCGTAGCAGATATTTCTGTGCCCTTATAAAAAATATGGGAGGATTTAGCCCAGCAGTGGGACATTTATGGGCTTTTTTTCACCAAAATAGGGTAACTGAAGCAATATTTTCGACTATATTCATCTTAACCACCGAAACGACGTAATTTATAGGGATGGAAGATACCCTACAACAAACAAACAACTTTCGCATTAATTACAATATTAAGTTCTCTTTTATTTACGATAAAGACATTAACTTTTTCCATATATCTATTCCTAGCGAAAAGCCTAATACCTAATATTAATGCAAACCGCCTATCGCCAATGGCCATTGATATCAAACTTGAATTTTTAATTCAATAATAAGCGCTTTCAACCGCCAGTTGAATTTAAAAGAGGTTTCCAACAATTATGTTCCTTCCTTGTACGACATAGTGCAATTTTCTAGCTAGTCCTGTAGGGAATACTTTTCGAGTTCATGTAGTATTTATATTAGCGATGGGCGCCATTTTCGTCTTTCGGCATCCTATTGTCGATCACAAACTCTGGAATATATATGTAAACACAGTATCTTAACTTGGAATAAAAACTTTTGAATTGTATTTTTAATTACATACATACATACATAACTTCACGCCAGGTCCCTTGCGGGGTAGGCACGAACAACAGAGCGCCATTTAGGCTTATACTTACACACCTCACTTGCTTCTTTGACATTCATAGCTCTTGTCATGCACGCTCGTCTATTCTTAAGGCTCCTGACATCACCTTCTGCTAATACACGATCAATTTGATGATGGAAGGTGTGTCGTGGCCTTCTGCGACTTCTGCATCCATCCACTTTTGCATTTTGCAATTTGTATATCTGTTTAGTCATTCTTTCATCATAAATTATTTCCACATGCCCGAACCACCAGAGCATTCCTTTCCTTACCTTTACCCCGACACTCTCTTTCAGACCAACTCTCTTTCTTACTTCGGCATTACGAACGCGGTCTATTTAATTGAACTATGAATTACTGTCACGCCTGTTTCTCATTAGAGTAGGCAGTGTCGATAGGTTTCCACCTACCGCGATCCTGACATACATTTGCTTCATTTATTTTCATTGATCTCTTCATACATACAAGTGAAAAATAAACTTAAAGAACAATTAACTGCAGTTTTTTGAAATCAATTCCGTAACTAAATATTTAAAACAGAAAGTTTTGATTTTGTGATGTCCGATCGTTTACCAAATAGTTTATCTCTCTATGTAATAGTAACTAAAAAGGGTGAAAGGAGGAACATAAACGTATAGTGGAATAAGAGTATGGAATAGTCAAATTGTGAACATAAAAAACAAAGGAATTTTGAACGATTGCTTATAAAACTGTGAAAAAATTCACAGTGGTAATTTTTGACGTATGATAAGTAACAATAAAAATAAAAAAGTTTTACGATATTACATAAAAAATACCTGATTGAAGCCATAAGCGACTTGAAGGCTGGAGATTACGAGTACTTCGCTCAAAGAATTATTGTTTATATTCAGAGAGGTACTATGACTATGTTAGCCAGAAGGCTAGGAGCATTACCTCTAATGCATAAGGCACCTAGAAAGGTGCCCTATGACAGCAGTCGAGCAGGATAAATTTTTTGAAAAGTATATATAATATTTTATAAATTGTATATTTTTTACTACATGTTGTTCGACTTCAACCGTTTGTAGAGCGTCACACTCATTTAAAAACATTTATTATGAAAATACGTCTTTCGTCTTAAAGCCGAAGCTGAATAAATATTTGTGCAACACCAATATACTCTAGGGCTCAACAAGCAACAACGAAGTTTATTTTACAATACCAGTTATAATTGCAGCGTTTGTTTATCACGTGTTACGTGTATATTCGAGTTTCAACCGAGTTTCATTTAACTGCAGTTTTATTCAATTTTAATTGCAGCATGAAAGTATAATGCCTTCTATTCGGAGTTTCTTGTTACTTTATATTATACTTTCGTCTTTAATTGTTGGTCTATGGATAATTAATATAGATAGATAACATTTTATTGCTCACCAAAATAAACAAATACAAAAAGAAAATGCATAATTACAGTACTTCTTGGCAAAACAAAGGCGGCCTTATTGCTATGAGCGATCTCTTCCAGGCAACCTAGCTCAAGCTAAATTCTTAACTAATCTGGCTATGTAGGTGGAGCAGAAACAAGATAGGACTACACAATATAAATATATATATATACTTATACTAATTTATAAATTAATTACGCACATAAATATATAAACGTATATACAAAATAAACTAAATAAATATATTTATTAACATTATATGTGACAAGTGTTCTATATTAACATATATTACAATAGAAAAATATTTAAATGTCTAACATATTACAAATATGTATTTAAAGACAAACAGTACTTTCTAATAGGGATTTCCATAATGTAGATAATGTTTTGGCCTCTCTGACAGTAAGAGGTAACGCATTCGAGAGTTTGACAGCCTGCACTGAAAAAGAGTTATCATAAAAGGATTAAGTGTGTGCAGGTGTCAGGAGTCTACGATATGTATCTGAGCGTAAGTTGTGAAAAGTGGATATAATAATGTAATACTTTTTAATCGATTCGAACCTCTATTCTATTACAGAAAGCAATATGGCTGTACCGTAAATAAATCCAATTGGGATGCGGACACATTTACAATAATTTATAGGATTTAATTTAAACTACGTTTTAACGGTTAAGCGACAGCCTCTGTAGTTGAGCGGGCTAAGCCTTTGCCGGGCAACTTCACTGCAACGCAGAGGTTCCGGGTTCGATTTCTGGCATGGTAAATTTCGGAAATAAATTTTCTCCGTTACTCACTATGGTCTGGGTGTCTGGGATTGGCCTCAGAATAGTCCATTGTATATTACCCGTAACAAAAGCACAACTAGTTTAATTTGGGTATGTACAAAATGTGTTTGCCTGCCGATTATTAATAATTTTATGTTTTAAGCGCGGAATTTCATTTGATTTTTATTTCAACGTTTCGGCCATTTTTCAGTAGCCGTTATCACGGAAGACTCAATCTGAAGATGTCACGTGCCAATGAGTAATGTTAAAGTTATTATTTGGCCTACCCTCAATTTGTTCATTTTATTTATTTAATTTTAATTTGTTTATTATTCATTCTACCTAATCTAACTTACCCGAAAAGTAGCCGAAACGTCAAAATGAAAATCAAATAAAATGCCGCATTTAAAACCGTTAAAGTTTAGTTTTGATTATTTGTACGAGTCATGAAAAGTTAAGAAAATACAGTTCTCACATTTACATAGTACAAAAGAACAAGCATGAAGATAAGTTCAATTATTTCTATATTTTGTATAATAGAAATAATTGAAAATAATTTCACTCCTTTTACTCGTACCTGCATAAATGACGTCATAAGTTGCAGTCGTTTTGTAAAATGATAAAAAGTTTATTGTGTGCTCCCTTTTTGTCTTTCTTTCTATTGTTTTTACGAGACAGTAGTTTCTGAGGAAAAAGCTATGTCATACAAAGACAGACAGATAGATTACAAACGAACAGACATGACGATTGTATAAGAGTTTCGTTTTTGGAAAAATGCGTACGGTATCTTTTCTTTGAGCTAGGGAACTTTGCAATAGTAATCCTAAGTATATTATCATAATGCAGTATTCTTCTATCTAATTAATTAGTTAAACGGGTAGTACAATAACTCACATTGCAACACAATGGATATCTTCAATAACCACCACATCCTTCGCTTGAGGTCAATCCAATATTTGTTCAAACATTCACCAACAATTCGCGCCAACACACCGATTAATTACGAAGATAAACGAACTTTCTCGAACTCAAGTTCCCTCCAAAACTAATAATTAGAAAACATAAATTGCAAATGTCTAAAATTAAGCAAAGCTTCACTAAAATATGGTTTAAATTATTAAATTAATTTTGTTCTCATTAGAAAACAGTTTTACTGAATGTGCGTCGTGAAGTTAGAGTTCTAGGCATGTTCTATTTTTAAATTTGACATTAGGCGAGACAGTTTATAAAGTTTGACAGCTTGTTATGCTATTATAAAGTTTCTAAGAAGTCAAGATATTTTTGTAATTGTAATTTAAATAAAAAAGTATTCGAATATTACAGTAACATATTTTTTTTATCAATTTACAAAGGGATTAATCACGCCACTGTATTTTTCCAATTTTTATCACTACCACGCTTCACACACTATACAAAATCATATTTGAAAATAGAATAAAAAATAAAAAAGCGCCACAGGCAAAACTTTTGGTTGCAACGTTTTTACTTTCGACTACGATTAAAAATAACGATCTCTTTTGTTATGAACTAACGTGTGTGGGGTTCGAACCCGGACAAGTAACTAAACGGAGAAGCCAACTGACGTCCGGCACCAGCGGACCATATCGCCATTGTGCACTTATTGGATAATTTATTCTCAACTTCACTTATGAATAAAAAGTTTGTTCTTCTTGCATACATTAGATTTATATTTCGTACCATTGTTATCAATGGGCTAACAAATTAGACAGAAAGGAATAGATTAGGGTAAGTGTTGTCAATCTACGTAAAATTAGCGGTTTTGCTAAGGTGACAAATATCCACTACTTTTTAAAGGCTTGTTATAAAAAACACGCCATATATAAAAAAAAACCGGATGGTGTTGATAACGTTTTTAATTCGATATTAGATTAACACTTGCAGTTTTTGGCGGGAACTGAAAGGAGATGCTGTACTATGAAATTTTATTTTCTAAAAATTACCAGTAATTGTAGGATGTTGATAATTTTAGAGAAGTAGTAGTATGTGTTTTTGTGAGAATTGTGATCTGTATAGTCAAATGTGGCCTGTCGAGTTGTCAGAAGAACTCCGTTGAATGGCGTCAGTTGATCACCTACAGTTCAGCTGAATTATACATAGTCTTAAGAAAATGATGAAACTATATTGAAATCTAAGATCTGACTTAAAGGCCTAGCTGCCCAGCCCTAAAACTAAATAATACAAAAATATATACACTTAGAATTGGTTTATTTCTTTAATTCAATTTGGATGAAACAGTCAAAATGATCAGCATAAACACAAACTTGAATCATTCAATTTCATTATATAACATTTTTTTTTACGTGACTTTCATCCATCATTATTACATGCCCATACCACCTTAATATTCTTCACAACCTTATGTGCTCATTTATCACCTTATCAATTCTCGCAACACCACAAATCCGTCTCAACATTCTCATCTCAACTGGAGACGTTTGCGATCTGTCACTTTAGTCCATTGTTTTTCAACATGTGGGTTGCGACCCCTAGGGGGGTCGCAGAGCCTTGCTCGGGGGGCGCCGGCAAAAGGGAAAAGGCTATTTAAAATTATACCTCATACTTAGGTGCATTCTACGGTCAGCAGCTTGTTGTAAAGTATAGGTCCTAATAATGAACAATGGTAATGGTGACAAATTAGAGAAAAACATAAACTTTTAAATTACTAAATTTTTATCTGTCTATGACCCAAGCGGGTCGCTAAAATTTTTCAACCCGTAAAGGGCTCGAATTCAAAAAGATTGAAAACCACTGCTTTAGTCTATCACACCAATTAATCAATAAAATTGATAAAATCAATTTGATATCCGCTCTTTACGCACAACAATAATATTTGAGCTATCGGTTAAGGCACACGTCCCAATCTTCCGGCGACAGCGCTCATCCGCGATTAGCCATACACGGCCTACATTAATTTGCATATTGTCCCTTAATATGCGAATATTGTCCATATGATCCGCTATTGCGTAGGTATTACGGCCAGTTTGCTTTATCATTTTACTGGTTGTGGCAGCGAAGCTTCGTTTGCATCGGCTTTAAATTATGCCATTCTGAACAAACACATTAGAACTGGTGGGTGAGCCCAATATAGGCGAGAGTAAGACGACTTGGAGAGCCATGCTGGAATCATTATATTGATTACAGTTTTTATGGCCGGCTAGATCAGTGACACCATGCTCACAGAATATCGGCGTGAAACGGATAGCTGTCAGCTAAATTTCTTTCGCATTGTATTGTGCCTATCCCATTCGTCTATTCCATTCCTCTATCCTATTTCTCCTATACGATGCTTCTTTCTTGTCCCCCTTTTATTTGATGCAGTTTTTGCCTTAGACGCAGGGTAATGTCTTTTCATGTGACATCATCCTCTGGCCTGGGAGGCTTTACACCGAGGAATGTGTGGGACCCTTGAACGGGCGTATGCAAATTTAACCTCTGAGCGGAGCGGGGATGTTGGCGGTCAAACTACCCACTAAACCTAAATCTGTCCCCCTATCTTACACGCTTTTTGAGACTCCATTGGAACTAGACCAATAAGTATTACTACATCTGTGACGTTTAGACGCTTGTCTAGTTACGCATTGGGTTCGTCACAGGTTTTCTCACCTAAAAGCATGGGATGAAATAATAATACATAATCTCATCGCCTATACCATTATTTTAAAAAACAAAGGCATAATTTTTTATCAAAACATATAAAAGTCGTCTATTTTATGTCAACACAATCGGTTTATATAACTCGCTTACAGGAAATCGTTAACCCCCAAAGAGCGCTTATCAAAAATATAATTGAAACAAAAATAATAAAATTTAAGTCCCCTATAATGATAGGCGGGTATGTTTACAAAAAAGCGTAAGCGCTATCGGAATGCGCGTAACGTTCCGGACGAACGGTCCGGAAGTCCGGCACACACGGACCGCTTCCGTTCCGTCACGCCAGCGGGTTGCGGCCCACCAAACGGCACTTGAGCTTTTTACAAGGGTCGTGGTTAGTGGTGTGGTGCTGTCGATAGTTTCATGATATCGATTGTATCAAAACAGTATATTTATGTCATCATCGTTACTATATAGTAACAAAAGTTTTATGAAGTCATAGAAAGATCTTTCAACAACTTATCTGCTAAATAGCAAAAAACATGCAAGCAACAAGCAACAGCCATGTTCAAACAGCATTTCGACAAATTTTATAAAAAATAGGGCTGCCAGTTCTAAAGAAGTTGCTTATTTATGTATAATTAAATTTAGTTCAAAATTAATAATAATATATGATTATCTTAGATTAATCTGATATATTCAAATGTTTTTCATGTTTTTTCATAGATTGTCAGTCAACACAGGAGGGAACACGGTGAAGCTCTTCATTTAAATTACAAGTTAGGATCTCATATTAATGTATGCTGAGTCGGAAGCACTATTTATACTATAACTGTCATGTGTACCCAGGATGAAGGAAGAAAAAGAAGATTTTTAAACATCACTTAACTGTAAATTTGTGTTCAAATGAGTAACAGCATTTACAGGTTATCATGAAGATACTTAAGACGGAGTGTTGCTTTACAACATTTACTAAGCAGTACACTTACTAGTAACTCAATTTAAAATTACGCCAACAGCCCTGTTTGTTTGTAATTACAAGCAATACAATAGAGCAAATAATGTATAAATAATGAAAGTGTCAATTTACTGATTTTGCTTCGAATAACTTAGGAATTTCTTTAAATAACAAGCTAAGAGACAAAATTAAAAAAAAAAAATTACGTTTGACTTGTTTTTTAAACATTGATAAAAGTGTTCTCCTAAGTATGTCTAAATTGGTCTAGATATTCATGTAGATTATAAATAACAATCGGTAAGTAATTTTATTCTGTAAATTAAAATAAATAAAATTTGAATTCATCGATAATTTTAATTTGCTAACAACTTATAAGCACTATTTTCAAAGAGATAGGCATAGTATGTCCCCATACAAATGTACCGATATAGGCACAAAATGTCCACAACGTTAGGATTGGGACAAATTGAAAGCTTTTTATTCAAGCATTCGCAGATCCCTACTGACAATGTGTTTTTCGATGTTTTCCAAGGTATTTAGATCAATAATACATGGGTATTGTTTGGAATTTTGTGGTCTAGCTGTTTTAGCTTAAGTTGCTCATAGGGCATTGATTTTGTGACACATTCTGTTGTATCCATTTGTAGAAAATTTGTACCTCTTTGTACGAAAATTGCGCGGACGGAGGAGTATGAAATTTCGCACGCATATTTTATATAGAGAAGGATTGTAGAATGCTACTATTCTTTTAAAATTATGCTTAAAAATACATTAAATCATTAAAATAAAAATGGCGAAATCTGTGATTATAGAAGTCTTGACATTAAATCCTTAATGATGTATGGATTTAGTTTCTGTGTTATTATAGTAAACTTAACTAGAAAAAGTAAATGAATTCTTTATGTAAGTAACATAGAACTACTAAGCCTTAGCCGCAGGGAAGTCTAGTGAAAAATAAATTATTGTCTTCACTGTTTCGCATGTATAATATTTACATTTGTAAATCATGGGCAAGTACCCGCTAGTTTTGACTGTTAAATATGTGTATATTAATTTTCTTTGTCGAAGGTGATTTTTCATTTAATTTCGCTTGTATAAACTTTTAATTATTTCCCTCGGAAATTATCCCATAATTTGAGAGGAAAAGTATCATGTGGATATCTTCTTTAGAGAAAAAATCTTCAAAAGTAGAAAGCATTACACCAAAGACCTTATATGTGCAAAGAATAAATAAAAAAAACTGAGTCAATTGTGATGGCTCGCGACCATACACGACATTACGGGTATTTGATTAATATTTATGGGTCTAGCAAGTTACGTCCGTCAGGGCCCTTCCTTCGTAGAGCGACATTAAAGAGATTCCCCGTAGCACTTCTTAATAATAGTAATTTTATAAAATATCAGTTTGGAATAGAATTAAACCGGTAACTTGCAGTCGACTTTGACAACTTTCGGCTGTAGCAGAAATACAAAATACAACAAAGGTATAAACCCTACACTAGATGACTGTACTAATAGGGTTTAGATATATATTAATTAACAAACTTCCACATCATTACAGAACGTTATTTTTTTTTTTTTTTTTTTTTATTTTTTTTTTTTTTTTTTTTTTTTTTTTTTTTTTATATTATATTATATATATATTATATATAGGTAATAATAATATTATAGGTATATAATATATTAATATGCATTTTTTAGTATATTTTTACAATATTGTCCAACTAAACCCTGCCCTAGCTTTTATCCCATTTTCTCTCTCTAGGTTGTCTGCTAGAGATAGCTGCCAGCAATAAAACCGCCATTTGTATTTAATTCTAAGCTGTTTTTGTGTATTGTTTCGTAAATGTTATTGTAAAATAAAATGTAATCTGTTCTATTTTAATAATACATAATGTAATTTATTATTGATCAAACTTAACGAAGAAATGGAAGGTGAGTTGAAATGCCACGCTGCTTCGTCTCTTAGTTGCATCAGGGGTATAAATCGGCTGCTTTTAGAGAATCAGTTAGTGAAATTCGCACGGTCTAGGTATACTGGATCGTGTAAAGCGTAGCGTGAAGTTCCACTACACACCATTTCGATTCATGTGATATTCGTAATACAAATCTGAGAAACTGATTATTTTATGATTGTCACAGGTCTGATGCCCAAAGAAACAAAGGAATTCTGGAATAAATAATAATAATAATAATTTATTTATTTCAGACACAAAATCCATAAAAAGCAACATATTTTACAATTTCAAATTACATTATTATAAATTAAATTAAGAACTTAAAAGATATAGATACAAATTAACAAAATGAAAAATGGAAATTGTCAGCTGTCAGTCGGTCAGTCCCTCGCTACTAATAAAGGCCGCGTCTTATTTTCGACTAATGTCAAAGGCTTTTGGTTCAGTGAATGATTTTATTATATTAGGCAATTATTGCGGGCTAAACGGGAAGAACAGAAGATTAAAATATGTGGTGTGAAACCTGAAGAGCTTACGGCCAGCAATCACGATTAGCTGATGACGGACTAACTGAACTTACTGAGTTTATATACAAACAATATGCATGTCATAAGGATTTCTTAGTTGCTAAATACCAAAAAAACGTTGTTTGTATACAACTTAGTTATAAGTCCAGTTTACACCTATCATTATGCAGAAAGTAGTCAAATCTTTTTGATGTTGATCAAATAACTTTTCTATTAATCAAGTCATTGCCCTCAAGCAGAATAAATACAATATTCTAGTGCTTTGATTATTCGATCGATTTATACTGTGCTATATTATTGGTCTTTAACACCCGCATAAGGGAAGAATAATGGACATAATGCTTTCAAGTTAGAAAGTTGGTACCTACATTTTTATTCATAAACTAGCTGTTATCCGCGACTTCGACTTCGAGAAATTAAATTAACTTGTATTTTGTTTGCCTTCCAATGTGGCGATGGCGGTGTGCGCGTGGGCCTTTAAATTTAAAAAATAAAATAAAAGTAGCTTAAGTTACTCCTACTAGTTATAACATCAGCTATCAGCCAGTGGAAGTCCCGTCAAAATCGCTTCAGCCGCTTCAGAGATTAGCCTGAACAAACAGACAGACAAAAATGTTAAAAACAGATTTTTTGACGTACGTAAATCGTCCTCTGACAGCTACGGCGCGGGAGCGTGTGAATTCGATTCGGGATTGTAATTCCCTGGTTTCTTTTTAGAATGTTGTTCTGTTATTCGTGCCTACCCCGCAAGGGACCTGACGTGAAGTTATGTATGTATGTATTTTTACAATCTTTTTCATTTGCTTTTTTTTAACCATTCCACGCGAACGAAGCCGCGGGCAGAAGCTTATTATTACTTAATATATAAAGCTGAACGCGCTAATCTCAGGAACTACTGGTCAGATTTGAAAAATTCTTCCAGCGCTAGATAGCCCATTTAACGAGGAAGGCCATAAGCTATACATCATACACCTCACACTAAGACACTGTAGGAGCGGAGCATCAATGAAGAATGTTTCAAAATTTGGGGGCTTTTTAACTAACTTTTTTAAAACTATTTCACGCGGACTTAGTCGCGGGCAGAAGCTAGTATAGTATATAGCTATACTAGCTTCTGTTATATATAACATTAACATTATGAAGTAACTGTTGAACGTTTAAGGTGCTTCGGTCACGCTTTCCTTACGATGCGCACATTGTGCGTAAACACATACTTTTACAGTGAAAGTCATGAATATTGTACCCCTATAAAATTATTATTTAATTAAGTACTCACGGTTATTAATAGTACATTATGGTACTAGTGTGTAACGTTGGTGATTACCGCCGAGGCGCCATTGAGACTCGAGCCGTAGGTGAGGGTCTTAAGAGAGCCGAGGACGGTAATCATGAATACACACGTGTATCACCTTGTCATAACACACTTGTGAATAAAATAACAAGAAAAACTCATTTTATATAGTAGATAAAATAGATATTTTTCCTTGGAGTTTTCAGGTAGTAAACTTTCCATAACATTAAGGGCTTCACATCTTACATCGGGCGGTGTACAACATATATCATTTTCTTCGTAACTAGTACTTGTAGACATTTTAATTAATAAATAACTATAATTTCAACAGTGAAAACGAGTTGTGAAAAATGTTTCGCTATGGCGGGAAAAAATAATCAGTTTTCCTATGGGCGCGCATTGCGATCGGCCACAGACTAAAGAGATGAGGTTTTTTTTTATTTTCCGCGCATAGGTTTTGCGCTATTCTGCACGTACAAATGGGATTTAAGTTCTTTTATTACAGAGAAACAAAAGTTATACATGAGTGAAATTTTATTTATTAAACACGTACGAGTTAAATTATCTATTTAAATAAGAAGTTGCATGAAATGAGCAAGCAATAGAACATTAATTTATTTGTTCTATAGAAACGATCTTTTTTTTTAATAAAACTTTTTAAGAACAAGCAACTCAACAATAAAATTAAAAAAAATTCTATAACTCACTATGAGTTATTTTTTACTCACAGTTTGATTATAGTTCATTCTGTGCTAATTCGTGACCATAGAGCCACTTTATGACAAGTTGTTGAAATATTATTAAAACTAGGTATTTACGGTTTTAAAGGGATTTATATTTTTATTTCAGTTTGAATTCACTTTTAAATAATAGTTCAAAGGTAATATGTTCTTAAGGTTTCGAGTCTAGTTGTAATTGTTGCGTTGGTGACCCTCATTTTCTTGAACTACCACGCTCAACTACGCAACACTTCTCTGGAAAGTTTTTTCCACGTACAATAAAGAGTTGGATTGCGGCAACGCCCTTGGTGTTGCAAAAGTCCATAGGAGCTGGTGACCACTTTCCATCAGGTGGGCCATGTGGCTGTTTGCCGCCTTTTGGCAATAAAAAAAAGTAAAAAAATTACTAAATCTATAAGAAAATGTAAAATTGATATTTAAATGTAAAATATCTTTTTTTAAAGCTTAGAATATAAATCGATGATTTTCATATTGTTGACTACGAGTACTTGTGACTAGAATGAAAATCTGGGATGTTTTATCCCGAAAAATAGAAGGCTTTTGTAGAAAACGGATTAAAAGCTTGCGTGGATAATACTGGATAAGATCGTGAGATAATCCAACGTCTGTCTGCTGCCCTGAGATTAAGATAGTTGTGTTTAACCTTATATAATGACGTTTACAAGTCTCTTTTATTTATAAAATAATAATAATAAATAATTATAATAAACTAAGTAAATACTTAGATCTTGCTCACGAGGTTACCGCTATGTGGCGGCTGGAGTCAACGAGCATTGTACAGATAGTTGTAAACGTCAATGGTCTTATAGCGAAAAGCCTCGACCGTCATCTAGAGAGGCTTTCGCTGGGAAGCTGGGTGAAGGGCCAGATACAGAAGGCAGCACTCTTGGACACGGCAAGAATTGTGAGGTGGTTCCTGTCTCTGGAGCCCTAACCACCGGTAGTTTGGACCCCAGGCTCCGCTGGCGATGATCAGCAAGATTTTATATTTTTTTATTGAATATGTATTTTATTTTTTGATATATTTTTGTATAAGAATAATGTTATTTATTTTTTTATAAAAAAATGTCTTTATATATTTTTTAAAAAATGTAAAATTTTTGAGAATAAATAAATAATAATATTATAATAATAATAATATTATATAATAATATATATTAGACATTGCAGCAGAGAACACTACTAGCTCCAAAGATACCGTTAATACTAGTTTTGGAGCTAGTAGAAGCACAAGTAATAATTTAGTTTCTAAGTCTGCTAATTGTAATGTCTTCATTTTGTATTTAAGATTGTAACTTAACTTATTTTTGAGGCAAATAAATCATTTTATTATTAATATTATTATTATTTAAGTCACTTTTCTTCGTATAAGTTTGTTACCACACATACATATTGTAAAGATGAAAATATCAATATTCTGAGTAGACATAATAATGTAATAACAAATTTTGATCTTTAATATAATAGTTCTCTTAACTTTCTGAGAATTGCAATTAGTACACTTAAAACAAACTGGTTCGTTTTATTCTAAAAGTTTCAAAACAAAACTACTCTTCTAATATTATTCGAACATTTAAACCATTGGACATTCATTGCATTGAACTGAATATAAAGTTACACTTGAGTCCAATATAATTTTAACTTTTATTGCCACAAACTGTTCTCCAACAATAAAGTTACGGCACTCTTTTATAGAAATTGCTATTGAAATCTCAGTGTTCGAACAGGAATACTAATGTAGTTTCAATTGAGCTAGAATTTTTAAATCGATGTTTTAACAGTTGAAAAGTCAATGAAACTGATGTTGTTTATATAATACTTTAAATAAATTATTTAGATACAGGAGATAAGAGGTTCATTTTTATCGTAATGTTACAAGCTATAGGACTCGAATTAAAATGCCGTTGAAATTACTATAGAATTTATTAGAACTATACAAACACGTATAACACAGGACAAATATAATTGGACCCAGTCATTATTACAAAATGCACGATTCGACAACACGCGCAAAGTCCGTTACTATATAGCTTATCGAATGCACTCATCTTGTTCGTATCGTAATCGTCGCTTAACTGCCTCTCCCCCACCCCGTTCGGGCATCGTTTTATACTAAACTGCACAATACAAACATCGACCGCGTGGACTGAAGTTTCCAAGAAAACGTAAACGTAATCACACCTGCAGCGAAAAACAAGTACAATAACAAAGGATGTTTTTCTTAATTACAAATTTTAAAAACAAAGTAAACACAAGAAGTACAAACGCGGGAAAGGTAATAAACTACAGGAGTGCATTCACTTTGTCGGCGTGTAACAATAATAATATTAGTTTATTAAGGGCACTAAAAAAACTATGACAACAGAAGTCACTTAACTATGTGCAAACATGGATATATATTAACTCTTGATTTTATATATTGTTTAACTTTATTAGATAAAGTATATAGACCTGTAAATAATCTATATGTATAATATATTATTTACATAATTATGTCAATAACAAATCCTGACTTTAATATATTTTTATTGATTTTAAATACAATTTTTAATAATATTGCCATCGTTTTATGATTCCTTCGTAAACATGGTTTTATTATTTAATTTTATCACAACTATCAGTAAGCAGTGATATATTATGTATTGGAATTAGTAACAACAGCAATTAAGATAATTGCGCTGTCGTATCTGATATGAAATTATGTGTCACTTGTGGGTATTTAATATGTAAAATAGTAAACACAATGTCCATGAATAATATTGTAATTGTATATCGTTACTATATCATAATGGTGTTTTCAGATAGATAACTTTCTATTTATTAACAAATTTTTTTGACAAACATGGCACGTTTTAATTTCTTAGCTAGGCAAATTATATTATATCTTCGGTAATATATTACTCTGAGACAGAATCTCTGATATCCAGACCAGAATATATTAAAAAGTTATAAATGTAAGTGATTTTATTGGGGTGGTTGTTTATTTATTATTTATAATTTTAATAATAATTGGTTCGAGATGAGTATACGTTCGAAATCGAGGATAGTTGTCTCATTCACTTTATATAGAATTTTTCGATCATTTGAGTAATAAAAGGGTTTGAATTATACTTAATTACGCGTAATAAGACTGCTATCGTGGTATTCAATATACGGATATATTCGATGAAATATTATATTTTTTATCACATTATATAGTTTTGAAAACAAAATCTCAGTAGTTTATACAAATTAGTTACATTTCAATATGGTGTCAAATCCTAAAACTTATATAGGTGTTTTCTTATATTTTATAAAGTTAGCAATTTGTAAGTAAATCCCAGCACTATATTATTTTGCTAACATCATTGGTTTGTTACAAAACAGACATAACTGGAGATAAACATTAACAAATGTAAAATAAAAACAAATAGTATCAGTTATACAAAAGTGTATCCATGTGTTTAATTACTGTAGAGAAAAGTATATAAATTTTTTTTATAAAAAATTTGCTTATTCACTGCAAAAAATATCAGAGTATTTTGTTAGTAAATAAAACAGTAGTTGTATTTTCTATGTAACTTCTTTGTTTTGAACTTATAAAATTAATATTACATACAAAATGTATAAAATTAAGATTCATGGCCACGTGTGTATTCTAAAAGTTGGTATACCAGTCACCGTGACTTACCGTTCTGCTCTGATTCCAAATTTTTGTTACTTCTTACTGTTTACATACGTAAATCTACGCTGTATGCAATACCATAAAGGAATATTTGTTTTAAAGGATTTGTTTGGATGGCCACAGAGTGAAACTAGATATCATATTACGGGAATGATTTGTAACTTTTTAGTACTGTGGTCGTTTATGTTACCATTACAACCGGTTTTTAGGTAAATGGGAATTTTGGACGTGGATACAAAATATTTGTGTACAGAAATATTTCGCAGAATTTCGTAGTCATCTTAGCAACAGAATGTAGATTAAAAATAACTAGTTTTTGACCACCATTTATATATAATGTATGTATATGCTGCATAAGCTAAATCCGCGCGCAAAAGGTTTTCCGATGACTGCTTACTATTATTGAATATAAAATAATAAAATAAAATAATGTATTGCAAAAACTATTTATGTAACCTTTACTTTCAACTTTACTGATCATAGACGCGTGACATCATGAGGCTATCGGTAAACCTTCTGCGCTAGGGAAGTAGTAGTAGTGTCGTATAGAAGTGTATTAAGTGAATATATGATCTTACTTTTAAGGTGGGGGTTTTAACTGAGATAATATGTTGGTTATCCAAATGCGTCTTATAGAGTTTAAAAATAACCCCGTTACCGAACATCCACGTTAGTGTATCTGTTATACGTACGTTATCTGTCAGTATATAATATTATAACCATTAAAAACAATATCGTTTCACAAAAAATGCATTACACGCATCATCACATTTATGTGAAACGGCCTATGACTGTAACATTTTCGCACGTGCGGTCCCACCATTAGAATATCACAATAAATTCATTTTCATAACTGTTTAAAATTTAAATTAACAACCGAATAATCTTATAGGCGAAACAATAGGCAGCTTTATCGCTAAATGCAACCTATTCAATAAAATTATTTAAGTTAATTAAATAATTAAGTAAGTAGAGTTATTTAAGTTACGATGGTGGTATGGATATATTTTGTGATGCATGGGATGCATGTCACATGTCAAAAAAATCTTTTAAACTAGAAGATAACGGATCAAACGTAAAGGAGAGCACAAAAGAGATGGATGGATTATGTGAAGGATGGCATGATGATTTGGGATATGACAAACCTATGTCAGAATATAGAAGTATGAAAAGAAAAGACATATTGTGTTGACCCAAAATAATTAGGAGAAGGTGATATAAAAGGGAGACTAAAAACAGAATTCTTTATATAGCAATGTATTACTTTGACAGAAGAACGTCAAGCTCTAATTGATATTAGTTGTCTATAAAGACTAAGGTTTGGAACTTCAAGAAATATTTTCTCTTATATGACCTATAAGAATATCATTTCGCAGTATGCATAAACGTTTTGAACTCTATAATTAATTTGCAATTAACTAAAACACATTAGAGATTTAATATTATAATACGCAATCAATTCCATTGATAACCACATTCAATAAGTATCATTTGTGTCAAAATACCACAATCGATTAAAAGATTATATGTAGAGGCGATATAATTTGTTTATTAGAGTGACTATTTTACTTGTCATCTCGCAAATATAGAACTTTAGACATTTGAACACATTAAACTAAGGTTCCTTTTACTGGTTCTGGGTGATTCAAAGGCAACACCACACCGAACACAATGTCCGGGATTTTATGTATAAAATGTTTGATTTATCATTAGACGACAAAAGTAGAAAATATGATAACAGTAAATTCCATTTTTCAGAGATTGAGCTATGCTCGTCATTTTAGTTACGTATTTCATATAATATTTTAAGTACAAAATCCGTACACCTAGTCACTAGATGTATAAAATGTTTAAAGATTTATAGTTTTCACACTATGTAAATTTCTCTATATTAATCAGTAAGATTTTGAAGTGTAACAATAATTCGATTAAATTGGCTTCGGTGAGTATTAAGTACACATTTTACCATGTATAAAATATAAAAAAAAAACAGTTAAATTATTCCTTGTATTTAATTAAAATGGTTTTGTGAATCTATGTTACGTATTTTTATGTATTTTGTGCGTTTTTATGAAGTCAACAAATCTCTTTCTTTATTTCTGTCAAAATACAATGTACAAAATACAACCTACAGTTGTCATAAAATTTTCTAATAGCTGATAAAGCCCTCATATTCATACACTCCCACATACATGTTTAATAAGCAATGTTATACCAGTGTGTTCACCTATTCATTGAATGAATACAAACAAATCATTATTTTTTAAATCTATAGTTGCAATAGTACGTAAATTAGTATAAGAGTTGAATTTGAAAAAGAGAACACAGAGAAAGTGTACAATGAATTTAAAAAAGAGAAAATATCAGTGGGGCCGATAATCATAATAAAATTTTGGAATCTGGTGATCTGAATCCCTCCCTGACATTTTATTATTCGTAAGTTCATTGTCAAAAGTCATGGTAGCGTAATGGCTAGCGCACACGTCCAAACCCCAAAGTCGCGGGTTCGATTCCCGTCCAGAATGCATGCACCATTTAGGCAGTTTTCTGACCTAATGTGCATATTGTTATAATTACCACGTGCTTACAATGGCAAAGGAAAACATCGTGATGATTCCTGCACATCGAAATAACCGATGTCTCAAATCTGCCAAGCCGCCTTGGACAAGCGTGGCGGGTATACAGTCCGTTTCCTATATGGGCTGTTATTATATAATATTGTTCCTTGTACAAAATTGACGCTCATTTTATACTAATATATAACGTTGAAGGGTTTGTTTCTTTGTTTGTATGCTTGAAAGAGCTAATATTAGAAACTACTGGTCTGATTCTTTCAGTGTTAAACATCCCATTTATTGAAGAAAGCTATAGGCTATCGTTACGCTAAGACCAATAGGAGCGGAGCACCAATGAAGAATGTTTCAAAATCGGGGGGTTTTTTCAGCTTATTTTTTTAACTATTCGACGTGGACAAAGTCGCGGGAAGAAACTAGATACAGATAAAGTTTAAATATATACATTTGAATAAAAGCTTTTCATTTTATTTTCGAACCTCGCTAGACATTATCCAAAGCATATTGACCAATATGATAATGTACAACTAAATAGCAATATAATTTCGGAGTTCCAATATAAAATGCACCCTTTTACGCTATAGTCGGATCAAAATAAACATGCAGCGTTGTATTGCAAACATTTACGCGTGGCGTCGCATGAATAACGTAACAGGATGATCCCTTGTGGGGAGAGAATGGAAAAACGTCATTCAGAATTTCCAATGTGATATTTGAAAAATTAAATAGTTATACGTAACTTATATGTAATACGTAACTTCATAAGGCTCAATTGAGCGGAGCGGTTAGCAAGCTACTTTATTAGCAGTGTTCACTGCTCTCGAAGAGCAGACCGAAAAGTGTGATTGTGGATTTTTTTCGAAAACAATTATTCCGAAATAGGACTGACCGATTCAAGGAAACGCAGCGGGGACGTCTGGAATTTGCCAAGTTGAGATAGCACTAGTACTCCTGAAGAAGTATTGTGGGCATCTGAGTTAGAGATTCCCACTAAAATCCCTAGACGTGCCTTCAGAAGAAGAAGTAGAAGCTCAATCAACTCCGGAGGCAGGGGTTCCTAAGGCCACTGCTGGGAGAAGGTACCCCCTGGCGTTGAAATGAGCTAAACAAACACTACTTAAATTTATAGAAATTTAACCTGTATTTTATATTTAGTTTAGTTTTAGTGTTTTGAGAATTTAGTGGGGAGAAGTGTGACGTTAGTTACATATCATATTATAGAAGGTGTGAGTATCTATATATTAATACGTGAAACAAAAACTGAGTACTCCGTTTTAAGAAAATTGCGCAGTCGGAGGAGTATGAAATTTCCTTATAAAAATACACTTATAGTTTATAAAGAGATGGAGTGCAGAATTCTAATAGTTTAAAAAAAATATACATAAAAAACACTTTAAATCAATAGAAAAAACATTACTCACACTACGATGCATTTTGAAAGAAAGAAAAACTTTATTTGAAAAAAATTGCGACGTAGTTACATTTTTTACACATTGTTATACACAAAGCATTATTTGAAGAATTTTACGCCGCATTTTCAGCGAACGAGGTTTGCACTCAGCATATTGTTGTGTCGGAGTTATATCCGACACAACGCTGATTTTCAGTGCAAGCCTTCCTTTTGGCGTAAGACCATAACGACCCAATTTTGTTTATATAAAATAAAAAGTAAATAATAACTAATAAAACTAATTGTTATTATGTAATACATAATAATTATCAACTAAATAAACTAAACTAAAAATAATAAAAGTAACAAATAAAATACTTGGTTACTTCAAAAAGTAACTCTGTCTGTCTGTCTGTCTATCTGTCTATCTGTCTGTTCCTTTTTCACGTAAAAACTACTGGACCGATTTGGCTGAAACTCAGTAGGTATATATATTATTATGTTTTCGATACCGAGAATGAACATACGATACTTTTTATCCCGAAAAGTGAGATAGTTTCCGGGATAAAAATAAATTTGTCTTTCTGTTTGTTATGCTTTTACGGAAGAACTAATAGGCCGATTTGGCTGAAATTCGGTACGTATGTAAATTAAATACTGAGGGTGGACAAGGGATAATTTTCATGTTAGCCTTTTTGATAATTTTGACCTATTTGGTCATCTTGGCCTTTTTGGTCATTTTGGCCTTTTGATCATTTCGGCCTATTTGGTCAGTTCGGCCTATTTGGTCATTTTGGCCTTTTTGGTCATTTTGGCCTATTTGGTCATTTTGGGCTTTTTGATCATTTTGGCCTTTTTGGTCATTTTGGTCTATTTGGTCATTTTGGCCATGTCGGTCACTGTGGTCTTTTGGTCATTTAGACCATTTTGGCCTTTTAGGTCAAGTTTTGTAATTTATTTTGTTAACAGATAGACGGGGGATGGTATAATTAGCGATATAAAATGAAGTGAATCTTCCGTGGACAAATACATAAAAATTTAATATAATATAACCTGTAGCACTTGCTCTATAAACAAGAGGCACGCACTAGTGGTTAACCCGCGGCGCAGCCGTGGGGTAAACTCTAGTAAGATATACATTGCAATTTTTAGAAGGATAATTAAGTGATTTTGGCTGAGAACTACTAATCCATGCTACATTTGCAATTGGATTTATTTGACATACACACGCATATAGTCTTTAGTCTATTGTTGCCTTGGCGAAATGTGTGATGAAATTCTATCTAAACCATTTCAACTTTACAAAACTGGATGTTCTCATTAAAATTCCTTTCAAAAATCCCTTGCCATAATAAAATCTTTTAACCTATTCGAATATTGAAAAGTGTATTACAAAAGCCGAAACGAATCGGGTCACTTCACTCCATTAGCTTGTGAATCAATACTATAGGTAGAAAAAACGTTAGGCATTCGTGCTGCCGAATTATTTGCTTTGGTAAGTACCTTTTTAATAAGCTTTCTTATTCAAGAGTTCACAATAGACTATACAAATAATAGCACACGTAGGTTGAGAAAAATGCATATACTGGAACGTCAATAAAAGGCATAAGTCAACGACTGACTGACTTATTCATAAACTAGGGGTCGCCGTGGTTGAAATTAGAACCATAATAATTTGTTGTCAAAGACTTTTATAATCACAGATTTCGCCAAAGCTACACTGTTGATTTGACCTTAACAATAAACAAAAGTGTATGCGTCAAGTACATGGTAGTTTGTTTAATTTTTTTATTATTAAATGTTGTAAAAAAATATTAGCCTTCTGCACGCCTTCTCTATATAAACTATGCGAAATTTCATACTACGTCTCCGTCCGCGCAATTTTCTTAAAAAAGGGTAGGTACATAGTTTCTGCTTCACGTATAATGATAAGTTAACCTCTTCAACTACATGTTTAACTGAATACTGTAATATCAGGATAAACGTGCATAAATGCACAAACAAAGCATTTGTTTCCGAGTGGATTACACAATTACATATAGAAGATAGATCTACATGTCCTAAAAACCTAGTTTAGATTCTCCCTTTGCAAGATCTATGGATATACTACATCAGTTAATATGAGCACTTCGCGTGTACTAGCCCCCTTATATTTCCACCATGTCCAATATACTTAGATCTACAAATTGAACTTACTTCCTTTCTATTAAGACTGAAACTGACTTAGTTTGGGTTTCATAGAAAAATTGACAAGCTATAAGTAACAACTCAATTGCTCACTGCATTCACGTGATGGTTTTGTAGTGATATGTCTCTAATTGTCGGTTTGAAACAAAGAAAGCAGTTTTTTCTGATATATGAATATTATTATGTGCTCTTTGTTTTTGCTGCCTCAGTATAATAACACTATGCTCATAAGTAAATTTTATACTTAGTGTTATTCCATAAAGAACACAGGCTGCTGACAGTAATGGTTCATCATCATCATCATCAAATACCCGGTTGCGTTCGGAGCGTTCACTCCGTCGCCTAGAGTCCGCTTTCCTACTTTTTCTACTCTACTTTGCGTGGTCTTTAATGACCATTGGTACACATTCATCTTTCACAACGTCAAGCCAACATTTCTTGGGCCTTCTCCTTCGATTGGGACCTGGCAAGGCGGCGTGGCTACAAATTTGTTCCCCAGATAATTAGCCGGTTTCGTAATACGTGGCCGTACCAACGTAAGCGACACTCTTGCAGTTTGTCAATGTCGATGACAGTAATGATTATCTGAATGAAAATGAATGTATTTATATCAAAATGGAATCATACAGATTACTTATGGAAAATCATGAGTGTACCAACGCTTCCAAAGCAATTTTAGTTACTATTGAAGGAGAAGAATTGAATTTGCCTTGTATTATGGAAGATAAATGATCATCACCTACTAAAAATGTAACTCTCAAAGATTTATATTTTACATAACTTGAGATATGCTTCATAGATCTTTTTAGCCTTTTGCTGTTTTATTATTTAAAACACGAATTTTAGGTCCATATATAAAAGTTTATTGTAATAAGTTTTGATTCAGGTCTATATTACAGCGTAAAAACGAAACACTCTTTATCGTTCCACTGCTGCCTTACTTAGGCTTTCCTATTTTTAAGAAACAAAAAATGATTTTATTGTTACTTTCGATTAAGGCTTTGATAAGGGATTCATGGATTTATAGATCGGTTATTTAATTTCATCATGATTTATTTCTATGGTCAGACAAACTGCATAAGTATGCATGATCTGACTATAATTCGAGCTCATATGATTTGGATACCTTAGTCATTGAACAACAGTGAATTTAGCTGTCCTAATGTTTTGTAATTTTAAGAAAAGTGCTCCAACAATGCTTTGCGTTTCGTCCGTAAAGTATAATAATCCGGCATGAAGGACCAACAATATTTCCTAGGCGTTGGGAGATCATTAATACAAATACACGTTGCTCTTCATACGAAGCAATTCTCACATCAGTGTATCCCAGATTAGGTATGTCCGTCAGTAATTCAGTCTCGGTCTGTTCCTTGTATAAAACGTACAATCCAGCTAATAGCGTGAGAGTCAGCTTCAAGTCTACCGCAATAAATTAGAGGGAACCGACAAGTTGGTGTCATAAACTTGTGCCGCGCGCTGTACGCCACTCGCACTTTTCCTGTGTACGTGAAATAAAATGGCAAAACAAATGTAATGGAAGAGATCTGAGTGTTCCGTGCGTTTTAATTATATAGAAAATACGATTAACTGAATACAATTATTTAATGCAAAAATTATCTTTTGCAAATTCGATTAATTACATATTGAGAAATCACACTCCCCCTTTAACCTAATCTTTTTAGTAATTTAAGTAATTTTTTGGTTTCTTCTTATGTCTTGTCATAATATATACGGTCTTACTTATAATAATTTCGTTAAGAAATTCAGCATCTCTTAAGTAGGAGATTTAAAAATCAGACCCTAATCAATGAATATCTTTTTTATCACATATAAACGTGTATTACCTGTTGTTTAGCTAAGAGGAGCACCAATAAACGAAATTCGAATGATTAACGTAGATTGTACCCAAAATATTCGACTAAAGAGGAGTTTATGAGTAATATTTTCACTAATCAGTTGTTGAGCAGTTTCTTTAAATTTAAGAAACGATTATAAGTAAGGCCCCTAATGTATTACTATGATAACTTTTTCTTAAGTTTAAGTATTATTGAATTAGTAACATTTAATTTTGTTTATGAAATTTATTCGTGCAGGAACGGAGAAAGAATACAATTTCCTGCGGCGGGCGGCCTGTCGTAACAGGCAACAAAACAACCCATAGCCAGGTGGCATGGACATTTTCCCGACTGGATGGCTACCACCCCTGGTCTAAAGTATGTCACCATAACAACCTTGGGTTGTATTCCGGCATGAGTGGCCAGGATCCAGTCTCCACTAAGAGAGCAGTAGCGCATTTGTAGCACTTGGTGTTGCAAATGTCCATAGGCGATATACCGCTTTCCACCAAGTGGGCCGTCTGCTGTCTGCTGAACTCCAACAATATAAAAAAAATATTAGCATTAATGTCCGGACACGGCATGTTTAGAATTTTAATATAAAATATTATAAATATATATAGATAATGCTAATGAATTGACTGTTATCTGTAGTGTTGTCCAAATAAATAAGTAAATCTAATTGAAAGTCACAGAACTGAAAGGCCACGTCGGTATTCAGTGACATTAAATTATTCAATGTCATTGAACATCGACGAATTCGAATTCAATTATTCAAATTTGAAAGATAAAAATGAACCGTGTAATTATGATGAGATCTCTGTGACTTGAAGATTATCTCTGTCTGATTCAACTATTGAAAAATCCCTGCATATGAAGAAATGAACATTTTCATTTGGCAAAACGGTACCCAACTACAGGATAACGTAAAAATGCGAAACACTCATAAATTATTTCACATTGCCTTAACAATATATGAAACCATGAACTTCATACATACTTTTTTGGGTTATCTAATGCAAAATACAAACAAAGAATAAGCGCGCAATTTGTTTGGTCGTGTAGTCAACTGAAATATGACGCTATCGCGACATCTTAGAAATTAACATGTTAATACCACCCGCTGATTTTAATAAATACTTATAAATTCACGTAATTTTCTATGTGCTCATTACCCTGTAAACTCTTGATTTTATTATAATTGTGAAAATATTATTTTTATAATAGAGCATTTGTTAAGGCAACATATGGTTCCGTATATACTTTTAAAACCATTCAACTTGTTGAACTTGATTCACGAGAACTTTTAATATCTCTAAAACATAACGTAATTAAATTAAAGAAGCCATGGCTTAGTGTGGAGCGAATATGAGTCCCAAGCATTAATGACTTTATTTTTATGTTATTTATACATCTTTATATATCGATGGGATATATAAAGATGGCCATTTGTTTTAAACGACATTTTTGAAAATATTCGGAAGAAAAGTTTAAAGTTTCAAATGACCCAGAAATACACATCACCAATGAATTATGTACCATACAAAAAAAAGAATATCTCTAGACTAAAACTAGACATCAGGTTCTTTATATTTATTTAAGTTGAGACATTACGATGAAAAAATCCAGTGTTAATTCTTACATAAAATGTCGCTTAAAACAAATAGCCTTTCATCTATCGATATATAATTCTTCTGTACGTGTGTTTACAGTGAACTCCTCCTAAACGGCTGGACCGATTTGAATGTTTTTTTTGTGTGTGTTTAAGTGGATTCGAGGATGTTTTAGATTCACAATTGGACCCGGTAGGTGGCATTGCAGTCGGTTTCTAAATTTTTTTTCAAGACAGGACGTCTTCTTCCGGGACCGCTAGCTAGCTAGCTAGCTATATAATAAAAGTGTAGAGGTCGAATTTCTGTACAATAAAAAACGAGCTAAAAACTGAGTCAGAGAGATGTAAAATGAAAACATAAATATTTAAATTTACAAAAAATCTCTGTTTGTGTGACCGATTTAAATGTATCGTGGTAGATTATACCCCTGGTCAACATATAGGATACTTTTGAACCCGAAAAATTTAAGAGTACCCGTGGGATAATCAAAAAACTTTACACGCGGATGAAATCGCGGGCAGAAGCTAGTGTACAATTAAATACGTTGCATTGCTTCTAAGCGGTTAGCGGATATGCAGACAAACAGACAGACGCGGTAAGCAACGAAAAACCACACAAGCCGTCAAGACATTTGTTTCTTCTAGAACGTATTGTCACCAGTGGTATTTTTTGGATTTTACAGCTCTCCTAGACACTCCTCGCCTACTCAACATTACTAACTTCGATTAAGCAAAATGAAATAACACGTGGTCCATGAAAGGTCATAAGCAGGACATTCTGTTCTTAGAAGGAAGCATAACTATTGTCAAATAGGTAAGATATTCTGTTTTGTATATAATATTGTTACATACCGACAAATACATGCTTACCTGGCTGTCGTAAAACGCAGTTTATAACCCTTCTTTGATTTATAAATTCTTTTTTTTACTTTGTGTTTAGAATTTGTATTTCAGAATAACATGCTATTGTTATTGAACTAGTTTTATGGCCGTCATTAGTGTCGAAGTCATCCTTTGTGATTTCACAGGATTTTTATTACATTCGATTTGTAGACATATTTTACATGTTGTTTATATTAGACGTATGTAAGACGAGTGACATGTGTGATTTTTAATAATACGATGTTATGATGTAATTAGGTTTTATGAAATGAAGAAATTGCGGTAGTCGCTATAAAACGATATTTTGCCAAAGTTTAAAAATATAGAATATATCAATGGGATTACTTTTGAATACGAAACACCAAAACAATAAACACCCGAAATAACCCTAAAGCACAGAACAACCAGCCATCAGAGTAACGCAAATACGACATAAAACATGCAAACTTGAAAGCAGCGTTTAACCTTTGCCCGTAGTTTTGTAACGATACCTATATTTAATAAGGGTGGGACACGCGACGAGCCTGCCGAGCGTATGGTGTGCGCTCGTGATTTTTTACGGTTTCAAATTTAATCATGCCATGGGTATCAGGCTCGTGTCTTACAAAAAGGGTTTTATATTCACGTACTCTTGCATAATATTGAGAATCCTTACTGATTTTATACTAGGAAACTTTTAGCGATTTGACAAGTTTTATGTAAGTAATTTAAGAGATTTCAGTAACGATATCACCATGGCATAGCATAGCATGTCCTACTGTCTATCTCAAATACGACGGTATGGCTGACATCTCCCATAGAGCGTAGCTTTTGGAACGAAGTTTCTTGTCGCGTGTTGCGAAAGGGGGCTGTCTGGACGGAAAAATTAAGACCGAAAGTTGTAACGACACTTTTTGCTATAGTTGCAAGCCGTGCGGCGTGCTAATGTTTATCTGTCTATCGCACTCTCTCTCTTTCATTATTACTAAAATTGAGCATACTGATTAAGTTTATATTACATTATATTTGTTAATAATAAAAAAATATTATGACTTAAAAAAAATATTACAATTCCTTCACTAATTAATCGAAAGGAACTTCGTTCCGGATGGAACTTCAAGTTTTTTTTACACCTCTCAAGTTTTTTTAATATTCTTTTTGTTGCTTGATTTCAGCAGACGGGCAGATAGCCCGCTTGATGGAAAGCGGTTACTATCGCCTATGGACATTTGCAACACCAAAAGTGATACAAATGCGCTGCTGTTCTCTTAATGGAGACTGGAACCTGGTCACTAATGCCGGAACACAACTCACGATGGTTATGGCGACATACTTTAGACCAGGGGGGTAGCTATACCTCCTCCTTCTGCGAGCACGTTATGCTTGCAAAGGAGGAAGCGGAGCGGGAGCGTGAGCGCACGTCACGGCTCCGCTCCCAAAGGAGGACGCGCCGACGCCGAAGGGCTAGTACGGACCTTCGGCCGCCGTAAGCGGGCGGCGCGGGTGGGGCCCCTTGGAGTATAGGGGTTCTTACTCACCTGCATATGCCGTCGAGATGAGAGCGTGAGTGTTCCCCGCGCGCTCATCTCTCCTCCCGTGGGGCGAGTTACAAACCGCCCCACGCCAAAGAGAGCATGACGATGCCGGGGAATGATTTCCCCGGCAATGGAAGAGGCCTCGTGATGGGGGCCCACGCCTGCCAGGGCTGCGGAGAGGCTAGGTCATATACCCGTAGCCCTGGCATAAGGCGAAGGTTTAAAAAAAAAGGGGGGTAGCTATACAGTCGGGCAAATGCCCTACCACCTGGCATTACTTACTAATTACATAATATAACTTGTAGCAATATCGTAAACTCAAAACCGGGTTGTCTGGAAGAGATCACTCTAAAGCGATAAATTGCTCTTACTTTTACTGTTTAATGAGACTACTGTAAATTGTTTATTTTAAGTGTATGTGATAAACAATAATATTAAACTCACGACGTTTTTCTCTTTATTTACGTAATTGTCATGTATCATATTTTATTTTATCAAACAAAAAACTGAATTCGATTCGGAACCAAAAAGCGCATCCATAGTATATAGTCTAAACTTATGCCGCCTCTCACCACGTCTAGTCTGAATTTATGCTGCTCCTACGCGCGGCCGTAACGCTTTTTCGTGGCAGAAATATCCTAATCCTAAAATTACAAAATTACAGTACCTATAGAGGAAATTAATTCATATGAAGTCCCGAAGGAGGGCTTCATCTGGTTGATTTTAAAATGCGCACATGTCGCGGACATAGCGGTGGAGTGACGGCCGACAGATTTCCGATACGCCGTCGTGACGTCATAATCGGCAGCGATTAAACTGCGAAGCCGTACCGACACCGGCGGATCAAGGCCGCTTGTACACTGCGACGTATGCGTAGCAGTGCTAAAGACATAAATCTTGTCAATAAACTCATTTATTTGCTCAAAAACATGAAAGGTAATAAATAACATTAGATGACATATATTATAATATGTTCCATTTTTTTATTGCAGGAGTGCGGCAGACAGGCAGACGGCCCAGTTAATGGAAAGCGGTTACTGTCACCTATGGACACTTGCAATGCCAAAGGTGCTACAAATGCGCTGCTGCTCTCAGGGAGACTGGAAACTGGTCACTAATGCCGGAACACAACACATAGTTGTTATGGCGGCATACTATAGACCAGGGATGGTAGCCATCCAGTCGGGCAAATGCCCTACTACCTGGATGTGGGTTGTTCTGTCATCTCTTACGACAGGCCGCCCGGCCGCAGGAAATTGTATTCTTTCTCCGTTCCTGCACGGACGTTCCACCCGTACATGGCCTAACTTATTGCTACGTAATAAGCAAGGTTAAAACTGAGTGGTTTACATAAACTACTATCTATGTACGTAACAGAATCTATCAAAACAGAAAACCTTCGGAGATGCATCTTAGAACATATTTAGGATTTAAGTATTTTCACGTAGCACTTGTGATTCCTGTGTATATACAGTCTTAAATTTAATGTTTAATTAATTAATTAAGTAAAATACATCTGCAGTACAGCACTCCTCGTCTAATTTCGTACTCCAACCTCTCAAGCGATCGAACCTTGCTCTAAGAAGATAGTTATCTTTCAAGTTTTGTATTTTTTTGTTGCCTTGAGTTTACACAGATCTAGTGAAGTAGCCAGTTTTGGTGAAAGAAGGTGATAGAAGTGCAAGATAATAGATGAGGCTTTTTAGGCTGCCGTTTAGCAAGATTCGTGGCGTTGCCCAAGTTGTTTTCGCATGACCCTGGTAATAAGCGAAGGGTGGAACATCAAAGAGTATAATAAGTATATTGAAAATAAGGCTATGCGAGACCTGATATCAGCTAAGCGAGAGAACAATAATCTAATGCTCTTCTTTCTCAATGAACTTAACTCGATGAAAAAATAGAAAAATGCTTATATTTTTCTACTTAATCATCAACCACTACTACCAACTATCAAATTTCTGACTAAACGATGACAATGTGTTATTTGACCAATTTCACAAGTTAAAATGAATGAATAAATGAATGAATGAATGAAAACACTTTTTTGTTCACCAAAATTAAAACTATGTTCTTAAAAACTACATACAATAAATGCTGAACAAAGGGCGGCCTTATCGCTTAAAGTGATCTCTTCCAGGCAACCCCTTAAACTAAGAAAAATAATTAAAACATGACAGTGGCGGTGTAGACAACACATAATATAAAATATTCAAAAATATATAAAATAAATAAATACAATTCTTAATTATATACTATATAAACACAGTAAATATCACAATACATACAGAAAAGCAGCACTATTATACCTGAGAGGACCAAAAATAGTTAAAAACCATGATTTTAAAAGAGGATACTAACTTAGCTTGTCTGATGATGAGTGGCAGTGAGTTCCATAAACGGACAGCCTGTACCGTGAAAGAGTTGTCAACAAAGGAAGAAGTGTGTACAGGTGTCATTAAGGAGAGATTATTACTAGAGCGCAAATAATGGGAATGAGAAAGATGTAGGAAGTCAAAACGTTCCTTTAAATAAGGAGGAGTACGAGGATCAAAAAGGATGTTGTACAAAAGAGAGAGTAAGTGAACATTCCGGCGAAGGCGAATAGGTAACCATTTAAGCTTTTTACGATATTCGGAAACGTGGTCATATTTGCGCAACCCAAATATGAACCGAATACAGACATTTTGAAGTCGATCGAGCTTATTCAGTTGTTCTTGGGTTAAGTCGAGATAACTGGCGTCAGCATAATCAAGTATGGGTAGTAACAGAGATTGAGCAAGCATAACTTTTGTAGCAGTAGGCAGGAAATTTTTAAGCCTTCTAAGCGAAGCTGACGACGCAAAGAGTCTTCGGCTAAGATTGGTCAATTGCGGTCTCCAAGACAGTTCTCTGTCAATAACAATCCCAAGATTTTTTACAGTTTCACTTATATCGATTTTTACACCGTCAAATTTAAATTCAGGAAGAGAACACCAATCTATCTTGGACATTTGCCGTGAACTACCAACTATAATAACTTTTGTCTTTTTTGGGTTTACGGATAGACCGTAGGCTTTACTCCATTCAACTATTTTAGTGTTATCTCGGTTACAAGTTTCAATTGCTTTGTGCAGTCCATCTAAATTAGCCTGTGTGTAAATTTGTAGATCATCTGCATAGAGGTGATATGACGAAGAAAGGTTACTGGAGATTGAATTAATGAAAATAGCAAATAAAAGAGGTGATAACACGCCGCCCTGAGGGACACCAGCAGACAAGTCACACCACGATGAGTAAACATCATCGTAGCGAATGCGCTGCCGTCGTCCAAACAGGTAACTACGAAACCAGTCAATAGACGTTGGAGATATGTTAAGAGAGCATAAAACCCCCAGTAGAATGTCGAAATCGACATTATTAAAGGCGCTGCTAAAGTCAAGAAGCGATAATATCGTTAGCAGACCGTTTCCCATACTGTAGCGAATATCATCAGTGATCTTTATCAATGCAGAAGTAGTACTATAACCAGGACGAAAACCGGACTGGAGAGGATTGATTAGGGAGTTTGTGTTAAGGAAGATGCTGAACTGCTGATAAACAAATCGTTCGAATACCTTGGATAGGAAAGGAAGAATGGAAATAGGACGATATTCGGAAAATGAGACAGGATTTGGTTTTTTAGGTAATGGAATCACTTGGGCTTGTTTCCAGATCTCAGGAAATGTACTTGAGGTTATAGAACAGTTGAAAATGTGTGAGATCACTGGAATGATAACGTCCAATATGGGAACTATCATATTGCGACTGATACTATCGCAACCCACCGCATTGGAACTGATGGATCGAATGCTCTTTCTAACATCACAATCAGAGAATTGACTAAAAACAAATGAAGGATAAACAGGAGTTGATAAATTTGAAAGATTACGTAAAGTGTTTAACTTTGATTGCCTATCAAATCTGGCAGAAGATGAGAAGTGCTCTAAGTCTTTGGAAAGGGAATTCTTCAAAGGTTTACCAACTCCTAGAGATTTAAGAAACTTCCAGATCTTAGTGGAATCATCAATATCAAGAGATTTATGGATATAACGGCGTTGTGCGTCCCTACACACTCTATTGCAGAGATTACGAATTTTTATGAATTTAGTACGGTTTTCTTCTGTGGGCTTACGTTTGTATTTAGTCCGGGCTGAACATTTCTTTTTTGCAATGAGTTTATGTCCTCGGTAAGCCACGGAGCAGGTAGATGCTTAATCTTTATCGGACGTATAGGTGCATGAGAGTCATACAACTCAATTAGAGCTGTATTAAACACATACACCTTTTCATCGACAGAAACTGCATTATAGACCTTGCACCAATTGATTTCCTTGACATCTCTAGTGAGATTTTCCACTACTATCTTACTAAAGTTACGCTGCATGATAACTTTGGCTTTACACTTCGGTGGACGCAATTTATAGGAGATGTAAATCAAGTCATGATAAGAAAAGGCGTCCGCCGAGCATTGTCCGAAAGTGGAAACAAAGGAAGGAGAAGACACTAAAATTAGGTCAAGAAGAGATGGGGTAGAGTTGGGAAAATGATGAGTCGCAGATAGCGGAAGAATTGTAAAATTGCACGAATCAATAATATTTTCAAAATGTAAAGAACGAGAGTCACGTTTTAGTAAAGACGTATTGAAATCACCCATAATGATAATGTGCTCGTAAGATAAGGAGAAATTCTCTAACATTAAAATTACTTAACTAATATAAAATATGAATAAGGTATTTAAAATTTTTGCTATTACTAGTATAAATAATTATGTACTATTGGCCTTACTTCTAATCGTTTGTAAAATTTTAAGAAACTGATTAATGAAAATCTTATCCATAAACTCTTCTTAAGGATAAAAGGTGGTAAAGTACCTCATAAATAACTAACAAAACTACATTTTAACGGTTTTAAGCGCGGTAATTGATTAAATTTTGATTATTCTGACGTTTCGCCCACTTTTCAGTGGCCGTGATCACGGATGATAAAGATTTTATTTAGCCTACCGCCAACTTGTTCATTTTAATTTAGTTTAAATTTTGTTTATGGTTATTATTTACTCTTATCTCTAACTCTAAATGACTAATCTATTAATATGTGTATTGTTATGTATATAAGTCGCGAAAACTTAAGAAAATATCATAAATAACTGTCAAAAATAACCAACACAGTGAGGTAGTTTAAGTGCCTGCTAAGAGGCGAGATTGCAAGTTTTATTCGAAACAGCCATTCATTGGGGGCTTAAGAGTCTCTTATTTAAGAGATGGCTAATCCTTTCTTAAGGAGATTATTATAAGTAAGGCCTTATAAGTTTTGTAAAAGGCTAAAAAACTATCTTTACTTATAATCTTTTCTGAAATTTAAAGAAAATTCTTAGCAATTGATTAGTGAAAATCTTACACATAAACTCCTCTTTAGTCGAATATTTTGGTTACAACCTACGTTATTCATTCAAATTTTGTTTATCTGTGCCTTTTGGGTAGATAACAATTAATACACATTAATAAGTGAAAAAAAACATTGATTAGGGTCCGATTCTGATTCTCTTACTTAAGAGATGCCTAATCATTTCTTAACGAGATTATTACTAGTAAGGCCGTGGGGGATTAAGAGTGTCTTATTTAAAAGATGGCTAATCCTTTCTTAACGAGATTATTATAAGTAAGGCCCTATATATTTTGTTAAAGGTCTTCTAAACTGCTAGAAAACTAAATATAAAAGAAAATAAGAAAATATATCATAGCTTTAACACTGGACTACGTTTCTTCTGTACAGCGTCGATGTAATACACGTCAAAAGTCCCAAACAGATATTGAATATGACGTCAACTTCGTACACGGTGTAGGTGAAATAAAATCAAAACTCTGTAGTGATAAATTGGATATTAATGTTAATGCATGGTGTAGAATATGAAGTACTTTTTATTTCTTCTCTGTCTGATTGTTCGAGATTCACGTAAAAACTACTGGGCCTATTTCGATGCGGTTTTTGCTGAGCGACAGCAAATGTTTAAACTTAGGGCCTTACTTATAATCGTTTGGTAAATTTTAAGAAACTGCTCAGCAACTGTTTAGTGGAAATCTTACTCATAAACTCCTCTTAATGATAACAGGTGGTAAAGTAACTCATAAATAACTGTCAAAAATAACCAACATGGAGAAGTAGTTTAAGTGACTGCTAAGAGGCACGCAAAATGGCAAGTTTTATGTGATACATTCATTGATTAGGGGCTTAAGAGTCTGTTATTTAAGAGATGGCTAATCCTTTCATAGCGAGATTATTATAAGTAAGGCCCTTAATATCTGCGCTATTTTTCTATGTCGGGAATCCCGTGGGAATTTTCCCAGAAGCGTTTTGAAGTTGACGCAGTTTTTACTAATAAGATAGGTTACATTTTTTTTTAATGCTGCGATTCTGTGTTTCGGGAAACCTGCTGGAATTTCAAGTCATGCTTGAACAAAGTAGCGGACGCATACTAGTTGTATACAGTTATTAGAGCTAGGCATGTTGCTAGAAAGTTTTTGCGTCACTCCTTGTCAAGCCACAACATATTGCGAAGAGGTGATAAATTAGACTAAGCTTCCATAAAGTAAATAATAACCATAAACAAAACTTAATAATTAAAATGAACAAGTTGGCGGTAGGTGAAATAAAAACTTTAACATTACTCTTTGATACTTGACATCTTTGTTTTCCGCGGTCCCAGCTACTGAAAAGTGTTCGGAACGTCAAAATAAAAACAAATATAATACCGCAGACACAATAATTACCTAATATTTTTATTGCATTTCTTCTATTAGATTTAGAAGATTCAAAGAACTTCTCTAATTCGGCATTAATAAATAAATTAACTATCACAAAGGCACTAGAATTTGTAGTTGAATTTTCAAGCGAATATAATTGAGTACGGAATAAAATAGTAGCTCCAAGTATACTTAAACACTGTTCAAACTGTTTCTAAGCTATATTTGGAACGTCTACTCTACGTACAATTTGACGTCCGGTAGTTTGTGGACTTACCAGAATAACTTCTGGCAAATAAACTGTAAACGCCAATACTTTGCAATAGATTATATTACCATCGCACGCATCTAGAAATTACAGGAGACTGTCCTTTAATAGTCATCCTTTATATTACAATATAAATACACTTTACTGTACATACACAAGATAGAAAGAAGCACACGATAATCTGAAATGAGCGATCTTATTGATTAAAGCAACCTTTCGAGGGACAAGATCTAAATATAAAGATAGCAATGCTATGTAATTGACAATAACTAATCCCTAAGTGTAGATACTACTTTACATCGTATAGAGATCACTTCCAGAACACTGTTTTATAAAATGATTCAATAACTTGGAAGGGACAATTAACTTTTTTTGAAATAAAATTACATTGTGATCACTAGTATATTCTTTAGAATTTAAATTATATATATCACTCTGTTATCAAAGACCAGAATAAAAACAAATAATCAAATGAACACTTTTCTACATTTGCTTTTTCTGCGTTATCATAATAGATTCCATTACGATAACGATGATCTTAAAAAAAACATATTTTATAAAAAGTTGACTAAAAGTTTCTATTAATTAAATCTGATTTAAATTTTATATATATTGTTACTTGCTCCGCTATCTCAGCGAACAAAATTCTATGTAACTCTATGTAACGAAGACACACACTTGTCTTTATAACACCCAACGGTTTACTGAAGTTTTGTACATGTCAACTTTCCTATCACTCTAACAGTGATACAGGCAGTTCGTCACTGCCAATATGGTTCGCCTTACCGCTATTTATTGGGTGGATATGTTTTTAAATTCAAATTTGTCAATTACAAAAAATATCAACGATATGACATTGTCATCTGAAGTATTAAGTCTTACCAAGCTTGGGGTAAACGTCACAATTGTTGACACTACGCCCGGCAGTCTGGCACCTAGCTAAATTGCACGGAAGGCGGTTGACGGCCACCTGAATGGCGGGTTATGGTTTCTGTCGCAATTTACCAGAACGTTATGGCGTTGGGGGAACATACAAGTTATCGATTGGGACACTCACCCTAATCATGCTCATTGTTTAGTGTAATTTGAGGCACAGTTGAGATTTCATAAGTTTACTTCTGTTATCTACAGTAATTATAAAGAGGTTAAAGTTTGTGCGTTTGTTGGTGCAGGAATGAAGAAAGGATACAGTTTACTGCGGGTTGGCGGCCTTTCGTAAGAGGCGAAAAATAACCACAATTAGGTGGTGGGGTATTTGACCGTCTGGATGAATACCGCCTCTTGTATATAGTATGTCGACATATCGCTTATAACGACCCTTGAGTTATTCTGGCATTAGGGGCCAGGTTCCAGTCTCCCTTTAGACAGCGACAGTACTTTGGTAGCACCTTTGATGTTACAAATGTCCATAGGCGATGGTAACCGCTTATTATATTAGATGGGCCGTCTGCTTGTCTGCTAAACACATGCAATAAAAATACTACTTAACCTATTTGGAAAAGTGTTTCACTAGTAGAAAGCAACATTATTCCTAAGTGACGTAGGACGTATATTTGTTTGTGATTAATTTTCTTTGACGTCCAGCGAAGTGAGCACAGATAAGCTAGTCAATCTTTACTTATGATAAAATTGTAGAAGTTGAGTTTCTGTACAATTAAAAAAGATGCTAAAAACCGAGTCAGGGGGATGTAAGAAGTGAAATAGAACTAATTGACGGCCTCTGTGGTTGAGCGGGCTAAGCCTTTGCCGGCCTACCTCACTGCAACCCAGAGGCTCCGGGTTCGATTCCCGGTATAGTAAATTTCGGAAACGTATTTTCTCCGCTATTTACCATGGTCTGGGTGTCTGGGATCGGCCCCAGAGTGGTCCGTTGTGTATTACCCATAACACAAGCGTAACTTGCTTAATTTGGGGATATACAATGTGTGTGTTTGTCTGCCGATTATTATTATTATGTATGTATTTTTTTTGTCTTTCAAGACCACGGGCCATAAAAATGGCCCGGACTTTTGGAGGGCTTGCGTGGGGCCATGGGGAGGCCAACACGTAAAGGCCCCTTGACAAATTTAATGTGAATATGTGGCGTGACACTGACCGGCGATTATCCCTGTCTACACCATATAATAATGCACCCAAGGACAAGCCCCGGCCAATGTAGGACTATTGTGGGAAATGAGGACAAAAAGTACCGGGCTATTGGGGTGAACTATTATTAGTGGTACTAGCGGTCTGGGAATATGGGGACTATGGCGTCTGCCCGTTGCAATGTTCGGGGAACATGGAAAAATGGGCAGACGGTGACTCGCCACTCCCTCCATGGGCCCCAAAAAATGCCATAAAAGGCAGGGGCAACATGGGTATGAGTGGCTAAGGGGTGTAGAGAGGTGGGCTGCAGGTTCACCGAAGCTACTTCCGACATTAGGCCATTTATCACTTCCACCCCTGGAGCTTGAGTCTTAGCTCTAGCGATTTATTATTATTATTATTATAATTTAGATTATTTTAGATTTTCTTGTTTCTCTGTTTGTCTGTCTGTTTGTACCGGCTTATCTCCGAAACGACTGGACCTTTGATTCCGAAAAATTAAATAGTTCCCGTGCGATAGTTAAAAAGATTTAATGACTTAAACAGCTTATAACAGACTAAAAGTCATTTCTCTGCAACGTAACATAATAGGAGCGGATAATTTGACAGGGTGTGGTGTCAGTGAGAGAGTTCTATCTTATATATATAGTATATAAAGCAGATAAGTTTGTTTCTTTGTTTGTTTGCTTGAACGCGCTAATCTCAGGAACTACTGGTCTGATTTTAATTTTTTTTCAGTGTTAGATAGCCCATTTATTGAGGAAGGTTACAGCCTATAAACCATCACGCTAAGAGCAATAGGAGCGGAGCGCCAATGAAAAATGTTTCAAAATCGCGGGTGTTTTTTACCTTCCTTTCCACGCGAAGTAGCGGGCAGAAGCTAATCTTATATATAAAAACGAATCGCAAAATGTGTTGGTAAGCTCATAACTTTTTTTTTATAGCTGGAGTACAGCAAACAGGCTGACGGCCCACCTGGTGGAAAGCGGTTACCGTCGCCTATGGACGTTTCCAACATCAGAGATGTCACTAACGCGCTGCCGGCCCCGAAGAAATTTTATGACACACTATTTGAAAAACTCCATATCGTAGCGCCGTGGGAAAGCCTCAGCTCGAAGCTCATTCCAAATCCCCACGGTACGTAAGAGAAACGTTCTACAGAACCGTTGCGTACATGAGCGAAGTGGCTCGAGGAAGTGGGGGTGAAGGGGGCCAGGTGCAAAGTCCCTCGGGTATCCCATACGATGGCAGTTTCGATAGAAGAGCTTTGGGCCAGACTTGGTCGAAGGCCTTAGCAATATCTAGACTGACTGCCAGTGCTTCCCCTTTGCTCTCAATGGCTTCAGCCCAACGGTGGGTTAGGTAAACCAAGAGATCCCCAGCTGAGCGACCGTGCGGAAGTCGTATTGCCGATCATTTAGCAGCTGGGAATCTTCCAGGTAATCCAGAAGCTGCGCGTTGATAATACGCTCCATCACCTTTGAGAGCAAAGAGGTTATTGCTATAGGCCTATAATTCGAGTTTGTTTTTGTATCATGAAACAAAGTCTTTTAGGAATTCAGAAAATATGGCGGTACGAAGTTCGCCGGGTCAGCTAGTATTATTAAAAATCTGTTTGTATAAAGAATTTAAAAATGAGAAAAATATTAAGGACCCAATTCAGAGCTTACTCTCAAACTTCTTTTGTCTTAAATATAAAAAACACAAGCAAAGGTGTTTGAGAGAAAGCCCTCCGATTCCAAAAGTGCAACTTTTAGAATTTTTCTTATCAGTGTGTTAGAACATAACGTAAAAATTATTGAATATATTTGAATAAACTTGACACAGCTTATGTCTCGAGACAACATTTAGCGGTCAAAATATCATATCTTTGAATGGTGCGTTCCATTACACGCAGTATTCTTGCTGTATTACTTTAGTGTTGTAAACAGTATGTCCGTGGGATAGACGAATATAACCAAAACGGTTTTTTATCGACTTCCGTTGAAATTCACTGGCAGATACGTCATCCTCATGGAAACGTAAAATTTTACTGGCACATGCTAGTTTTAAATATACTTTTAGTTTAGTTAAAGTGTCAATTAACAATTAAGCGATTGATAGAAAAACAAAGTCAGAGAAATGCTTTTATACAATCAATATATATTGTAATGTTAATTACAATAGAATGCAATGGGATACAATAATGGAATGTAATGCAATGCAATGTAATGCAACACTACACTATACAACACGATGCAACACGATACAACACGATACAACACAATGCAACACGATACAACACAGCACAACACGGCAAGACATAACACAACTTGACTCGCCACGACACGACCCAATACGACACAAGAAGACAAGGCTAGACCCAACGCGACGCGAAGCGATGCAATGGTTATAGGTACAATAAAATTCAATACGAGTAGGTTAGGTTAGTAATAAAAAATATGCTTTAGTAAAATCAAAATGTTAGACACAAATGTATTTTAGTAGACGTGGCTTAAGGTGGAAATAAATTGTGGAATTTATTCAAAATGCCATATAAAGTCTATTCCCGTTGCAAATATAAAAATATCGCAGCTCGCATACATCACAAACAGTCGGAATTAAAAAAAACTGTTTCGCAGCTTTCCATGCAAAAACGAATAATGTGAAAGGAGGTTGCAGTGCTGCATACAAACTTCTCTACGGAATGGTTCCGTTTATGTTCATAATATAGTCCAACATATTATAAATATAAGCAATGAATTAAATTTTGTTATATAAATTAAATTATATATATTATATATTCTATATTATCCTTCGTCACTTTACTTGGTGATCCCAGGCGGAAAAGCAGCGATGACAGTCTAAAGTCTCTAAAGCGATCAATACGATAACCTTTGATTTATCGAAATTAAATTTCATGTAGGTATAAATCATAAGAAAACTGTTAAACTTACCGATGAAATAAGATCTTATCCTTGTTCTTTGCTCTTTTAAAATAGTTTCCACAAATTTTAATGTGCAAGACAGCATAATGATTTTGATTGGATTTGACTGATTTTGCTTCTTGTTAAAACGCATCGTGTTTGAAACAAGTCCCTTGCAAAATTGCATTGCTATTAGAAATCATTTTTTTTTATCCGTGCAGGAACGGAAAAGAATACAATTTCCTGCAGCGTCTGTCGTAAGAGGCGGCAAAACCACCCACAGACAGATGGTAGGGCATTTTCCCAATTGGATAGTTACCATAACAACCTTGAGTTGTGTTCAAGCATTAGTGGCCAGGTTTCAGTCCACCTATAGAGAGCAGCAGCACCTTGGTAGCACCTTTGGTGTTACAAATGTCCATAGACGATGGTAACCACTGTCCATCAGGTGTCTAGCGTCAGGTTTGTTTGTCTGCTGAACTCATAAAATTGAAAAAAATGTTGACCTTCTTTTGTACGTGACAATCAGATTGTAGCCAAATTATTTAGCAAAACTCGTTGACAATCAAATCATGTCGTGTGGAAGGGGTTTAAGCGAGCAACTAACATCTTGCCGCTAAGTATACTACTTGCAGTGAAGCCGAATGTATCATTCTTCCATTTTAAGAGATATAGATTAGAGATGGACTGATTTTTATTTTATTTTTTTATAGCTCGACAGTCAGGCTCGCCTATGGACATTATGAATATTAGTGGTGCTGCCCATGCGCAGCCGGCCTTGAAAAAGGCCGACCACTCAAAGTTGTTATGGAAACGGGGGTGGCAGCCACCCAGTCGGGCAAATGCCACCTGGTTGACTATAAAAGGCTTGGCCTTTTATCGTGAATATTTTTTTTCCATTTCCAGATAAGAACCCTAAAGCAACTTGGTGACACATTAAAATTTTTAGACGAATAAACGACGTAAGTATTCCCGTGTGGTGTTAGATCCAGTTAATTGCGAAACTGAAATAGCTTTTGGGCATAACGAGCATAAATAAGTGATAATGCTCTCAGTGCAGGCGAACGTCTAATTGACATTTCGAAAAATCCTGTTCATTATTAACGATTTAATTTAGGAGCTCTAGAAATGTTGAATATAGCTAATTGGATCAGAGCGTAGTGTTTTTTGTAATTGTTATTTATAAATTAACTAGCTTTAGACGGTGGCTTTGCTGACGTATAATAAGCTTATCTTTATGTCATGAGTGTTATAATTCTTAGAAATGTGAAATTTAATTTAAAATTCAAAGCACCTAACATAAATACCCGTAATGCCACTTAGCGAAGGTGGCGTTACGGGAAAAATATAAAAATCTAGAACCCGATTCCAGCGCCATCAACCGGGTCTAATGATGAATCTAACCATCCCCAGACCCACTCAAACACAATTATTTTTTAAACTTTGGTTTATATTATTGAAGTTTTAATAGGGATCACTAATTTTTACTAGTAATAAATATAGCCTTTAACAAACTGGGATAATATAGAATTCTAATGGTGAATGTCAAGTGTTTTCTTATAAATAGAAAATAAATATTAGGCAAAGATAATATTCAGTTAATAAGCCGCTAATAAAGCTTATCACGGTCTGAGAATAAATAGGTAATAGTAACTCGTTGTGTACAGAGGACTAGATTCTGATATGTGAAAAACATGGAGCTACTAAAAAATTTGGGAAACTTTTTAAAAATAAAATAAAATATTTTGTAGTGGAACAAGTAGGTACAAGTCGATAGATGGCGTTTTGCAATAATTGAAGCTGTTCCCGATGCATACAAAAAGTACATACAAATTTCCCACAATAAGCGGGGCACGACATTAGCCTCGTTGGAAGATTCCCTTTGAGATGAAGGAGCATTCCATCTCGCTTTGCCGCGTATTAATTAATTCTGTAAATTAATTAAAAAATTCTGGCTCAGTTTTTTTTTCAGTTCAAGTTTTAAATTGAATTAGCATTTTTGTTTGCTTGCTGTAATCGACGTTTACAAATTGAAGTGTTAGAATGTTTTCTCATAAAATCCATAATTACGTACATACATAACTTCACGCCAGGTCCCTTGCGGGGTAGGCACGAACAACAGAGCGCCATTTAGGCTTATTCTTACACACCTCAATTGCTTCTTTGACATTCATACATCAAAATCCATATTTAGTGTAATATTATAAGTGATGGCAAATATACTTAATAATGATTAGACTCTTTACTTCCATAATATTATTTCAATCTACTATGGAAATTGCTACCTGAAATAATAGCTTTATTATAGATAGACATACAACTTGACGCCAGGTCCCTTGCGGGGTAGGCACGAACAACAGAGCGCCATACAGGCCTATTCTTACACACCTCACTTGCTTTATTATAATTATATTAAAATAGTTAATTAAGGTAATAAAGAAAACAAATGGCATTTATTGTTTTTTTTTAAATTTCATTAAACAACATTCATCATTCATCAACATTTAGTATTAAATAGCATTTATACAATCAATTTAGACAAACAAGTATGATGTTCTATAACATTATAAAGAATATCTTATTAATTACACAAATAATGATACAAGGAGGATTGGTGGATGGCTACCACCCCTGGTCTAAAGTATGTCGCCATAACAACCTTGAGTTGTGTTCCGGCATTAGTGGACCAGGTTCCAGTCTCCTTTAAGAGGGCAGCAGCGCATTTGTAGCATCTTTGGTGTTGCAAATGTCCATAGGCGATGGTAACCGGTCTACATCAAGTGGGCCGTCTGCCTGTCTGCTGATCTGCTTCAATAAAAAAAAAATGGTGTTACAGTAATTAATGAACTTGCCTGTTCTCTTACTGTGTCCACACAAAAATCGTTCCATTTTTATCACCAACCAATATATACATTACAACTTCACAGCGGTATATTGATTGGTCTCCAGTTTTCACCATTTAATCTATCTTAATTTGGCGTTTCATTTAAACAGACCAATCCTGCCCATTATAACCACATAGTAAAGATGCAACTAGATAATGGCCCAATGAACATTCTGAGACCAATCATAGATTAATACAACATAGACAATAGACAGACTGCCTCTGTTGAGCGGGCTAAGCCTTTGCCGGCCTACCTCACTGCAATGCCCTCTGCGCGTGCGTCTCTCCGGGTTCGATTTCTGTTGTAGTAAATTTCGGAAACATGTTTCCTCCGTTCTGTACTATGGTCTGGGTGTCTGGATCGGCTCCAGAGTAGTCCGTTGTATATTACCCATAACACAAGCATATGCAGTATGTGTGTTTGTCTGTCGATTATTATTATTATTAACATAGTATTAGAATCAGTGACAGTGAAATTTGGCTTTTTGGTTTGGTTTGACATTAATTTACATTAAACACTTTCCGATTATATACAAATAAGAATATGTATGTGACAACTGCAACACTGAAACAAGCAACATGTTGTCTATGTTATCGATACTTTAATTATCTGTTTACCATATTAATGAAGAGTTAGGCCTTGCTCACGCATAGCATAAAACAGCAAAAGCTACATACAGTGAAAAAATCCAAGACACAACGAAGTGAGGATGAAGTATTAGTGAAACATTTGAAAGGGGCATTTTATATGGTAAAATACCCTCTCCATTCGTTTAATTTATACATTCATAGTCATGTCTTAGAAGTAATTCACACGTCCGCGAGAACAAAGCGGCGACTAAAGGGTGTGTTTTGTATCGTACACATTATAATACATAATGTGGACAACTTAATACATATTCATGCGACGGAGTCCCAAGATAAGCAACTGGATTAAATGTTAACCTGAATTACCCCTGGCTACCCGAAACGAATACCAAAATACTAGTTTTGAACTATAAAATGTTTATTAATTAGATAATGTTTATCGCACATTTGTCATTTTCTGTCGGATGTTACATACATATATACATAATTTCACGTCAGGTCCCTTGCAGGGTAGGCGCGGACAACAGAGCGCCATTCAGGCTTATTCTTACACACTTGACTAGTTTTCACGTTATGCACTAACAGGACAGAAATACAAAAACTCTAAAAGTTGCGTCCAAATAAGCCCTTGGTTTGTTTTCTCATTTTTAAATGCTTCGTACAAACTCGACACCTCCAACAGATTTACAATGTCATATGTTACAAATAAGATTAGTAAATATTGTCCAGTATTTTCATCTCTATATACAAAAGTCTATACTTTCTTCTAATTGAACTCCTCCTAAGCCGCTGGACCGATCTTGATATTTTTTTTATATTTGAATTGATCCTCGGATGGTTCAGATTCGAAATTGTACTCCGTAGCTGGCGCTACTGGACTCTTCTTAAACGGTTGAACCACTATTGATAAAAATTGTGTGTGTTCAAGTAGATTTGAGAAAGGTACAGATTCACAGTTGGACCCGGTAGGTCGCGCTCCAATGGGACTCCACGTAATTAAACCAGTTAGGTGATGCTGAAACCGAGAGCAAGAATTTGGATGAAATTATTTTTATGTGTTTCAGTGGGTCCAGGGACGGTGTAAATTGACAATTGAACCAGGTAGGTGGTTTTTTTTTATTGCAGGAGTTCAGCAGACAGGCAGACAGCCCACTTGATGGAGAGCGGTTATCATCGCCTATGGACATTTGCAACACCAAAGGTGCTACAAATGCGCTGCTGCTCTCTTAGGCGAGACTGGAACCTGGTCACTAATGCCGGAACACAACACAAGATTGTTATGGCGACATACTTTAGACCAGGGGTGGTAGTCATCCAATCGGGCAAATGCCCTACCACCGGGCTGTAGGTTGTTATGCCGCCTCTTGCGACAAGCCGCCCGGCCGCAGGAAATTGTATTACTTCTCCGCTCCTGCACGGATACGGTAGTGCTGCAATTAGACTACACAATCAAACCAGGTAGTTGATGTTGAAATCGGGTTGCAGGATTTAGATGAAAATATTGTTGTTTGTGTACACGCTACGCTTGTTTAACGCTTGGCAGGTTTGGCAGGTTGCATCACGATGTTTTCCTTCACCGTTGTTAGCACCACGTGGTAATTGCAACAATATGTTCATTAGGTCAGAAAACTGATTGTGGCGTTTGCTGCCCGGCCAGGATCGAACCCGCTCCCTTTGACTTTGAGACGCGTGCGCTAGCCATTACGCTACCACGATTTATTCCTTTGAGAACCATAAATTTTAAACGGTACTTATTAATCCTAAATTCTGCGATTATTGTATTTTCAGTTTTCTACGCTTTACTGGAACTATTAACATCAAAGCTTAATTGGATTAATAAATCAAAGACACTTGGCCGACCTAAGGCACCTGTTTCCATTATAAATTACCTTAAAGGTAAGATCTATAATTGAGTTTGTCAACACAAAATTTAGAACTGAATTTTATTTTAAACTAGTTACACTAGCGAATTTTGGTTCGCGTTACATTTATTGAGATAAAAGTGACCGTGGATAAAAACGGAATTTTTTCAAAAAAATTAAGATTTTTTCCGTCACGAAAAAACGTTACGGCTGTGGTGAAAGGCGACATAATTTTAGAGGCGGCACAATGATAGAGTAGACTATCGATGTTTTTATTGGTTCTGAATCTAAATCTACCTTTTTTGTTTGATAAAATAAAATGCTTAAATAAAAACCTAACCTAACCAAATCATAATTTGCAGTAAGCTCGCGAAAAATCAAAATGTGTGTTGGAACACATAGTAGAACTGAAACTTCAAGGGACAAGTGGAAAATCGAATGCCAACGGATTCGGACAGATTGTTAATGTAAGGTCCAATATGAAAACCTGCCCGCAAAACTTCATGTTTAAATTTTGTAGCGACTCGTTTTGCCACTTGTCCGTTGCGATTTGTTTTTCCACTTGTCCGTTGCCATACTTTTTCCCACTTGTCCGTTGCAATTTGTTTTTCCACATTAACAAGACAGACATACAAAAACTCTAAAAGTTGCGTCCGAATAAGGCCCTGATTTGTTTTCTCATTTTTAATCGCTTTGTACAAACTCACCTCCAACAGATTTACTACTTTATAGATAAAAATGAATAATTAGCTATGTTTTAACGGTTTTAAGCGCAGCCTTTTTTTACGTTTTAAGATTATTTCGACGTTTCGGCCAATTTTCAGTAGCCGTGATCACAGAAAACAAAGAGCTCAAGTGTCAATGGATAGGTAATGTTAAAATTATTATAGCCCACAACTTGTTCATTATAATTATTTAATTTTATGTTTTATTTTTATTTACTCTATGTGAGCCTAATCTAATTTACTACCACTTAAAACCGTTAAAACTTTGTTTTAATTATATGTAAAAGTTTCGAAACTTAAGAAAATATTATGATAAAGCCTAGTTGTCAGGAAGATATCGCTACAACACGATAAAGCTGCCCATTGTTGCTGACTTTACTGTTTAATGTGACTACTGTATTTTTTAAATTTTATGTGTATCTAGTGAACAAGTAAGATTTTTCTATCAACCTTTGTTAATGCGACAGCCCAGTATTAGGAACTGAACGCGTATCCAAATTGACGGGGGTAGGACTTCTGGTATAGAATGAAGTAGACTAACCTGCGTGCCTCTAGGCTGCACTAATTATGTGTACTGATCACCAAGTTATGAGCCTTGCAGCAAATCTTCTAGCTTTATCTACTTCTTGCGGCCTTCGGTATAACTGCACTTACAGGCATTTTGTGGTGGCAAAGATGTACGGGTTGTCGTACGAGGGTCGACAGCAGACTAACTAGAAAAGACGAGCAGTATTAGTACTGCAGTAAGTACGACAAGGATAGTTGCATGGAACGGAAGATGGTGGCCGGAAAAATGCGATTAGCTAAAGCGGGTAGTTGTGGAAATAACTTTACAGGACAGATAATATTTTCTTAAGTTTTCGCGACTTGTATACATAATAAAACTACATTTTAACGGTTTTAAGCGCGGTAATTTATTTGATTTTCCCATAGAGTAAATAATAACCATAAACAAAATTAAAACTAAACAATAAAAATGTACAAGTTGGCGGTAGGCTAAATAAAACTTTAACAATACTCGTTGGACAAATATCACCTTTGTCGTCCGTGACCACGTCCATTGAAAAGCGGCCGAAACGTCGGATAAACCAAAACCAAATAAATTATCGCGCTTAAAACCGTTAAAACCTAGTATTATTATTTACAGGACAGGATTTTAAATTAACCGGCACGAACGACCTAAAAAGGTAGAATAATTAGGTGCTTTAAATGACATTTTTTATATTATAGTTATAGAATTTGTTGTAAAATGTTTGACACATCCAAGTCCAATCCAATGGCTGCTGAACCTTTAAAAAGAAGAAGAAGGCTTACGCTTGAAAATCTTCAGAATATTTTGCAGCCAAACATTTCCTGAACAGTTTGTGATATTTGTTGTTTGTTAATGATACACGAAAACTTCAAAGAACAAATACTTTATTGTATAAAATTCGACAGTGCTAACAAGATATCCGTAACAATTAAAGTCGGGCTCGTCAAAAAGTTTTAATGACTGTTCCGCTTTGTGAAAAAATGCCCCATTTTCACCCCCTCTTCGGGGCGGGGTGAAAAACACCGATTGAAAAACAAGTCAAAAGTAGACCCCCACCTGCTTTTGCCACTGTTTCACGAAAACAGCTAAGATTATGTTTTAAAACTTTTTTAGAATTCCTCAAATAAATGGCAATAAAGGATCGTTTATATTCGATATAGATAGCTCGTTTATAGACACACATACATACACACACGTAATGTAACATCTATTTCAAAATTTAATTTTAGAGATAAAAATGTTAAATCAGTCACACGTGTACTTGGTACGTAATACAGGCTAGTCCTAATGCGGAACCTATGTTAGCATTATTTCTGTGTAATTTTTTGACAATAAATTAAATTTTGATAGTTCTGTCATGTCTACTATTTATTCATTAAAAAGAAATAAAGAACCTAATGATAATTATCACTACGTATTTATATTTAGACACAAATATTTTTGTTAATGATTTTTTTTATTTTTTTATTGCAGGAGTTCAGCAGACAGGCAGACGGCCCACTTGATGGATAGCGGTTACCATCGCCTATGGACATTTGTAACACCAAAGGTACTACTAATGCGCTGCTGCTCTCTTGAAGGAGACTGGAGTCTGGTCACTAATGCCGGAACACAACTAAGGGTTGTTATGGCGACATACTTTAGACCAGGGGTGGTAGCCATCCAGTCGGGCAAATGCCCTACCACCTGGCTGTGGGTTGTTTTGTCGCCTCTTACGACAGGCCGCCCGGCCGCAGGAATTTGTATTCTTTTGTATTTAATATAAATAAACAAAGGTTAACTCTATTTAAAACTAGCTTTAACTCATCAAATGCTGGTTGAAAACAACCAACGCTGGTCTTCAGTTAGTGCCTAACATTGGCTGTCCAATTTTAAGTTTATGGTGATCAACAAAGAGGTTTAGTTCATGTCCATCCGATAGAAGTATATCATACCTATGGTGATAAATAAATCACGGAAATTGGGTAGTACTAAATCACTTAATACAGCAGCAACACATTACATAACTTGGAGATTATTTTTGAAATTTTTCATGCAAGGAATTGAACCTGAAACGTATGTTTTCTAAGAAACTAAGTATGCCAATACACCACTAGACCACAGAGGCCGTCATTATGTCAATAGTTAATAAGCTATATACGCAAGGGTCTTCAGATAGGGGAATTTTCCTCAAAAATGTTTGTTTGGACTTAGACCATTAATACTAAGTATTTGGAGTTTATATTTAATATATACAGTACACATAAGATTTGATTTCTAAGATACAAAATTCGAGCCAAGAACTATAATATAATTAACAAAAGAAAATCACATTTATTTATTTGGCTTTTGCCACATAGGCATGTCAGCCCCATCATCTCCTAAACATACAATAACTTATATATTAAATGTTAAATAATGAGTTTGCCAACAAGCCTCCTTTGAGGCTGCCTCTGCCAGATTTTTTATAAAAATACCTACATTAAAACGATTCAGTCCCGACTCCCTCATCAGTTGTTCTCTGCCATCTTTATTTTTGCTGCATTCCATTAAAAGATGTTGGACCTCCGTATCTAACGATGATGGCGGTCTGGTGTCATGTTAATTCTGGCATAATAAATTAATTTAATTGGGGAAATATCCGAAACTTAGTCTGTAGCCCCTTTTATACGCTTATAAAGCCTTTAAATTAATGTTAATTCAGAAACGGGTCAGCTAGAAATGTGGAAATATTTTTCATTTTTTTTTTATTTAAGTAAGATAAGTGTTTTGTGTGTTGTGGCTATAGAGGTATGTACATTAATTGCAAAAGCGGTACAAATTGATCACCTTGCGGAACCCTTCAGTTTGCATGATCAATTCGAAATGAACTTGCCGTTTTTATAATTATATAAAGTTTTAGGCAAAATCTTGTTAATTTGATTACGGATCCCGAATCGTTTTCAATATTTTTAAGCCAGTTCCACGGTTTCAAAGGTCAGTCTTAAGTTATTTAATAAGTCCGCGAGTTATAATTAAAGTTTGGAATTAATTGCTGCCTTTTAATTTGGCGTTTACTGGCCCTTCGTTTTGATAAAAATACAGATTTTTATTTTGAAGTGAGTTAAGTATGAATAATGTAAAACTGGATGTTTGATGGATATAAAAGGAAAAGTAACCAGAAAAACACTGAATCCATTGTAGGACATGATGACTTCTTGTATGGCAAAGAACGTATGCTAGTAGAATAGATGAGTTCGAAAGGTAAAAACATAAAATGTCGACTCAAAATGAATGGAAAAATCTGAGAATAAAGAGTAAAGCAGAGGTATTGTGGTTGTTTTTTTTTTTTTTTTTTATTGCACGAGATCAGCAGACAGGCAGACGGCCCACTTGATGGGCAGCGGTTACCATCGCCTATGGACATTTGCAACACCAAAGGTGCTACGAATGCGCTGCTGCTCTCTTTAGGGAGCCTGGAACCTGGTCACTAGTGCCGGAACACAACTCAAGGTTGTTATGGCGACATACTCTAGACCAGGAGTGGTAGCCATCCAGTCGGGCAAATGCCCTACCACCTGGCTGTGGGTTGTTTTGTCGCCTCTTGCGACAGGCCGCCGGGCCGCAGGAAATTGTATTCTTTCTCCGTTCCTGCACGGATGATAACTTGTGGCTATTAGACACATGTCTCATTCAAATGACATAGCTTGGAATCCTGGCCGCGAAGCAGGCAGATCTTCTGATGGTCAAGACAAACATGGTGATGAAACCTGTGCAAGAATGTTAATGGTACTTATCTGTGCAAGAATGAATCCTATCTCTTTATTCATCAAGCAATCAATCACGAATTTAATCCATTCCCATGTAGCCCATCTTAAAAGTAAGCAACATGTCCGCTTCGCATCTGGTGTTTCTAAGGTATATAGGTAATCGTAAACATTTTCCATTAGATATGCCATCTTGTCAACTTTGCAGAATTTCTAATCATTATTAATTAGACGTGCCTGTTTGTCAGTTTCGGAGTAATTGTAAATATTTTCCATTAAATTTTACCGTCTTATCAGCTTCGCAGCAATCGTATACATTTTCCATAAGATATGCCATCTCGTTAGCTAATTATATCATGCCGTACGCAGTCTACGGTGTTTGCAACGAAATGCCCAGCGCCAAAGATTAAAATTTAATCGTCTGTATTAAATGCGGGACTTCTTGATTCTTGATAAACACATCTATACTGTTTTCAAGTGTTATTTCACTTTTGACATTTGCATGTCTATTAAGTTACATCTGTATTGATAGTAAAGTCCACATGGAACAAATAACATAATTGTCCAACATTATTGCCGTGGGTGACGTAATAGTGATGTTCTGTGAGTCATGTAATTTACAGACTATTAAACAATCGACACTACGTAAATAAATCGAAAGTAATGAATTTGATAATAAAATATAATCTACTTTAAAAAATATTGGTCCTTATGTATAAATGAAGTCGAGTTTTATAACAAATCGAGTCGTTAATGCATTAGGAAGTTACTAATTGATGCGTCATCGAGCTGTCAAAAGTAAAATATAAAGACTTGGAAAGGATATAAGTAATAAGATTCGTAAATACAACTACCCTCAAAATTGTATAAAACGTACAAAAGTACTCATAACTTCGAGATTTGGCCAGATTCGAAAATGACAAACGTATCCTCAGCAATAATAAAGTTAACACATTCCGTTAATTTACGTAATAGGCCAATAAAAGGCTTTATATCTTCACCCGCAACGCTAATAGGCCGAATTTGGAAACAAAACACCCAAAGGGCGATAACTCATCCGGCCATTTTGCATAATGGCCAAAAATGTGTGAACTGACCAAACTTCGGACTGCGTGCGCTGTTTGTTATGGAATACGATCAGTGGCTTTTAATAAACAGTTTGGAGTTTACTCTTGTTTGGGGAATATGAGTCTGTGTATATTCTGCAGATTCTAAGAGTATTTTAATATATTTTTTTTTGTTAGAGTACAATACTCAATTCAATGAAGCATGCTTTCGATATGTATTCATCTATATTTGCTGGTATTGATGCTGGTACTCAAGGTTGTATGGTGGCATACTCTAGACCAGGGATGGTAGCCATCCAGTAGGGGAATACCCTATGACATGGCTGCGGGTTTTGTCTCCCCTTACAGCCTCTTATAGACCGTCCCGCAGCAAGAATAAGTATTCTTTCTCCGTTCCTGCACGTCCTATACCTAGAAGGTTGGCAGCATTAAATTATTTAAATTAATTTTAAAGTGAAACTTCTTTAAAATCGTTGTGATTGGAAACTTGATGAAACAAAAAGTGACACTAAAAAAAGATAAATACAATACATAAATTTATAAGACTAAGCCTGCGAGAGAATGAGATATTAGTTTAACATTGTGCAGCACAGATTAGAGTCAATAAGACTGATGATTAAACATAGGTCAAATTTGGACCGAAATAAAATGATAATAATATTATTTAGGTAAAGAGTGAAAATATTAAAGTTATAATTAAAAAGTTTATTTTAAATTATAATAGGTTGACAGATGTAGGCTAAAGGAATTTGTATTGTTACAATCTAGTCGCTGACAAAGGCAAGTTCAACATACCGATTTGTAGAAACATTTTATTACCTGTCGGCATTTGAATAATATATACTACACTAATTAATTAAGTAATTCTTTTAAGATCGTCTTGTTTTATTCACTTATTTATTGGAATACGTTTCTAGAGAACAGTCCATTGTCTTATTGTACTCGCTCATTAGCATCGTTAGCAGTTGTTATAAACTGATTCTAGGAAATTCGATCCACGTTGCCAGGCGGGCACATTGCATTTGTGCAGTATAAAAGGATGTGCTGATTGAGGGAGAGGAGAGTTCAGCGACAACTACAATCAAGGCGTGACTTGTTTACAATCAGGTACTTCATAGTGAAGGACTTTGCGCGTTTTATTGAATTACGACCTTCTGCATTACGTTTAGATTTGTTGTGATCGGTTATATTTGTACTTGTGTTATACGTGTTTGTGAAGTTCTAATAAACACTATAATAATTCCAACGGCATTTTAATTCGAGTCTTGCAACTTGTAACAATATTAATAAAAGTAAGAGAAGAATTATCTGTGATTATATTCACACACACACATAATTTTTAAATCAAAACTCTTCCAAATATTACTCCTCATTATGACATAGTTAAAACAAAATTTCTAAAGTCATACGCACTTAGCTGGAGAGCCTTCAAAGTGAAACTTAGTAGGAGCATCAAGATAACTCAGGCCCAAGTGAGAGCGCCACTCAAATGTGCCCATTTATCTGACTCCGCGTCAATCGGGTGTGGGAAGTGAAAAGTTTGCACATTATAAAGTGTACCGCGAGATGATACAGATCTGGGAAATTTCGATGCAATTTTGAACGTGGCAATTGTTAAGGATTAAACAGTTTTATTTTGCGTATCCATTATTTATTTAACTACTGAGCTTTTACACGGGCTGCACAATACACTGTATTATGTTTTTACTTAGATACTGTTCGCCCCTGAAAGATTTATTTAATTTAATATCGCATACTATCCTATTTTTCTGGGTAAAACATATTCGAAGTCCATACTCAGTCTTGAAACAACATACATATCAAGTTACAGCCAAATTGGTCCAGTAGTTTTTTCTGTAAAACCATAATAAGCAAACAGACTTACATTCGCATTCATACTATTAATATCTTAAGGTATGAAAATTTGAATATTTTTAACAGACTTCGAAAAACGAGGTTTTCGATTTATATAACAGTGTAATAATATTTTTATGTTATTTCGCATAAAACATTTCGTTTTTATTAATAGACTGGTTTTAATTATTCTTTGAACGTTGACATTTAAAAGCTCCAAAGGAGTCCTATCTTAATTCCATTAGTCTTGAACCATGGACTTCGAAGATACAAAAGTAATAGTAGTAAGAAGATAAATATGTCTTATATAGTAAACATAAAAAAATAATACTTTTTAGTTCCACAAATACTTGAATAGCTTTAGAAATAATATAGTAAGCGCCTGTAGAAATTATAATACTGGCACGCAAATACAAGGTTGCTATCTCACTCTAATGTGTAGACGCTCGTCAACAAGGATGGCTCTCGAATTTCTTGAAATCTATTTATCAAATCCTGACATGTTGACCATGGGGACCACCTCTGGAGTATAGACAATCGAATAAAAAAAATGTAAATCGGGAAATCGGCCCACAATTGACGGAGAATCTTATAAAAACAAAAGAATTAAGCACCTATAGTAAATGTAATAATGGTACGCGTATACAAGCTTTTATTCTAAGAATGTAAGCGCTCGGCACTCTTTAATAAGGTTTACTTACTTCTCTATTTTACTGGCATCCACCAGATCCTGACTTAGTGACCATGGTAACACCTCGGAAGTATAGGCTTAACATTGACGAAGATATCATGTAAGAAAGAAGTCGGTTAACAAATTTCCGAAGGTTTCTTTCGGTTTTCCTGGAATCCAGTTATCAGATCCTGACATAGTGCCAATGAGACCAATTCGGGAGTATACCCTTACGATTAAAAAAAAAAAATGAAATGCAGTTTACAATTGACAGAGAAATCAAGTGACGAATATGCAAAAGGTAAAACCTACAGACCAATCCACCTTCTTGGAGTCGGTTAATAATAATTTTTACGTAAGCGAAAAGTAGGTAATTTTTTTGGCCTTTCTGAAAATAGGACGCAATGCAATATAGAGTTTGACAGTCTGCACTGTAAAAGAGTTATCATAAAAGAATGAAAGTATGCAGGTGTCAGGAGTTTACGATATGTAGCTGAGCGCAAATTGTGGAAAGTGGAGAGGCAAAAGAACTCAAAAAAAATCCTAAGGTAAGGAGGACTATTAGGATGAAGCAGTATTTTATAAAGGAGTTAAAATGTGAGCATTCCAGATAAGGTTACCGTATCCATAGTATCGTACTCTTAATTCCTCTGCAAAAGTATCACTTATAGCGTTCTGAATTTTTAAGGCCGTCAGTCCACGGATGCTTTCAAGAAGTTCCACGGGCAACTCTCGGCAACTCACCGCGATTTACATAACGCGCGTAATACGCAGCTAACTTGGCTTTTCTTTCGCCATACTTTCCGCTCACTCTATTAAGGATTCTACCTTATTTCTCTCAGCTCAAAACTTTTTTCGTTCTCAACGAAATAGCTGTTTTTACGTGTTTAGAATTTGTTCCCGGTTGTATCACTTTCGAGTTTAATGACAGTTTCTGTAAAGTTATTTCGATATAGAAAACACAATTTTGTGGTTGGTCTGTTGCAATTGTTTTTTTTTATGGTTTCATTAATAAAGAGTTCTGAGTAATCATTCCTACCTCATTGGTAGATTTTTTGAAGAATTAGATCACTATCAATATATAATGAAAACTGAATCATATTTATATTTTTATAATATTTACAGTAATAACCTTTATATTATGTTTATTTTATTGTATGAGTTCAACAGGCAGGCAGACGGCCGACCTGATGAAAAGCGGTTACCATTGCCTATAGACATAGTAGACATGTGCTGCCTCTCTCTAAGTCTAAGACTTATATTATATACTACATATTACAATAGTACGGGTGGAACCCTGGCTTTAAGAAGACTTTCAATTTTTGATTGATTATACAGTAGGGTGGTCGTTAAAAATTAAATTTCTTGCGACGCCCCCTAAAAAGCTTCCTTTTAATGAAAAAACACTGGGATTCTTTTTATAATTTTTTCAAGTCAAGACATCACGTGCCTCAAGACGATTCAAGTTAAAACTAAAAATATAAGAAAAATTGAAAGATAAGCTTGAATCACGAAGAATTTTAAACTTTTTCTGAAACTATAATTTGAAATTCATCACTGAGAATGATAATACGTAAGGTATTTCATTGTTAAAACTTTTCCAATCTTAAAATAATTATTACTTCTAAGTATGAAGAAGTTTCCTGAAAAAACATGATATTATCTAAAAATTAACTTGAATCGTCTTGAGGCACGTGTTGTCTTGACTTGAAAAAAATATAAAAAAAATCCCAGTGTTTTTCATGAAAAGGAAACATTTTAGGGGGCGTCGCAGGAAATTTATTTATAATTTATTTTTTAACGACCACCCTATTATACAGTGTGTATTTGGGATTTAAATGTTTTTCAGAATTATTTTCTTACTGCATGAATATCATACCTAGAATTCTTATCTCAAGATATTTATGGAGTACTGCTCACACCTTTGGGCTGGAGCACCTGCCTACCAACTTAATCCCCTGGACTGTATTCAACGTCGAGCCGTTCGCGTTGTTGATGATCCCATACTAACAGACGGTCTAGATACGCTTGGCCTTAGGAGAGATTTTGCTTCTCTCTGCGTATTCTACCGACTGTATAATGGGGAGTGTTCCGAAGAACTGTTTAGAATGGTGCCTTCGTCCTCTTTCTACCATCGCACCGCTCGCCATCGGTTGGGAGTTCACCCCCACTTCCTTGAGCCGCTTCGCTCATGTACACAACGGTTCTGTAGAACGTTTCTCTTGCGTACCGTGGGGATTTGGAATGAGCCCCCAGCCGAGGTTTTCCCACAGCGCTACGATATGGAGTTTTTCAAAAAGGGTGTCATAAAATTTCTTCGAGGCCGGCAGCGCGTTGGTGACATCTCTGATGTTGCAAACGTCCATAGGCGACGGTAACCACTTTCCATCAGGTGGGCCGTCAGCCTGTTTGCTGTACTGCAGCTATAAAAAAAAAATGGATAATTTAATGAACTATGACTCGTGTTAAGCTTTAAATAACTTTAACAATATTTAGTCCTAACAAATATCCATTAAGTTTAATCTCAAAACGAATAACGAATAGCGAAGCTTTAAAATTTTCCTCTCAAAATGCAAAGCACTCATAAATTCTAATGATAGTATCAAGCAAGTAAAATTACATTAAAAATACGAGCATATAACATTTTATGTGACTTTTGGAAAAAGCATTTAAGTTGTAATGCTATTTATGTGTTTATTAACCATTTATTTCAAAGGTCATTGGTGTGCATTTACGACAGATTTTAATCTAGTTCAAAAAGCTAATTATATGAATTAAAGTCATTTGAAGAACGTACCAGTCATTATTAATTTTTCGTATTTCAGAAGTTAAATTCCGGTAGATAATATTTTAGGATACAATTAAACGAGACAGAAATAAACGACTGCCCACTCGATAGAAGGCGGTTACCATCGCCTATATATTGCAACACCAAAGGTGTTACAAATGCCCTTATGTTCTCTTAAAGGAGACTGGAACCTGGTCACTAAAGCCGTAACACAAACTCAAGGTTATTATGGCGAGATATTTTAGACCAGCGGTGGTTGCCATCCAGTCATGCTAATGCCCTACCACCTGGCTGGTTAGGATGTTTTGTCTCCTCTCACGAAAGGCCGCCCGGCCGCAGGAAATTGTATTCTTTTCCGTTCCTGCACGGATATAATTGTCTTCGTCCAGAATAGTATATTCATTATAGAATATGATATTCGTCAATAAAAGAAATTATCATTAAAAAAGTATCTTTCCGGGCCTATTTCGGCAATGGTGACTTATAAACTCATTTTAATTTGTCTGATTTAGGTGAATTATGTTTGTGCTTGTTCAAGTGGGTCTCGGATTAATTCAAGTTTGAACCAGGTAGATGGCGCTGCAATCGGGTTCCAGGATTTAGGTGAAATTATATTTGTTCACGATTGAAACTGGTAGGTGGCGCCGCTGCACACCTATTTAATGGTGGGACCGATTTTGATCATAAACTACAGTCGTATATAAAGATGACAGTTAAAGATAATTACTCATTAAAAGTATTACACCAGAAAAACTTTAAATGAAAACAAGATGAAACTTTATATAGCTGGCGTAGAAACTGACCTAAGTGAACAGCAAGCAAGCAAGTGACTGAAATAGCTCACTAATTAGAAGACGGAGAGCAGCCTGCGACTTGAGATCCGATTTAGCTAAATGTAGTCGCGAACGCAACTCTTGCTGCGAGCGCCAGTGTGCGAAATGTTCCATAGTGCGACTTAATTAGAGCCGTTTGAAGACCAGGCGTCGAGCTTTTTGACTTTGATGCCGGCTTTGATTAATTAATAAGTAATTTCAAGTTCGCTTTGTTGCGAAACATATTTCTCGGTATAATTAAGATTCTTTTGATATTTTATAATTAAATCGCCACCTTTTAATTTTTGCTTTGGACGGAATATTTAGTTGGTCTATTATGAGTGGAAAGAAAAACATACTTTCAAGTGTAGTGGAACAGTTACATACCTACAATGCGTGATATTGCTATTTTTCCTGACTCACTTGGATATTTTTTTATTTTTTTTTATTGCAGGAGGTCAGCAGACAGGCAGACGGCCCACTTGATGGAGAGCGGTTACCATCGCCTATGGACATTTGCAACACCAAAGATGCTACAAATGCGCTGCTGCCCTCTTAAAGGAGACTGGAACCTGGTCCACTAATGCCGGAACACAACTCAAGGTTGTTATAGCAACATACTTTAGACCAGGGGTGGTAGCCATCCAGTCGGGCAAATGCCCTACCACCTGGCTGTGGGTTGTTTTGTCGCCTCTTACGACAGGCCGCCCGGCCGCAGGAAATTGTATTCTTTCTCCGTTCCTGCACGGATAATTACGCTCAAATGCTCGCTTACACCCCTGGACCACATATACTAAGATACAAAAACATGAGTGAATCCCATGGTATTTGTACGTACGTAAATCTACGCTTTGTACTCTGTGGTAATATAAAACGGCCCGTAATGGCTACTAAAACTTTTCTAATGACCGCAATGTCCCGAAACTGTCTCCTGAGAGGAGAGTTTCAGTCAGTATTTATGATTTTTGCTGTTCTAGACATGTTTTTGTAGTGGTAGCTTATTTTATTTATATTGGACCGTTTGTTCAGGGTGCTATCTAAAAAAGCCTCTTCATAAATACTATCATTATACTCTGAGAATATACTTCGTGGGCTTATTTGCAAAAAAAATATCTGAATAAACAGCTATTCTGTGGACTTAAACTGTGCACAGCAAAACAAGTCTGGGTACAGCTAAAACTCTGGTCTGGTTTTTATTATACTGCTGGTAGGTGCAACTGTTTTCCATCATTTAAAATTCTTGGAATGAAGTAAATGATGACCACTGTATATTATTATGCAAATTTTAATGCAATGATACATACATACATACATACATAACTTCACGCCAGGTCCCTTGCGGGTAGGCACGAACAACAGAGTGCCATACAAGCTTATTCTTACACACCTCACTTGCTTCTTTGACATTCATAGCTCTTGTCATGTACGCTCGTCTATTATTAAGGCTCCTGACATCATCTTCTGCTAATACACGATCAATTTGATCATGATGTCGTGGCCTTCAGCAATGATACAGGATCTAAAATAATACAATATAGTGTAATATACGCTGTTCTGAAATTAGAAGGTTATGTAACCGCCGTTGTTATTTGGCTGCATTTGGGCGCTGTCACCATGTTTTTATATGATTTACTATTCTTAACCGAGTTTTAACAGGAGGAGGTTTTCATTTCAAGGGCCTGTGTTTAATTTTGATTTATTTAATTTTCTAGTTTTTAAAATTTCTTGGCATGGTTAGTAAGTACGATAATTTGTTATATAGAAAAAAGATATCGCGCGGCGCGATGTGGTTCTCGTTGAACGTTGATAGCAAGTGCTTAAAATTGCTTATCTTTCCCAGCTATGCATTGCCCATCGCCTCACACAGAAAGAGGCTAAAGTACAAAATCAACGTAGTGATGTTTTACCTACTTATTATAGACAAAAATCGAGCACGTCTCGAGTGATATCCAAGTTAGAAAGAAATCTAGGAGAAATTAAAAATAATATCAACGCAGTGAAATAAGTCACAATGCGTAGGTACCCTCTTATACAGTCCCAGTGGCGCACAGCTAACAATTCTCAGTGGCAACTAGCGTAAATCTGTATAACTCGAGACGGCACACCTCTCTTATGGTCGATAAACTATTTCACTTTACGATCTTGTATTGCTTTTATGAGAATTTATTGTGATTATATCTTCGAAACATGAGAACATTATTCAAATGCGCTCTGATATTCCTTATGTAGACTTAGAAAGATTTAAGTCAAATTTAGTCATTTACAAACAGGTAAATTAGCTTCCAGCCGTTTTTACGTTTGTAGTAGTAAGGACTTTTAAACTTGACATTTGAATTTCCTTGAAATTAAGTATGAAAATTATGTTTAATATTAATATTCATTATGTTAATATCGTTTAATTATTAAATTAATACATGAAGCAAACACTTTGTATCTCTTTTTACGAAAATTGTGCAGACGGAAAAGTATGAAATTTCTCACATTTATATTTTATATAGAGAAGGAATGCAAAATACTAATATTATTATAAAATTATGCATTAAAAGTACATTAAATCAACAAGAAAACATTACACACACTACCATGTATTTGACACACACACGCATACATACTCTTTTGTTTATTGTTAAAGTCAAATTGACAGTGTAGCCTTTGGGAGATCTGTGATTATAAAAGTTACACAAATTTCCTTTGGAGTACGTAATAAAGAATATCTATCTGCCTTAAGTATTTACAGATCTAGAGAGAGTTTCGCTAGGAAGCTGGATGAAGGGCCAGATACAGAAGGCAGCACTCATAGACACGGCACGAATTGTGAGGAGGTTCCTGTCCTGTCCTGTCTCTGGAGCCCTAACCACCGGTAGTTTGGACCCCATGCTTGCAGTCCCATGCTGCCAGTGAGATGCCAGATTTTATATTTTTTATTAAATATGTATTTTATTTTTGATGTACTTTTATAAAATAATAATGTCTTCTACTTTTTAATTTAAATAAAATGTAAATTTTTTATGAATAAATGAATACAATAAAAATGAAAATGTGTGCCATAATTTGCAAAATGAGGTCGGTACTTAGTATTTTTCTGTGCTGAAACATATTCCGACTCGGCACTGATTTTCAGTGCCCACCTTCTTAGATATAAAAGTCATGCGACTCACAGCAAAAACGAAAATTAAAATTATAGTCAACGTATACGTGAAAGGAATAACAAAGAAAAAAAATATAGTAAAAAAAACTCAATTTATTTTATCCGTGCAGGAACGGAGAAAGAATATTAATTTCCTGCGGCCGGGTTGTCGTGAGAAGCGACAAAACAACCCTAAGTCAGTTGGTAGGGTATTTGCTCGACTGGATAGCGACCACCCCTGGTCTAGAGTATGCCACCATAACAACCTTGAATTGTGTTCCGGCATTCGTGACCAGGTTCCAGTCTCCCTTAAGAGACCAGCGGCGCATTTGTAGCATCTTTGGTGTTGGAAATATCCATAGGCGACGGTAACCGCTTCCCATTAAGTGGGCTGTCAGTTTGTCTGATGAACTCCTACAATAAAAAAAATCATATTGAGTTCAATAAAGAAGCCTACAAACTTACTGTAATTCAATATGAATAAGACCGTAAATACAAATCTGCTATCAAATGACCCTAAATCTTAACTCTGTAAAAGTGCTGAGCATTAAGGAAAATGTATGGCGGAGTTATGCCAAAAAACAATAGCTCGATAATCCCATACGAATTGCTAAGCGAATGCTATTTTAAACGTTATTTACATATTACTGTGGTTAAAGAATAAATTCGTTCGCAATACGAATGAAATTCCTCTTAATTGGTGCAGTAAATGCTGTGAAAATGCCGCGCCCGGAATCACTGTTTGCTTGCTTTTGTTAACGAAAATTTCCATAACGTCGAGTAAGTGTTATGAGTTTATTTATGTATGTGTTATTTTGGAGCACGTAATACAGTAGAAATACGATTTGCTTTGCTTGATTATAATTAGATTTCTTGAGAATAATCAAGTATATATGTGTAACACATTTATCATAACTAGTGGTCGCCCGTGATTGACATTCGACCATAATAATTAATGTCAAAGGCCTTGGTGAAATCTGTGATATACTTCTATAGTTACAGATTTCGCCAAGGCAATGTTAATTTGACATGAACAATAAACTAAAGAAAATATATGAGTGTATGTCAAATACATGGTAGTGCGTGTATCGTTTTTTTTATATTTATTTAATGTATTTTTATGCATAATTAAAAAAAATAGTATTTCGCTAACTCTCTTTATAACATATTAGTGTGCAACATTTCATACTCCTCCATCTGCGCAATTTTCGTAAAAAGGGGTACAAAATATGTGCTTCACGTACTAATTGATAGATAGTCTAAAACATTTTTTCGTCGTCAGCCATTTGCAGTCCACTGCTGGACGTAGGTCTCCCCAGGATGGCGCCACTCATCCCTGTCCTCCGATTTGCTCATCCAGCGCCTACCAGCGACCTTGCTTAGGTCGTCGGTCCATCGGGCTGGAGGTCCGACACTACGTTTACCGAGACGTGGTCTCCACTCCAGGACTCGTTTGCTCCATCGGCAATCGGTTTTGCGGCAGACGTGACCGGCCCACTGTCACTTCAACTTGCTAATTTAGCGAGCTATGTCGGTTACCTTGGTCTACGGATATCCTCATTTCTAATTTTATCCATTAGAGAAACACCCAACATAACTCGCTCCATAGCCCGTTCGCCAACTTGGAACTTGTGGACCAATTCTGCCGTTAGTGTCCATGTCTCGGCCCCGTAGGTTAGGACGGGGAGAACGCACTGCTCGAAGACTTTTGTCTTCTTTTTAAATTATGAAAGGTTCTTAAAAGGTAATAAACATCTTGACATGTTGTTGAGTTGACATAATAAAAAGGATTTCATTTCAATTAGCCCATAGCTCATAAAGTAGTCAACAGATACTGATTAAACTAACTTATTATCATTCTTAGGGCTACCAGATATATTTTTTTCAGAATTTTCCAGGTGAATAAAGCCATTAAAGGTTTTTTATAATAATTGTCAGACAAATACATACATTATATTTTATGGGTAATATACAATACTCCGGGGTCGATCCGAGACACCCAGAACAGCAGTAAATAAAGTTCTTTTACGAAATTTATCATGTCAGGGAATGAACCCGGAGCCTCTGTGTTGTATGAACTTGGCTGGCAAAGGCTTAGTCTGTTAAACGACAGAGGCCGACAAAGAATATCATTAGGATTTTTTAAGATCTTATCCCATGATTATAATATAAATAATAAAAAATGTGGAATAACTTCAGAGAATATACTCACAGAGTATTCTTTTCTTATTGAAATAAATATAATTCCTTTAGCCTACATCCGTCAACATATTATAATGCAATCTAAATTACACTTTACATTACTACCATCAAGTTCAAAATTCAATATACAGTTACGCATAATTCCCATTGGTCTACGTATAAAAGAATATCTGCTTTAGTTATATACAGATAGAAATAAAATTGACTGGAAATCTTTTCGGTTTTATTAAAATTTAAAAATAATACTAACGGGTAAAGAGAAATGTGTTTTATGTCGAAGCAAATAAGGTTGTATTTTATGTGTTCATCTCACATTTTAGTACTTTCATCCTTTTATAACACCATTGGTTAGCGCCCATAACATAGAGTACACTTTTCTATAAAATTTTAGCATACAGTATCCACCGGTTAGTGAGAAAATAACTGTGACATACAAAGACAAATATAGACAGACAGCCGCATAGAATGAAATGACTATAATATAATAGTATCATTTTTGTCAGAATAGTCATTCAACCCTAAAAGAGTTAATGTGTGTGTGTGTCTGTGAGTATTTCACACGCAGTAGAAGTGAAAGGTGACAAGGGGTGGGAGGGATTCTTAATTTCGTGACGTCACATTTCATACATTATATCGTTATAATATGTTTAAGCCTTAAAACACGAAATTTGAAGTAATAACGAAATACTTCAAAAAATGTTCAACCCTGTATGAGCCTAGTGTTTCAATGATTCAATATCTACCTCATTCTCTCGCAGGCTTAGTCCTATAGATTTATGTGTGTATCTTTTTTAAGTGTCGTTTTTCGTTACATCGAGTCTCAAATCACAACGATTCTAAAAAAGTGTCACTTCAATAAATACACTTACTGTTAAGTTTTATACACGCATATAATCCAATACTGAACATTATCCAATATTGCCAAATCCAATTTTTACTGTTATGTATTGCAAAACATGGAAATACGTGTAATAGCGCTAAACCTGCTTTAAAAGTAACAGAAATATCCATTATCATGTCATTATTGGTTTAACCAAGTTAAATATCCACAGTTAAGTGAAGAAGTAAATTTAGAAAGAAATTCCTCTCATACTAACTCATCCACTCTATCTATGCAATCGCAAGCAATCCACTAGTGTCCGGCGACATGAGAGCGGCTGTCCGCTGCGCCGTAATGGCCGCGCTGTGTCACCCGCCGCGACTCGCTCTTTGTCTCGTGACGTCGCAATTTCATCAACATCCTGTAGGTAACATTTTCACTAAGTGTTTACGAATTAGATTTCAAAGTGTTCATTATTAAAGATTTTCATAAGTTTTCACGACTTGCATGCATAATTTCTTTCAATTTCCTTCCACCTTTACTTTAATATTATATAAAATTATTAGAGCTAGGCATGTTTGCTGAAGAGTTTCTTGCGCCGCTTCTTTTCTTCAAGTCATAACAATTAAAACTAAATAATTAAAATGATCCAGTTGGCGGTAGGCTAAATAAAACTTTAACAATACTCGTTGACACTTGACATCTTTGTCTTCCGTGATCACGGCCACTGAATAGTGGCCGAAACGTCGGGATAACCAAAATCAAATAAATTACCGCGCTTAAAACTGTTAAAACGTAGTTTGCTATGTTCGTTATTTTGTTTGAAAGTAAAAAAAAAACACATTACAAGTATTTGCAACAAAAAGTTTGCATTGATAATTAGCGTTGTTTTGGATATAATTTCTGAAATTTGATATAAAATTCTTAAAATATGCTATATTTTTTCAATCATATGTAAGCAAGTAAGTACGTCGCTATCCCTTGATATTAACTTTGTCTTTCTTGCTATCAATTTATTGTAATAAAGCGATATGCGTCTAGAAAATAAAAAGTTTAAAAAATAAGTGAAGCAACGTTTGTGCAAAAAGCCTTATTATATGGCCAACAATTTTGCAAACAACCGCACTGAATAAGAGTAGTGCAATCGCTACCAATTTTTTTCAGTAATCATAGATACTTTGTTTTAAGCCTTGTATTTGTTCAAAATATAATTCTAGAAAAGACGATGAATGTCTGTCACGTCCATCACAGATTTCGCCAAGACAAACAATAAACAATAGAGTATATATGTGTGTGTGTCAAATGCATGGCAGTGTGTGTAATGTTTTAATGTATTTTCTATGTATAATTTATTTTAAATTATTAAAAAAATAATTTAATAAATATTAGTATAATTATTAAGAATATTCGTCGCTCCTTCTCTATATAAACTATATAAAATTCTCGTGTCACAGTTTTCGTTGCCATACTCCTCCGAAACAGCTTGACCGATTTTGATGAAATTTTTTGTGCTTATCCGGTATCTATGAGAATCGGCCAACATCTATTTTTCATCCCCCTAAATGTTAGGGGTAGTCCACCCCTAAATTTTTATTTTTATTTTTTAGACAAAATTTTTAATTTCTATTTTTTTATGATACAACATACAAAAATACATACAAACCTAAATTATTAACCCTCTGCGACAAACCCCTATTTTTACCGGGCAGGACGACGTCTGCCGGGCAGCTAGTAAACTATAAGCGTGCTAAATTTTATCCTCCGTCCGCGGAATTTTCGTAAAAACGGGTACAAAGTTTTTCACGTATTAATATAAAAGGAAATTTGTTGCGCCGCTTGTTTTTTAACAATAACTAAAAGTTTGGAAGCTGTGCTAAACTTATGACTATCTATAACTAATCTGTATTAGTCTATTTTGAGTATATGCAATTTCGTTTTAATTTTTACTCAAACATTTGGCTGTAATAGGTTAAATTTATTATTAAAACTAAAATAACAGTTTAATACAATTTGTTTCACTTAAGGAATCAATGTAAGCCACTAATATCCAGTGACAGAGCGGGTGTCCGTTGCGATATAATCTCGTCAATGTGTCACCCGCAGTGACACACTCTTTTTCATGTGACGACAAATTTTTAACATCCTGTAGTTTCGTTCATTCCAGAGAAGAAGTGGCCCTTCATACTTTTCTGTTTATTTTTGATTGTATGGCATTCATTAAAAAAACGACGTTTTCTACTTTAAATACCATTTAACCTCCTAAAGTAAAAAAAACAATCAGAAACCAATGGCCATAATAAACACACACGCGCACACACACACACACACACGTACACGCACACATGCGAGCACACACGCACACACACATATATATATATATATATATATATATATATATATATATATATATATATATATATATATATATATGTCGGAGGGACGCTATGACTATGACGATGTATTGTTGACTGGATGTATAACGCACAATACCATTTGTTTACATTATAATTACTTCTAAAATTCTTATTGTAATTTAATTAGATTTGTTAAATGTTTCTATAACTTAAAGATCGTTCTAACCTAATAAAAGTTATGAATATTGTAATTTAATAAACGACCAATCAGAGCAGAGCATATGGCGGAGCGGGGTCAAGGACGCCCTCTATACTTTGGTAGTATCTACTTCGGTAGACTGAGTTTTTGTGACACATTGGGTTGATGGCAGCAGGTCGAGTTGGACCTTAGAGTATTTTTAAAGAAAGTGTTTTAAGTTAGAAGTATGAGCTGGTGCCCTGAACCCGCTGCTCGGTCTATACTATGTTAAAATGTCTCTTAAATCTAAATTAAAAGTGTATAAATCGTGGCTATTGTGTTTTATGCTCGCATTTTATCCTGATGACGCCTACTAAACGAGGCCGTTCTGCGACATACATATATATATATATATATATATATATATATATATATATATATATATATATATATATATATATATATATATATATATATATATATATATATATATATATATATATATGTGGGAAGAAACCAATAACTTGATAGATATCTACAACCGTTTATTTAATTTTTAGACACAATAATTCCGCACACATCGTGATAATCGTGATATACCGACAACTGACTCAACTGACAGTTGACAGTGACATCTTCTAAACATAGATAAAATATAGAATTATAGTTCGGCATTTGAAATCATTCGACACGGCCGTCCTGGTCATTCATCTGACCCAGATGAATAATTTTCTGATTAGATCCATGGCTTCATTAGATCAACTGATGTGGCCGTATTAATAGGACCTTCACTGTGACCAATCTTCCTAACATCGTATCGATCATTTCGTTTCTTCTTCACTATTTCATATGGTCCGAGGTATTTAGGAGATAATTTACTTCCTTGTGAAAATTGAGTCTTTTTAATAGCTACTAAGTCACCAACATTATAGGTTAATGCTTCCTTTCGCTTTTTGTTATAGTTTCTTGCATTTTCTTCCTGTATTTTCTGTATTGATTCTCTAGCGTTCTTTCTTAGTTCTTCTCTATTTTTATTGAAATTCTGTATGTCTTCTTCTTCTAGTAGTTTTAGCAATTCATCGTCTTTATCCCTCATTTTTGTTCCAAATAACAATTCAAAAGGTGTCATTTTTATGCTTCTTTGGTATGTGCCATTTAAACATCTTTGTACATTGGACACACGGCGATACCATTTTGTTGGGTCATCAGCACTTAGTTTACTCAATACGTTGATGATTATCTGATGAATACGCTCGACCTGACCGTTGCCCCTTGGTTGTCCGGTAGTAATTGTATAGTGTGTAATATTTTCACTTTTACAATATTCCTGAAAATCATTTGATGTAAACGCAGCGTTTCGGTCAGTAATAATTCTTTTAGGAGAACCAAAAACTTGTTGTTGTAACTTCAATTTCTCTAATGTTTCTTCTGTAGTTAAAGTCTTAACCGGATAAATCCATGTGAATTTCGTATAAGCGTCTACCACAGTTAAAATGTACTTATAATTCTTATGTGTTGCCGTCATCGGTCCCAAGTGGTCTATATGATACGTGGACAGTGGCACATTGCCTTTGTCGATCGGGTGTAGGAATCCTTCCTTCTTACCCTTCTTATGAGATATTAAAATGCATTCGATACAATTATTTACTACCTTCTGAATCTTCTTTGTTAAATCCTCAATAAAATATTCTCTTTTAATAAGTTCTTCAGTCTTTAAAACTCCAGTGTCCTCTTTCATGATTCTTTCTTATAATCTCATACTGCATTTGCTTGGGTACAACTATTAAATGACTATTATTTTTCCTCTTATATAATATTCCATTCTGTGTACTATAATCTTGATAATCTTCTGTTTCTAAAATTTTCTTAATCAGCTTTATGTGATCGTCTTCATTCTGTGCCTGCTTTATGCGAGCTGTAATTTCTGTTAGCATTAGACAGACGGGATATCTGCTTAACGCATCTGCGTGTTTCATTCGTACTCCAGGTCTATGTTCAATTGTGTAATCGTACTCCTCTAATAGCAATGCCCAACGTGCGACTCTGGGGGGTAAATCTTTTTTCTTCAGGGTCATAGTAAGAGCAGAGCAGTCAGTGATAATCTTGAAATGTATTCCCAATAGGTAAACTCGAAACTTCTTTATAGCAGTGGCAATAGCTAAAATTTCCAAATAATAACTATGATACTTTTGCTCGGCTGGAGTTGTTTTTTTACTCATGTAGTGAATGGGGTGAAATTGATTATCTTTAGGGCTTCTCTGTAGAAGAACAGCACCATATCCATCTGCACTAGCGTCCGTGTGCAATTCTGTTTCTAAATCTGGATTGTATATTCTAAGAACTGGTGTACTGCACAATATTTGTTTTAACTCTGTAAAAGCCTTCTCACATCGCTCATCAAAATTAAATATTACATCTTTCTTCAGCATATCAGTCATTGGCTTGGCAATAAGAGAATAGTTTTTAATAAACTTTCTAAAATAACCTGTCAATCCAAGGAAAGATTGAACTGCCTTTACATTGTTAGGTTTCTTGAATTTCGCTACAGCTTTAATCTTTTCTGGGGATGGTCTAACTTCATTGTCGCAAATAATATAACCGAGGTATTGAATGCTCTTCTTTAAAAAATGACATTTGTTCCAATTGAATTCTAAACCAAATTCTTCAGCCCTTCTAAGCACTGTTGCTAGTTTCACTATTCCTTCTTCTTCTGTTTTGGCCGGTATAATGAGATCATCGAGGTAAGCTAGTAGAACACCCTTAATTATCAGGTCATTAAAGATGTCGTTAATAAATCTTTGAAATACAGCATAGACCAAAAGGCATTTTTTTAAATTCGTACTATCCTTGAGGTGTTACGAAAGCAGTATACTTTTGACTATCTTTGTGTACATTCACATGTAAGAATCTATTTTTCAAATCAAGGGACGTGAACACCTTAGCTTCTTTTAATTTGTCTATTTGGTCTTCTATTATTGGTAGAGGAAATCTTTCTTTAATCACCTTTTTGTTCAGTCGTCTATAGTCCATACACATTCTGCGTGAACCATCTTTCTTATCAGCCAGTACAATAGGACAAGCAAAGTCAGATTTGCTGTGTGTAATTATTCCTTTCTTCAACCACTCTTCTATCTGTGTATTAACATCAGCCATTTCTAAGGGCGATAGACGTCGAGGGTTTTGAAAAACTGGATCTTCATTGGTGAGTATTATTTTTAACTCAACGTTAATCTCTTTAACTTTGTTATTAGGTTTGTATTTATCGCACATCTTGCTAATTCTCTCAATGTATTGAGTGTTTTCTATGTCATAAACCAGATCTTTCTCCTTGTTTTCTATTAAAAGTGTAAGATGCATTATCTTCTTCATAAAAACACCTTCGGGAGTAAAGTGTACTTTGAAGTCTTGTAGTATAGGATTTCCAATTAAAGCAATAACAGGTATTTCATTATCCTTAACAACATGAAAACGGACATCTGTGTAGTAATTGTCAATCTGTATATTAGCTGTAAAGAATCCTTCAGTATAAACTGTTTTCTCTGCTATTCCTGTCAAGCATGTTGATTCTGTTTTATAATCTTCAATTCTATCTTTAATATTCTCAAACTCCGACTTCGTAATAAGGTTAACATCGCTTCCAGTATCTATTAATGCTAAAATATCTCTTCCATTAATCTTAATCGTTTTGTAGGGAACTTTTTCTTGTGTATTTTTATCATGAATATTTAAGGTTTTCTTGTTTTTGTTATTTGTGCATTCATTAGACTTGTGCCCAAATTCGTTGCATTTAAAACATTTGACTCCCTTTGGACAAGTGGGGGATTGATGGTCTAAATCACCACAGTTGAAACATCTCTTGACATGCGTCGTCTTACGCGGAGAATGCATTGACGATTGGCCAGTGTGTATAGGCTTATTATGTACCTTCTTTCTGAACTCACTGTAAATATCCAATTTTTTTCTAAAATCCTTCAAGTCTGTAGCACCATACAATATAACTTTATTGGTGTCCAAATCACGAATACCATCTATGACGTATTCTATTAACGCAGCATCTTCAACTTTGCCATGAAGTGCTAATTCTTTCATCGACAGAAAATATTGTTGGTAGGTTTCGTCATTCTTCATTTTACGCGAGGCAAGTTTCTTGTGTACGATTGCACTGTTAATTTTAGGACCAAATTCCTCTCTCAGAGCTTTTTTTCGTATCATGCATTCAATAACTTGCAATTCATCTTACGGTTTTAACGTCGAATCTTTTCAAATTTTGGCGTATCCCGGACGAGCCCCCATAAGTTGTGGGAAGAAACCAATAACTTGATAGATATCTACAACCGTTTATTTAATTTTTAGACACAATAATTCCGCACACATCGTGATAATCGTGATATACCCACAACTGACTCAACTGACAGTTGACAGTGACATCTTCTAAACATAGATAAAATATAGAATTATAGTTCGGCATTTGAAATCATTCGACATATATATATATACAACGTGTTTCATTTCAAATGACAATAAATCATAATTTTGGCAGTCTTACTCCATACAAAGTTTTAGGTACTATCAAATCAACCGTAATGTCAAAATTAAAAAAAAAGCAATTTCCGAACAAATTAATTACGATAAAAAGATAATAAAAGCAGAAAATCTTGTAAAAATTGGTTCACTGACCTTGGTAAGAATGAACATCTTCCGCGTTTAATGATGAAGAGACGAGCTGGCAACATGATACATTTGGTCACTAACCTACCGATTTAGTCACAATAACAGATACATGTTGTTGTAAAATTCTGAAATGCAAAATGAGGTCCTGTGGCTAAACCAAAGAAGCTACCTTGATTCGTTTTTGTATTTGGGTAGAGTACGTCATGACGAAAACGTGGTCTGATTTATTGTCGTAAGGTCTGAAACACGCTATATATATATATATATATATATATATATATATATATATATATATATATATATATATATATATATATATATATATATATATATATATATGTGTGTGTATGTGTGTTTGTGTATATTTTAATTTCCGAAATATTTTACTGCAGTTTTGATTTTGCTAAAAAAAGCTGTGTAAAGCTAATAAAAATTAATAAATTAACAAATACAAGAAAGAATAAATAAGTAAAAATCTTTTTTGACTTTTTTTTGGTACAACTGTATTTTACTTGTACTCGGTTAAGTTTCCTTAAATTACTTATACTGTCATAATAAATAAGATATAATTCTTTGCAATCTCTAGATCGATCTTAAAGTAATAAAGACAGGAAAATTCAATTTAGAGGCCTACTATATAATCTCGACAGATACAGAAAGAAAGAAATATCTTGTACAATACAAGTATCAGTCACGTTCACTTTTCAGCAACTCCTAAATTCTCCTACTTTAAAGGAACATAAAATCGATTCCAAAGATCATGTCTGTCGCAAATGTAAGAAGTAATTTAAAAGATCACGTCTAGACACTAAAGTTTTAGTGATGTATAAAGTAATGAATTGTTAACCTTTCAGTACACTAAAGTCAAACACCTTTCCATTTCTCAGTTGGATGAAAACTGTACACAGCTCATGGGTTGTTTGTAAATTGTATCTGTAAGCATTCAGTACCGAAAATAAAATAAAGAAAATACTTGTTATTTACGGCATTATTCATATTGAGTTAGACTAAGTTTGTAGGTTTATTTAATATAAATCGTCAAAAAGTGTTATTCGCAAACACATAATTATTATTAGCGTTAAATGTCTCTAAAATTTCCGATAAGTATGTTTAATTTATTCATTTAATATTTGTCAGAAATCACAGAAGTATATTTAAAATAAATTCATTTTTTTCATAACTAAAATGTATCAAAAATATATTATGTATATATAATACATTTTTGTCTTATTTCCATGCCTATTTATACTTACCATCTCAAAATCTAATATATATATATATATATATATATATATATATATATATATATATATATATTAGATTTTGATGGTGTGAAGCTTGTGTCAAGCCGTGACCACGGCCACTGAAAAGCCGCCGAAACGTCGGATAAACCAAAATAAAATAAATTACCGCGCTTAAAACCGTTAAAACGTAGTTTTATTATGTGTATAAGTCGCGAAAACTTAAGAAAATATTATCTATATACTTTTTCATTCTATTCATATTGCAAAACCCACATGTTACACAATTTTCTCTAATCCATGCTAAGGTTGTCTGGAAGAAATTGCTTTTAATAATAAGACCGCCTATTATCTTCTGTACTTAAACTTCTTAAATTGTATCTTAATGTTATGCAATAAAGTATATTCTATTCTAATGTATTTAATTATTTGGAAACATAGTAATTATAATTACAATATTTTGTTTGCTGCTCATACTACGTTTTACCTAGTCCATATGAATTCATTTCTGTAAGAAAAGCCTCTATAACACAATTTGCTACCATCTTAGACATCCGTAGAGAACTTGTCACCTCAATGAAGCCTAGGCACGTACAAGCTGCGGCCTAGGGCAGTACAAAATCAAGTTCGATTTGAGTGAATTCTAGTCTGCCAGCTACGATAAAGTTGTAAGAAAAGGAATTAGTTTCAAATGAAATGTCAATAAAGATCTGGACAACGGGGAGTTTTTTGAGGAATTGTTTGATCTGGTGCCAACGCCAATTTTTACAACTGAACCGCTCGCTATCAATAGGATGTTCACCCCGATTTGTTTGAGCTTCCACACTCAATTGCGTAGTTGAGTTGCGTTTCTCTAGAATGTTCAGTACGCGTGCAACAATGATCTGGAGGGAACTTCCTGCCATGGTTTTCCTCTGCGCTATTACATAAGGTCGTTCAAGAAGGCATAATAAATTTCTTAGAGGACAGTACTACATTATTGACACCCATAGCGTTACAAATGTTTATATGCGATGGTAACCGATTTCCATCGGGTGGACCGTCTTCCTTTCGGTTAAACTAAGGCAATAAAAATATTGTAGTAGAACAATTCACTCAACACCAGAAAACAGGGATGAGCGGCGCCATCTCGGGGAGGCCTACGTCCAGCAGTGGACTGCAAATGGATGACGACACAGTAGAACACTTACAAGCCAATACATGGATGGCGCTGTGCAGAGAATATGTTCAAATTTCCAATAGTAATAGATGGACCCAGGCCTGCGAGGAACAACAATGACCTCGCTGGAAGCTCTTCCTTTAAGACGGAGGAGTATTCCATCTCGCTCCTCCACCCTGTACTTATCACCCTACAATATTAACTGTTTACACTTCAAATTTAGAATATAGTGGACTGGTCATTACTATGAAACTCTTCATAGTGCGTGGCATTACACGCACTTGGGCTGTTTTATTTGAGACAAACTACTGTCTCTTCTAGAAATATAAATCTTTGTCGGCTAACTGTAAGGAGTAACAGCTCTTGTCCGCAATACAGATGCAAATAGGACCTGCCCAAAGGAATATTTTATCTCGTTGCGTTTGCTAAGAAGTTACAAACGTGAGTGGATTGTTGAACATTTATACCACTGTAATTCCCAGTGGAATCTACCAGTACTTATTTTGATATTTCACTGGTGTCTAAAGTTCTTCCTTGTTTATATATCGACAGTAAGGTTTTCCTCACTGGCTATTACTCAAAAATATGCCATTATATAATTACATAATGGCACATTTTTTAAATTATCTAAGTTATTCTTAAGGTATACAACACAACATACAAACCACAAAATTAATGTCACATGCAATAATAAAAATTAACAATAAGCGTGCATGAACTCAAAAAAACTCACCAGTAATCAAGTTGTAAAAAGGGTACAAAACTAGACTCCGTAAAAATTTTAATTTAAAAAAAAAATAAAAAAAATATGCCATTCTATCCGGATGCACCGGAACACAAACCTACTTGACTGATAATTTATTTGATTTTTCCTTCCACCCATTTTAATATTATATAAAATTATTAGAGTCAGACATATTTACGGAAGAGTTTCTTACGCCGCTTCTTCTCTTCAAGGCACAACATGTTGCGAAGCGATGGTAAATTAGATTAGTCTCCCACAGAGTAAATAATAACCATAAACAAAATTAAAAATAAATTATTAAAATGACCAAGATGCCGGTAGACTAAATAAAACTTTAACAATACTCGTTAACACTTGACATTTTTGTCTTCCGTGATCACGGCCACTGAAAAGTGGTCGAAACGGCGGCATAACAAAACATCAAATAAATAACTGCGCTTAAAATCGTCAAATTGTAGTTTTAACAAGTCGCGAAAGCTTAAAAAATTATAAAAGGTATGTTGCTGGAGAGTTTGGTGCACCGCTGCTCCTCCTTCAACAGTAATTAAAATTGCTTTGGAAGCGGTGGTAGACTCATGACTTTTAATAAGTAATCTGTAAGATTCATATACATACATTTTCATTTTCAATATGGAGATTGATGTAGTGAGATACATTTATAGTAGCGGTGTAAAATAAAAACGATTGAATTGAATGAATAGAAACATAAAACCATGCCAGCACATACAAAATTGAAAATAAATTTAATATTTACATTTTTATTCAGTAATGTCTAATTTTGACACTATCTGAAAAACCTTTTTTTTAAATACTCTGTCGAGTGTACATGAAGTGTTCGTGCAGACACCTTGACAGCCACGCAAACTATTCACAGGTCCATGAACAAAAGGGTCAAAAAATTTTACATTATGACTCACAACAGTGAGTAGTAGCTGTTTGTTACACACTAATTTATTTAAAATTAAATGTTGTTTTTCTTATTGCGTAGCTGAAAAACATACAGACGACCCAGGCAATGGAAAGTGTTTTCATATATTGGTAGGCAGAGACTATACTGACAAACAACTTTCGCTTCTTCTACTTGCATTAGCCCTTTCATACCTGCAAACACTTTTGCTATTTGATCATCGTTGCGGTATACCGGTACCAACTTTACCATTCACAATACTGTCATACACTTGTTTTGATATTCTGTTTTCATGCATCCTCTCTACCTACCCAAACCACATTCCTTTTTCAACTCTTGTTATTACATCTTCTTTTAATCCACAACGTTCTCTTATTGTCATATCATTCATGTTTATCTCATATTTACTTGTTGCTCTCATTTTGACTGCGTTAATTCTACTTCCATGTTTCTTCTGCCATTCGCAACTTTGTGTTTACTATAGACGTTTGCAACATCAGGGGCGAAAGCCAATGCCAATGTTTGGTATGGAATAAAGAGCAGGGATAGGAACATCAGATAGATTAGACTGGGAGAAAATGATACAGGGATAGGACCATAGTACTGGAATGAGGGGATAAAATAAGAAACGCTGGAGAGGGGAAGTCGGGGTGTAAGTGGGGCATCGAAACCCTTACTCATCGCACGAAACATGATTAGTTCAAACACTATAGAAAGGTAGGAAATAGTAAAAAATTGTTAGTTTAAAATACAGCTATGTATTTATTCTGAATTTAGCAGAGGGATGCAATTAGAAATATAGCGCGTAATAAATATACGACGAAATTCGAAATACATATTAAAAACAGAATTATCTCTGTTATATCTGCTAATATTGAATGTGGATCCCAAATTAATTTACATAACTAATTGCCTACACATCTTTATAACAGAGGGGCTTTTTGGGGCTGTCCTGTAGCTACTTATTTTATGCATAACTTAGATAGTTTTCTGACTTATGCCGGGATTCATTCATGATGATTAAGAATAGTAACAAAGAGCTAATAAAGAATTTCAATTTGGTTGGACAGGATTAGAACCTTTGCATTTCAGTGTGGTAGGCTGGCCAAGGCTTACCCCACTCAATCAAAGAGACCGTATTTGTGTGAATTGTTACTTATCCATACTTAATACATGAAGTAAAAAGATTTTATTTCAAGAATACTAACGTAATTACATTCATTATACATTATTACACACAGAGCATATCTAAAGAATTAAATTTCTTGTACATTATTATACACAGAACATATTATTTTAAGCATTTGTACGCCGCATTTTCAGCAAACACTCAGTTTGCACTCAGCATATTCCTATGCCGGAATTATATACGACACAACGCTGATTTTCAGTGCAAACCTTCCCTTTGGCGAAGACCAAAACGAGCACATACATAAAAGCAAAAGTATTTTTTAATGTTATTTTTTCACAAATGAGGAACTAAACAAATCTCATAGTATTTTCTTAAGCTTTACGCGATTATAACACATAGTAAAACTACGTTTTAACGGTTTTAAACGCTGTGTCTTCTTTGATTTTTATTACGAAGTTTCAGCCACTTTTTAATAACAGTGATCACGGACTACTATGTTAAAAAAAATTCCATGACATTTTGAAAGGAAACAGATTGTATCCCAGGGAAGGACATGGGCTACATTTTGCCTTAAAAATATTAAAGGGATGAAATAGGGTATGAAAATTCAAATTATAATTTTTGATAGGAACTAAAAAAATATATGCTTCAACATAAAGTTGCGTTATTACTAGAATAAAAAAAAAACTAAATCCAGATAAATTAAAGTTAGTCAAAAAAATATGTAACACGCCGTGTGTAAAGGGGCTAATGTATCCATATGAAATATTAAAATGGCGGTAGGTAAAGACCGTTAATTTAAAATTCTAAATTGCCCAGTTAGAATTACAATGGATGGTTTTGCCTACAGGCCTTTCCTAAGCCAAGTTTATTTTGTTTTCACATGGCATCATTTAGCGAAGTAGCTTAATCATATTAATTAAAACAATCTACATTTCGGCCTAAAGCAATGAAACAATAACAAAAATCTGAAACATTATCAGAATTTATTACACTTGAATTACAATAGACAACTTATTAAATTCACATTAATATCAGAAGATCTTCAACATTGTCAGGTGTCAAGCCGCAATTGGCCTCCAAAAATTCTTCTCTCAGGACTGCTTGATTCAGAGTGCTTCACTTCAAATTGCTCTTCGCTTCAGAGTATTTTGCCTCAAAGTACTTCTCACTTCAGAGTGCTTCGTCACAGAATACTCCTTTTCTTAGAGTAATATTTGCCTCAGAGTGCTTGCTCTCTGCCTGAATACTGCATATTTAAGGATCTCCTGATGCGCGAACAGACAACTTTTGTCATCCGTTTTGACTACCATCTGCCGGTTGCTGGATTTTCAACAGTTCACTTGATAATAAATGTCTCTACAGTGATATTCCGTTATTTAACTTCCAACATCTGGGGAATAAGACTGCATTTTAGTGTATATCGGATTACTGACCATTTCCGATACGTAGTTTTTTCATAATAACTACCTTCTTTCCAACATGTTATTAGTACATTATAAGTCGTATATTAATCTATGCATAATTCTTATCATTATGAACTCTTTAACATAAAATCAAAAATTGTACATTTATAATATTTGACTAGCCTGGACACGTCAAAATGTTTGATGCAGTCGGTAATAGATGTGGTTTGTGATCAGGCAGATTTAAATACATCATAATCTACCCTCATTACAGTTAACATAACACTAACTGCACGCGCTGGTCCTACAACCCCGTTTTGCATTACATTGGTTTGCGCCACCGTAACCACTACATCTGGTAAGAACAATGTATTCAGAATGGTTTAAAATTGTATTGTTCTTATTCTTATTACTGCTTCGGTACACACCGTACAAATCTTCTCATTGGACTGGTTCAGTACAAAATGAAATGTTGCTCTTACAAACTCGTTTTATAGTTATGTACTCAAGACTACATGATAGAAACGACACCAGTCAGCACGAAGCCATATACCATATTTTATGTCTTGAACACCAAGTAATAGAATAATTGACCAGAGTCTGTATATTTCCTGACAAATATAATCTGGGAGTGTTCAAGTCACAAGTGAATAGGCATCTTCTAGGGAAACCTTTTTTTTTTTTTTTTTTTTTTTTTTTTTTTTTTTTTTTTTTTTTTTTTTTTACATGGGGAAATGCGTTGCCGCACCGTCAGCCGCGCGGGGGATCATGCGCGGCCGGTGTGTGGGGCTCCCCGACGCCGGTTCAATACGACCGGCTGCCGGTATACCCACTAAAACCCCATGGGAGCCTTCCTTCCGCCTAGCGCCGGGGTCGCGGTACATGCGTGAGCTTAACCCGCAACCCCGGCAGCGGCCGGCCGCCTCGTAAACAGAGGCGGCCTCTCCTGTGTGCGGGCCGGGGGAGATGGTGGTCCCCGGCCCTGAGAGGGACGCGCGGCTACCTCTCGCGCCCTCTCGCGGCATTAGTGCGGGCGGAGGTCTATGTTGATCCCCCAGACCTCGACGCCCGCTGCCGCCGGGAGGGGGAGGCTGCAAGGAATACTCCTGCGCCATCACCCCTCCCTCTCCTTCCTCCTCCCCCCGCCGCCTCGCGCACTCAGCAGCGTCAGCGGCGGGGGGGAGTGTCTTCGCGATGGGGGGGAGGGGGAGGCTGTGAAGGATTTCTCCTGCGCCATCACCCCTCCCTCTCCTTTCTCCCCCTCCGCCGCCTCGCGCTCGTAGCAGCGTCAGCGGCGGGGGGGGCTTCGCGGCGGGGGGAGGGGGAGGCTGCGAAGGATTGCTCCTGCGCCAACACCCCTCCCCCCTCTTCTTCCACCCCGCCCCCCCACCGCCTCGCGCAATCGGCAGCGTCAGCGGCGGGGGGGCCTCGCGATAGGAGGGAGGGGGAGGCCGCGAAGGATTTCTCCTGCGCCATCACCCCTCCCTCTCCTTTCTCCCCCTCCGCCGCCTCGCGCTCTAAGCAGCGTCAGCGGCGGGGGGGCTTCGCGATGGGGGGAGGGGGAGGCTGCGAAGGATTGCTCCTGCGCCAACACCCCTCCCCCCTCTCCTTCCTCCCCTCTTCCCGTCGCCTCGCGCACACAGCAGCGTTGGCAGACGGGGTCGGGGAGGATAGGTCGCCTGTCAGGAGGGCGGTGGTGGGGTGGACATCACCACCGCCGTCCTTGACCATCGGAAAGGAGGGGCGTTTGGGGAGGAGGTTTGGTAAGGAAGGGCAGGCATTGGGATTTGGAGGCGGAAAGGTGGGACACCACTGTCACGGAGCGAAGAGGGGAATGTGACAGTGGCCGCTCGGGGCCCCGGGGACGCATCCCCTTGTACCGCTACCTGGTCGGAGAATAGACCAGGGCGGCACCCCCTGGGGGGTTCTAGGGAAACCTGTTCTATCCTACATCAAGTCATCAATCCACATAAGACAGTGGTCAAACGTGAACCTATGTATATAGATTTAAAAACATATCTACATATTTTTCTTATGTGAAAACTGTGTCGGAATAAGCAAATTTTTATATGTCATTCATACATCATACGTATTCTTAGAAACTCCAATTTTCCAATGTATTTCCTATATTCATTAGCTTAGAATACCTATTGACCTATACTAGATGTATGATATGTCCATAATTCATGAAAGATCATTATATACGTAAGATAACAAGTTTCTGACGGTGCACTAATTAATTGCGCTTTATGACGATCATTAGAATGCAATCAAGAAGTGATTAACCAGATTTGCAAGCTTGCTACTATAATTATAAATCAAAATAGCCAATGTATCTTCTTGATATATAAAAATGAATGTTTGTCTGTATGTCCTTTATAGAATCGTAAACTATTTGATCATGTGATGATCTTGAGCTTTTTGTTGTGCATGAGCCAAAGAAGGTTCTGAGTTGGTTCAAAATTGGACCCGGTAGGTGACGCTGCTGTCGGCATATCGATGGAAGCTTTTTCGGACAGGATGACGTCTACCGGGACAGCTAGTAGAAGATATAAGTGACAATGTGAGCTAAGGATTTTAGGCTTAATAATCCTAATAAAATGTTAAGGTAATTTTTTTATTCCATAACTTTGTTTGTTCCGGTAAACTATAGCCGGTCATGACGTTTATATAGATTGTAATCGCTTTAATAAGTCAATCATTTTCACAGATTCTTTAATCTGTTTGCAGGAAATTTCTAAGACACCATTTCGTTTGAATGAAACGCCACTTTCCGTGCATATTCAGTAGGTACTGCATCATTATTATTTTTTGGATTTGGAATCATGTATCACTTAGCAGTTGTCTGACCTGTATTTCGAGATAAAAAATATTAAAAGTCATCAATCTGAAATTCGTATTAATATTTTTAATTACTGTTCTAACATTAATTAATACGCTATTTGAATTTAACAACAAATGACGTCATAACTTGAACGAAAGAAATACTTTATTTGCAAAAATAGCGACGTAATTACATTCCTTATGCATTTTTATACACAGAGCATATTTTGAAAATTTGTAAGTATTTTCAGCAAACAACGTTTGCACTCAGCATATTGCTCTGCCGGAATAATATCTTATAATTCAGTGCAAGCCTTCCTTTTGGCATAAGACGAAAACGACCCAATTTTGTTAATAAAATAATAAAAATTCATAATAATTATTAAAATTAATTCTACTTATGTTATACTTAATAATAATACTTTAATACGTAAAAGAAACTTGATTAGATATAATATATATAATCTAATATATAAAATTCTCGTGTCACAGTTTTCGTTGCCATACTCCTCCGAAACGGCTTGACCGATTTTGATGAAATTTTTTGTGCTTATCCGGTATCTATGAGAATCGGCCAACATCTATTTTTAATCCCTAAATATTTTTTTTACCGGGCAGGAAGACGTCTGCCGGGACAGCTAGTATAATATAATATAATATCTCTGGTAATTTTATATCAACTATCCTATTCTTACATGCATTCTTCTTAGATAGTTACGATAAATCACGCCAAGAGGAACATTCAAGTCAGGTTGTCCTGTGACCTATATTTTGAGACCTAACAAGTCTGAGGTTATAAATGTATAGTTGAGCAGCAATGTAAAAGAGCTTCATTGTAGTAAATGATAAGTGCAACGGGCACTAGTCGACTGTATAATGGAGGAAAACGTTCACTCTACCACTTCAAATACACAGCGCAAGTGATATAAAGCTGACTTACCTTTATTGTCGGAGTGTCCGACATCTGGCTTCTTGTGGTAACTCTGTTACAGATATTTTAGACTTACTAACACTTAGAGACTGTTACACATATATACTATCTGTGTAATTCGCGTCGATATAAGTCCAGTAGTTTTTACGTGATTCCCGAATAAATAGACATATGACAATAAAACTAAAAAAAAAGATTGTCTTCTCCGTAGTTTATACAGTTTATTGCAGTTTTTAATAGCTTCTATGTATAGACACGGTATGTTTAGAATTTCATAATATTACCGACACATACGTCCCAAATCACGGTAAGTTACGAAAGTTCCTAAAACTCTGGCCGCGTCACCGGGTTGGATGGCCAGGCCAGCCTTTTTTTATTGCTGAGTTTAGCAGGCAGGCAGACGGCCTACTTGACGGTAAGCGGTTACCATCTCCTATGGACATTTGAAACACCAAAGGTGCTATAAATGCGCTACTGCTCTCTAAAAGAGGACTGGAGGCCACTAATGCTAGAACACAACTCAAGGTTGTTATGGTGTCATACTTTAGATTAGGATTGGTAGCTATCCAGACGGGTAAATACCCTACCATCTGGCTGTGGGATGTTTTCTCACCTCTTGCGACAGACCGCCCGGCTGCAGGAAATTGTATTCTTTCTCCATTCCTGCACGCATAAGCCTTTTAATTTATTAAAACGATTTTTTTATTCCCAACTTACATCACCTGACATTGTTATTCAAACAAAATTCCAATGACTGCTAAGTGTTTTATACACTTACTAGCGACCCGCCCCGGCTTCGCACGGGTGCAATGCTGATACAAAATTAAATACAATACAGAAAAACTATGAACGTTGTATATAAAAACATAGCGGCCCGCTCCGACTTTGCACGGGCATCACTACATAGAAACCTCTAAAATTAGCAATGTTGCCTTAGTATATGATGCATGTATTATACATATAAACCTTCCTCTTGAATCACTCTATCTATTGGAAAAAACCACATCAAACTTCGTTGGGTAGTTTTAAAGATTTAAGCGCACATAGGGACAGAAAAGGCGACTTTGTTTTATACTATGTAGTGATGATAGTGATGATAGTGAAGTAGACAAATTTTGCATAAGCTCGGCCTAGCATAGTCTCAACGTGTTTTTTAGTTTTCGTAATTGATAAATTACTATAGGATCTCCAGTACGCTGTAAATATTGTCTTTGAATTATGATCTCTGGTATGTTTTTATTCCTTTTTCTCCCAACCCGTTTGTTTATCGTTGTTATATATTCTTTAAGCTACAACGTACGTAGATCAGCCTGGTCATTAAGGGAAAGCACAAAGCAACTGCAATTCCGCTTTTAGCCGCCCGCCTTTGTACGATACGAAGAAGGGTGACTACATTTTCTATCGTTCTGGTAATAGATTAGATTTTTGTAATTCTAACTAGAGATTTCCTTCCGGCTACGCCGTGGGTCAAGCTCTGGTAAGTACCTCTATTTTACTTACATAAGTTATATATTGCTACATGCCGACAAAAAGTGAATGCACACCTGCCTGCCATAAATCGCAGTTTATTACCTTCCCGCATTTGGACTTATTTGGTTTAATTTGTGTTTGTAAAATTCGTAATTAGAAAAACAGTCCATTGTGTATTGTCATCGTTTATGGCAGTCATGAGGCAGGTGTGTTGAACTGATTCTAAGAAATCCGATCTATGCGGGCTATAAGCTACATTGTATCGATGCAGCAATGGCTGAATGGAGGGATCGGCAGTCAAGCGAGGATTACGATACAAACAAGACGTACTGGATAAGCGATATAGTAACGGATTTTGCGCGTGTTATTGAATCGTGCAGTTTGTACTGGTTGCCTCCAGTTATATTTTTACCTGTGTTATACGTGTTTGTATAGTTCCAATAAACTGTATAGTAATTCCAATGGCAATTTAATTCGAGTCCCACTATCGTAACAATATATATACAAAAAAATTATATGCGTGTGTATGTGACTGAACTCCTCCAAAACAGCTGGACCGATGCAGAGGAAATTTTTTGTGGTGTTCAGGTGGATTCGAGAATTGTTTAGATTCACAATTGAACTACGGGGTCCAATTTCGCTGCAATTGGGTTCTAAATTTTATTTCTTCGGGGCAGAACAACATCTGCCGGGACAACGAGTATATTGTACAAACCTTCCTTGAAAAAATATCTAACTGATGGTGGATATACGAACAGAGACAGACAGACTTTATTTTTTACTACGAGTGTAATGTATATGTCAAGCATAATTATCTTTGTGTGCATAATTTGTACCAGTCTTGGACATATTGTTTATTTGAATTAGGGCCGATTTTAGAATCACCTCATAAAAGTTATTCATAGAACATCGGCATATTAAAAATGATAAATGCACAAATAAAACAGTGGAATTGTTACCCTTTTGAGTTTTGCCAATTTATAATTTATTTGACTGTTAACTTTTATCCGATAATTGAAAAATTGACCCTTCATTTATATCATAACTTCTGAATTCTGAGTTACACCAAAATGTAAAATAAAATTCCTGTTTTAACTCCAAATATTTTTATTAAAATCGATTGACTTGTTTCTAAGACTTAGAAAAAAATCAGAAACACTGAGAGAAAATAATGCTGAGATAACAAGTTGAGCAGTTTTCAGTCGGTTTTAGGTATTTATTTTGATAACAAAAAAAAACATTTCTATTCACATCTTTGTTATTCAAACCATTATTATGTACCTACTGATTAGGAGTGCATTATATTTCTTATATAAACACAAAATAACCGCCCATACTAAGATATTCCTCCTCAATACGCCAGTCACGTTCGACTGACAGATTGATCCTTCCGGCTTCCTATTGTGTAGTTAGTATCACAAAAGGCGGAAACTTCTTTTTTATTGACCAAGATTAACAATTATTGCTGCTATTTATCATAATAACGCTAATATGAAAGTATGAGAATATTAATGCGAACATATCTATATTACATACACACATACATAACTTCACGCCAGGTCCCTTGCGGAAGGCACGAACAACAGAGCGCCATTTAGGCTTATTCTTACACACCTCACTTGCTTCTTTGAGATTCATAGTTCTTGTCATGCACGCTCGTCTGTTCTTAAGGCTCCTGACATCACCTTCTGCTAATACGCGATCAATTTGATCATGGAAGGTGTGTCGTGGACTTCCGCGACTTCTGCATCCATCCACTTTTGCATTGTATATCTGTTTAGTCATTCTTTCATCATACATACTTTCCACATGCCCGAAACACCGGAGCTTCCTTTCCTTACCTTCACCCCGACACTCTCTTTCAGACCAACTCTCTTTCTTACTTCGGTATATATTAATATACATAATGTACATGTCTATATTAATATTATAAAGAGGAAAGACTTGTATTTTTGTATGATCCCTAATAAAACTGCAATTATAATAAATATAATATGTCCCACCCATAAATGTCCCTCCGCTGGGCTCGCGCCTCCCTTTATAGAGGAACGGTCAGTATACCCGCCACGCTTGTCCAAGGCGGCTTGGTAGGTTGGACACATCGGTTATCTTGACGTGCAGGTTTTTATTACGATGTTTTTCTTCACCGTTGTTAGCACGTGATATTTTTTTTACTGCAGAAGTTCAGTAGACAGGCAGATGGCCCACTTCATGGAAAGCGGTTATCATCGCCTATGAACATTTGCAACACCAAAGGTGCCACAAATACGCTACTGCTCTCTTAAGGGAGACTGAAACCTGGTCACTAATGCCGGAATACATCTCATGGTTGTTATGGCGGCATACTTTAGACCACGGGTGGTTGTCATTCAGTCGAGCAAATACCCTTCCACATGGCTATGAGTTGTTTTGTCGCCTCATACGACAGGCCGCCCGGTCGCAGGAAATTGTGTTCTTTTTCCGTTCCTACACCGATGAGAGTTGCGTTATCAGTGTCATTTATGTTCAAATTAAGTAAGCTACAGAAATAATTTGTCATTATTTAAATTCTCTATGTTATAGACGGTGTTAAAACTTACCTTAAGCCTAACCGTTTCGCACCGATTGCCAACCTATTAAATGAATAATCAGTAACTGAAGCCTTAAATGACACAGCCCCAATTACAGAAAGGAGCCGAGTAAAATTTGATAGAATAAACTATATTTTCCGTCTACAATATTTCCCAAAAGTGATGTTTGTAATAGGGGAGGGAAATGTCAAACCAAAAGGACTTTAAAAAAAGTTAAAAGGCGTATTATCATCATCGATTTATCCGAGCATACTACCTATGACGTCATAGATGGAGGCAAATAGCGCATTGATTGTTGTTTGAAAATTAATTAAAATTTTAGTTATTAATTATCATATTTTAAAAGCGGCGCAAATATGCAACGCTCAGTTAGAGTTATATGTTTGTGCTGTTTGCTGTTGAGACGCTTAAACCATGAGACCTGAGCCTGAGGCTATGGCATCTACCCAAAATTATCGAAACGGAATTTGTTGCACATTTGTTGTTGCAAATGGCCATTGGCGATGGTAACCGATTTCCATTAAGTGGGCCGTCTGCTTGTCTGCTGGAAAGTATATACAGGTACAGTTCTCCAATGTACTATCAATAATAGTTCTATGGGCGTGCCATATTTTATACTAGACTTTTATTAGTTAGATACTTTTCGATATTTTTGTAATATTATCCCTGTAGAATTCAAAGTATACTGAATGTACACAGAATGTAGCTTATTTAATAGTTTCTTAATTACTGCTAATCCTGCTTGGTGCCCACCTAGTAATTTACGCCATTTAACTCGACTGACGAACTGAACTGGCTCGATGTTGTTGAACTACACGGAAGTAATGCCTCACTAAATTTATCTGTCTTTTCCCTTATCTTTGAAAATAACGAGTATACTTAATTAATTTTCGGAATTAAAACCAGTCATCTGCAAGGCAAAAATAGTGACGTTATACAGATTCCATTAGGTTAAAATATATGTAATAGTTCCGTTGTCTTCGTTACATGAACCTCATGAACATTGACATCTTTATATAAATCTTAAGAATCAAATAATCATCACATTTAAATATGTGCAATTGTACATATAGAAAGTGACAATATTAGTGTACCGACTGTATTTTGTAAACTTAGTTCCTACGTCAATACTCGTGTATTTAGATATTTCCAAAATACAAAAGAACTTATTACAGTTATTCAGTGTGAAGAATAATTAATGGAAGCCATACTTAGAGTTTCCAATCTTATATGTAAGCCTTTTATAAACATTTCTTTGCATAGAAGAAAAGTAAGTCGTCCTTTTGTATTGCAGTGAAGCGTGGCCTAAGAAATGCGGGCATGGCGTTGTAAAAGATGACATGCGTGCCAATGTTTTCATTATATAAGATGCTGAAGATCGCGTGAAGTGGACAAGAAAAGTAGAAATGTGAATTTCAGCCTTCAAATCGAACGCGCTGAATGCATTTACGCACTTACTGCTTATGGTGCATGGATGCCAGTTTGTGTAATCAAACGACTATTATAGTATATTTTACGTTGAATAAGATTACATTGTTATTATATAACATAATCGCTAAGAGTTAGTGTTTACTAGCGTTACATGATAACCGCGGCAAGACTATACTCGCGCGCTGACCGAAAAAGGCTGACTGGCAGCGTGTGCTGTCGGTAAAAGAGGTGCGCCGGAGGGGCGAAGCGTTTTTTTTGAGGCGGGGTAAATGCATTTCGCAGACTACCTGGTCCTATACTTGGGATTAGATCAAAGCGACGAGAGGTGAGATCACAAATGGGCACCAGCGTCAAGTTGCCGGCTTGTGTGGAGACTCGACTACTCAATAGTCCACTAAAACCACCCTCCTCCCATGTGCCCCGCGCTCATGACAGGAAGAGCGAGTGACTTAGAACGTAGTTACGCCCATGCTAAACAGGGGCAAAGCGTGCAGCGAGTTCCGCGAAGGCGGCTTACCACGATTAGATCGTTTATGCAGCCTGCTGGCCGCTTCACGCTCAATTAATGATCATGAAGTGGAAAAGCAAGCTCAGTGACTTCTAACGAGTCATAAACTAACTTCAGCTTTGCTCTACTATGGAATGATATTACGCCTATTTTCCGGTGGCGACTCTTCTTTATGTTTATCAAAGTTACAAGCTAATTATATGCGAAGTAAAATCGTTTTTGCGCTGGATTTGTCCGGCTTTTCAATTAAAATGTATATTTTTATTTCCCACTGATGTGAGCGAGAAACCCTTTTGACAAATGTGGTCAGTGTTTTTGTATATTACAGTGACGGTGGCATTAGTAAATAAAATGACTTCTAAATTAGACGAAATGAAAAGTTGCCTAAGACGCTTAATATTAACTTCAAACTTCGAAGAGTGATGACATGGAAATGGAAACCTTAGTGACAGTTGATCTCCAGTTTACCAATGAAAAAACTTACATACACATAAGTATGTCGTAAATAAAATCTACTAGCTGAGTCCGCGACTTTGTTTGTGTGAATTTTTTTAGCGGAACCCTAAAAACGTAGCCGAAGTAACTAACTCCTTATGATATCAGCTATCTAACAGTGAAATTACCCGTCAAAATCGATCCAGCCCTTTTAGAGATTAACCGGAACATCGAGACAGATAAAAAATTTAAAAACTGGTTTTTTGATATATGTACCGTGTATACTTTCATATGCATTTAGTAGAAAGCTGTTATTTGGACATAAGAAACGTTGAAGCGTTTTACGTCCATTTACCAGTTCTCAAAACTTCAGATCAGAAGTGTAGTAATAACCCAACAAAGTACTGTATTCGAAAAAGTCTAAAATCAATCAACTTGTCTTCTTGAGATTTTTTTAAATTTATTTTATGTCGCGAAAAGGTTCTAATAAATTCCTGAAATAATTGATACACATGATATATGAATTATAAAATTACCTAATCTAAAAAGTAAATATAAACAAATAAATAAAATAACAAATAAAATTTATACTAACTCAGGAGAGTTTTTCATAAGGGATCGTTTCCTAAAGAATGCTTGCGTTGCCTTGTCGAATGGGAACGCTAATATATCGCCCAAGACAAGTCTTCGGGTCCCGTGAGACATCTATCAGTTATATGTTTTTTAATATTCAACAAGGGCGAAAGGGCAACATAAACACAAACCTGCGCAGGTAGGGTCCCGTCAGCAACTTTCGCTCGGGGCCCAAGGGTACTAATAAAAAGCACTCGCCGTCCAATTTCTGTGACGCGCTGATACTACCCGCAGTATTTCACCGCACGGATCCGTAATGCTTTCCACCCACGCAACCCCGATATAAGGCTTTACGCTTCTGATATACTGGAAGTGGTATCTTTTAATCTATAGATATGTAATTCTCTGCAGCGGCCTCTGTGGTTGAGAGGACTAAGTCTTAGCTGCCTAACTCGCTGGAATGCAGAGGCTCCGGGTTCTTGTCATGGTCAATTTCTTAAAAGAATTTTCCTTTATTTACTATGGTCTGGTTGTCTGAGAACAGCACCCGAGTAGTCCATTGTATAATTGTATATCTTTTTTAATGCAGAAGTTCAACAGACTGTGGACATTTGCTACAGAGAGACTGGAATTTACTAATGCCGGAACACAACTCGAGAGTGGTAGTCATTCAGGGGGGAAAATACCCTACCACCTGGCTGTGGGTTGTTTTGTCGCCTCTTACGACAGACCGCCCGGCCGCAGGAAATTGTATTATTTCTATATTATGTGTAAACAAGCGTAATTCGCTTAACTTGGTGTTATAAAATGTGCGTGTTTGTTTGCCGATTTATTTATTTATATAATTACTTAATATCGCTGACTTATCAACGCTTAGCCAAAACTACTGGTGCTAAGATCGCAAAATGTGCATATGGGTTCTTTCTATACTAGGTGCGAATTAAGGAAGGATTTTAGAAAATTCCACTGCTAAGGGGTGAAAAGAGGGATTAAAGTTTGTATGAAAATCCGTCATTTTCAAAGAAGCGTGATTTTCTATATACTTGCTTCTATCTAAAATAAATGTAACAATGCGAGCTTTGCAGGGCCAGGCGCGTTTTCCTCGTGATCCTTTGTTCTTGTCTTGCGGTTCCATCGACGAGTGGATTAGTTGGTATGGCACAGGGGATAACCTTCCAGCACACGGGATATACGCGTGTATAGAATGTGGAACAACAGACAAAATCCGACAAGATTTCCGTGGAAGCAGCAACAAGCGGTCAATCGTAGACTGTGTCACATTACAATAGAGGCGTAGCTACCGCCGTATCAATGATATAGGACCTCTAGACTACAGGGGCCCCGTAATCGTCTAAGCAAAAGTTCTTAAAATGCTATCCACAATCTTTTATAGATTAATAACGTTTTTAAGAATAACTGCTAGACCAACAGAAACTATGGATGACTATTTTTGATATGAATTGCTTGTCTAACTTAGCTTTTAGTAGCATTAAGAAGTATAAGTAATAAACTATAATTATTTGAATTCCATTTGAGCATTTTGTGTTTCTTTTATAAAAACAATTACCCTTCCTTCGGACCCCCCAACACATTTCGATACAGGGCCTCTCTAAGGCAAGCTACACCACTGCATTACATAAGGATAGATGCAGCGAAAAGTCACATTCTATCTTCGGACTACAAGGCGCTCTGGTCTACGCCATCGTTTCACAGTGGAAACGCTGCCGGTGCGTACTAAACGTTTCGCCTCCAAGTTCCTTGTGCGTACCGCAGAATTGTGGAATGCACTACCAGAGTCCGTGTTTCCCGAAAAATACAATCCGGGTATCTTCAAGTCTCGTGTAACTAGGTACTATCTAGGTAAGCGTGCTCCATCTTCGACCGCATCATCGTCCGGCATCGGGCGTGATCGTGGTCAAACGCGAACCTATTTAATATAAAAAAATAAATAATAAAAAAGTAACAAAGACGCGATGACTGAATGATCCGCGTTAACACATGGATAATAAAATTCACCACTTCCATGCCACTTCCAGAACATCTTACACACGAATCTCCCATGCGAGTGGAAAAATTAATAAAATCGAAATCGTATCCGAGTATCGAATTAAGCTAATGCGCCTCCCGTCAGACGTTAACCGTTCGTAATTAATATGCGTGGAAAAAATATGGAAATCCAATAATGCGGGTATCTATACGCGTACACGCTTCGAGGATGTCCCGAGTGTTACTGCTGCTTTTACATTAATTAATGAATATTTATAATCGTTATGGCGCAATTTATTTAATTAATGCGCACGTAAGTGTTGGATTTTTAATTATGGATGCAATTCGATTCGTCGATAATTAAATTTGAGACGAATTCAAAATTCGAACGACGGATCACGATTAACACGCATTGCGATTAAACACGAGCGGGTTGTTGGCATCGCTGAAAAATGTAAGATATACATATTCGAGGGCTTCATAACATATAGGCTTTTGTTGTGGATTTTGTGGTTGTTTACTAAAAACTATGCATGTTACAATTTAGAAAGTCTTACCAGTATGCAGGTGACCTCAAAAAATGTGTATCCCAAATTTCAGCCTTATACATTGAACTACTTTTGTTTTATTCACACTTTTGTTCCTTATGTAAAACTGCACTGTGTCTCTACGCCCATTAGTTATGAAGCCCTCGAATTGTAGCTTTCAATACAAGCGCACGAATGAGTACTTTTTTAGTAACTGATTTTAAAAGCGGGATTTGTTAATAGCAGCTTGAAATCGCGCGACTTTTTTGTGTGTCATATGAACAAAACTAAAGTGTAGTGTAATGTGCTAGCTATTAATAAAGAGCACTGGAATAAAGTGTCTTCGCCTTTCGAGACAATAAAAATAGATAAAAAAATATCTTTTTAGCCTTTCTACTTCCCACAATTTGCGCACTCATACGTATCGTAAACTCACTACACCTGCACATACTTCATCCTTTTATGATAACTCTTTCACAGTGCAGGCTGTCAAACTTTGGAATGCGCTGCCTCTTACTGTCAGAGAGGCCAAAACATCGCCTAAATTTAAGAACGCACTCAGAAAACACTACTTTTCCTTAAATAATTATGCCTAATTCTTATATTATCGACTATTTAATATATGTGTATGTACCTATGTATTTAATTTATAAAGTAGTTTAAGTATGTGTATTTTTTATTTATAAATTATTTAGTTTAAGTATGTTTATTTATGATATTTGATATTTAATTATCTGCACCACCTACATCGCCAGATTAGATTAAATTATTCCTTAAGTTAGGTTGCCTGGAAGAGATTGCTTTCAGCGATAAGGCCGCCTTTTGTTTCTACCATGACAATATTGTAATTGTATATTTTGAGATTGTGTATTTGGTGAGCAATAAAGTGTTATCTATCTATCTATCTTTTGGTTTATTCAAATTATAAAAGTCCGAAATTGCTTGAGGTAGTCGTGACGTCATAGTTAGCGAGAATTGACTGAGATTGAGCAATTTTAGTTCCTCGTGTAAGAGCACCTTTATACAGAACACAATACACACATACCCCTCACGCAGTAATATAAATCATATATTAGCTTATGAAAGATACGTACTGAAATATCGTCGGAAAAATCTACATCACATTACTGGCTAGTTTCTGAACCAGCTTATTATTTGAATTAAAAAAATTATAATTTATTGTGTGTTTAGGAGATGACATGGGGCTGATATGACAATAGGGCAAGTCCCAAAAAAGAAAAAACAGTATGCATTATTATTATAAGTATAATGTATAATTATAGAACTACTTACACGTTCAAGTATGAATAACGCCCAATCACATTCTTGGAATCCAAGAACTTTACTATCCACGCTTATGTATTGTACTATATGTAATTTTTATTTTTAAAGTACAAAGTGATTATATCAATCTCTCTCTCTATTTTCTTTCACCATATCCCATTTATTTGGGGTCGGTGCAACATGTCTTTTGCTTACACACTCCTCTACTCTGCCATACATCTTCTGTCACACCACATATCATCATATCATCCTTCTCACAATCATCCATCTTTTTTTGGTCTAATAAATATTTTTGTATCTATGTCGATTTTTCTGTAAAACAAAAATAAAGTAAAAGGTAAAGAAGAATAGCTTAAACATAATACAATACACACTCATCATCACTACATAGTATAAAACAAAGTCGCCTTTTCTGTCCCTATATCCCTATGTGCGCTTAAATCTTTAAAACTACCCAACGAATTTTGATGTGGTTTTTTCCAATAGATAGAGTGATTCAAGAGGAAGGTTTATATGTATAATACATGCATCATATACTAAGGCAACATTGCTAATTTTAGAGGTTTCTATGTAGTGATGCCCGTGCAAAGTCGGAGCGGGTCGCTAGTTAATAATAAATACAGTTTTTGTTATTGTATAAGTTTGAAATATTTTTCTTGCATAAATTTTATCATCGTTTGGCCATGTTTGACATCACTGAGAATACACACATATAAATAGCGCCATTTAACAATATAATAAATATTCTATAAGGTCGTATAAATTCCAACAAAAACATAGAGCGGACGGACAATGCCGCAAAAACAGTCTAATTGGCCCAATATCATTCCATTAAGTGGTTTCCCACCTCGGCGCAACTGCTGCGGATTTATAAGATTAATTAACATCTGTTATCGACGTTTTTCTTTGCCTTTAATGGACCGATGTACCGGCTAAAATCTTTTGTTGGCAAATTGAATTTACCCATTTAATCCCTTAAGGAGCCGCGTTCTGAAGTCGTGAACAAAACAGTATTAAATTTAGTAGTATCCCAACATTTAATATTCAAAAATAACTCTTGTAACCGTAAAAAGTTACTTTATAATAATAAGCCCGCAGGGGCTTTTGTGGCGATACCTCGGACTCGACTCCAGGAAAAAAAGGTCCCGTTTCCGTGCTTGCCTTAACCAGCCGGAGGAAAGCTAGAGCTATAAGATTCAAGTTCCAGGGGTGGAAGTGATAAATGGTATAACGTCAGAAGCTTCGGTGAACCTGCAGTCCACCTCTGGACACCCCTTAGCCAGTCCACCCATGTTACCTCTGTCTTCTATGGCATTTTTTAAGGCAAATGGAGTGGGTGGCGAATCTCCATCCGCCCATTTTATCCATGTTCCCAGAACATTTCGACGGACAGATAGTTCCCATAGTCCTAGATCCCTTGTTACATTAGCAGTTTATCCCAATAGCCTGGTACCTTTTGTTCTTATTCCCTACAATAGTCTTACACTAACCGGGGCTTATCCTCGAGTGTATTTTTATATGGTATAGAGAAGTATAAACGCCGATCAGTGTCGCACCGATTTAAATTATATCTGTCAAGGAGCCTGTACGTATTGACCTTCCTATGGCCCCACGCAAGCCCTTCAATAGTCCGAGTGATTTTTATGACGCACAGTCTCTAAGGACATACAAGAAAATAGTATATAGCAGTCCATAAACGTCCAACTACTAGGCTCAGGCCTCTCAATTTCTAGAAGAAGGACGAGTACATATACCTGACATGCTTATTAAATGCTGAATGGCGGGTTTGACACATCGGTAGCCTGATGTGCAGGTTTCATCACGATATTTCCTTTTATTATTAACACGTGATAATTGTAACAATAGGCACATTAGCTTAGAAACCTTCCAAGGGATTAAGATAGATAGATAGATAACACTTTATTGTACACCATTACAGAAAACACAAAAAAACTTATAGCCTAAAAATATTCTATATGTGCACAACGGGCGGTCTTATCGCTAAGAAGCGATTTCTTCCCGACAACCCGTGGCAGGAATAAAACAGTTCATATTTGTCAATGGTGATATACATAAATATTATAGTATGTACAGTTACTTACATTATATTTTATTCATTAATAAACATATAAGTATGTTGGAGAGGGAATGGATTTTGTATTAAATTAATAAAATAATGGTTTTTGGTATTATAATGTATTCTGAATGACTTTTCTCTATATGTGACATGCTACTATATTTAAAATATTAAATTAAAAACTAAAACAAATAAAACCTTTTTTGTTGTAAACAAGTATGTAAAATATTATATAAGTAAGAATTATACTAAGTAGACGTATATAAACAAATACACCTATTATTAAAATAAAGATTAACGCCCACGTATTTTTTTTTTTTTTATTGCAGGAGATCAGCAGACAGGCAGACGGCCCACTTGATGGACAGCGGTTACCATCGCCTATGGAAATTTGCAACACCAAAGGTGCTACGAATGCGCTGCTGCTCTCTTTAGGGAGCCTGGAACCTGGTCACTAATGCCGGAACACAACACAAGGTTGTATGGCGACATACGCTAGACCAGGGGTGGTAGCCATCCAGTCGGGCAAATGCCCTACCACCTGGCTGTGGGTTGTTTTGTCGCCTCTTACGACAGGCCGCCGGGCCGCAGGAAATTGTATTCTTTCTCCGTTCCTGCACGGATAAAACCACGTCATTTGAGATGTAAGTTTTATGTATTAACCACTAAGGTAAAGGTCCTTAAAAACTTAAAATAACTTTAAGAAAATCATCATCGTACGTTATTAGTACGCAACTGAGTACAATGTATTTTCTTTTTAATAAATTGTACATACATACATAACTTCACGCCAGGTTCCTTGCGGAGTAGGCACGAACAACAGAGCGCCGTTCAGGCTTATTCTTACAAACCTCACTTGCTTCTTTGACATTCATAGCTCTTGTCATGTACGCTCGTCTGTTCTTAAGGCTCCTGACATCACCTTCTGCTAGTACATGATCAATTTAATCATGGAAGGTGTGTCGTGGCCTTCCGCGACTTCTTCATCCATCCACTTTTGCATTGTATATCTGTTTAGTCATTCTTCCATGATACATTCTTTGCACATGCCCGAACCACCGGAGCACTCTTTTCCTTACCTTTCACCCCGATACTCTCTTTCAGACCAACTGTCTTTTTTACTTCGGTATTACGAACGCGGTCCGCGAGCGTCACTCCGCAGATTTTGCGCAGTGCTCGCATCTCGACCGCGTTTACTCTACTTTCATGCTCTGTCTTCCATACCCAACTCTCGCTTCCATACGTGAGCGTAGTACCAGCACCGCGTTGTGTTGGTTAATAAATTGTAACTTAAAAATATATGTATATGTGACTACGTACATACACACTCATAATGCAGACTAACCTAACATAGCAAATGTAGCAAATAAAGTCATTTCGCGTGACCGTAATGAGGGCTAAATGCCAATGTTCAGCAAAACAGTCCGTGTGTAAAAACCATACAATTCATGAGGAAAACGTAATGTTAGAAACAGCTCGAGTGCTAGCTAATTGGGCGGAAGAAAAGTTGCTTTCATGCTATTTTATTAATGTTTCGAAAGTATACGTATTAAATTAAACTCCTTACTTTATTTTCATTGCAAACATGCAGTATTCCATTCAATAGCATATAATCACATTCAGCCATTTTTGAAAAACCAAAAAAAAACGGTTATATTTGTTAACACCAAAAACTTGGCTGTTTCTACACTAATAGATTTCCACATTAATAGCTAACTAACTAACTGCTGTTGCTCACCGACCCAAAATGAGTCCTGCCCTCCGAAATGAGAATACTCCACTCCTCCCTGTTCAGTGCTGTCTCCTGCCAGTCATCGGCATGAAGCCTGCGCAGATCAGCCTCCACTACGTCTCTTCAGCGATATCTGGGCCTACCAACAGGTCGCAGCCCCATTGGTCTACCCAGATAAGCTCTTTTCACTGCGCCATCCTTCCCCATTCTATGTAGGTGGGCAAGCCAGCGCAAGCGACCTTGCTCTCGCCTATTATATTGGTCTTACTGGTGGATGAGCCCAATATAATGGTTCCAATTAATAGCCTTGACTCTAATTAGATCAAGTTCTGGGGACATTGATAAATTATGTGGGTGAATATTTTTTTAAATCGAGCTGCCTCTCTAGGTCCAAACAATGCTGGCTTGTTTGTAAAGGATGACTTGCTTGTTAATATTCTCAATTGAATATCGTAAATAAAGGGAAGCGAATAAGAAATAGTGGAAAAGCGAATTCTTGGTTTAAAAGCAAATAGGGAAGGGCGGGCGTTCCTAAAGAGGTCACGAGTATCATATTAAAGTGGATGTTTATACTAGGTCTTAGAACTACCAGTATATCTAGATACGTGTCAATTTCTTTAAGCGATTCTCCAAAATCGACGACTAGAGGCCCTGTGAAGACGCAATCAAAAGTTTTAACTTGATAAGATTGTATATAATTGCAAATTATGTTTTTTTACAGGAGGTTTATTACTCTTTCTTATTCATCTTCCTTAATTCAAGATTATACCTTAGATCATCAATAGAAAAATGGACTCTTGGATTCTAAAAGTGAAGCCAGCTAAAGGATGCAAATTTTGTAATATGATGCCGATCGCTCCGCAGTGTTACGAGAAGCCAGTATTAAATAATCGAATTAGTACGGATGAAGCTGCAATAGTTTCAATTACTATTAACCAATACAGATGGAAGCCACGTATATACTACATAGCTTTATGCACACTAGTTGAATGTAAAAAAATGCTTTTGTTTACGTAGGTTTCATCTATTACTTTTATTCCGTCTGAGGATTAGACTAACATATGCCACAATACATCCACCTATAAGAACGAAGCGCTTCACATCTAACTTCATCATAAGCTGCACCGCCAAGTGGAACTCAGTACAGGAGTCTGTCTTTCCTTATACTTATAACCTGGGTGTCTTCCAGTGCCGTCTGAATAGGTACCTTCTATGTAAGCGTGCTCCATTCTAGACCACATCTTCACTTCACATAGGGCGAGCTCGTGGCCAAACGTGAACCTATACTACAATTAAATAAAGACGGTGTTCGTCGCGGGACGCCCGACAGACTGGCGTCATAACGCGTTACGTAACGAAGCGGTTTACTCTCCCATAAGAAGTTATTACTTCAAAAACTTATCCGTCTCGGGACGCCCAACAAAAGTGATATTTGTGTGAGAGAAAGGGAAGCCAGACAGACTGGCGCCGTAACGCGTTACGAAGTGATTTACCCACCCATAAGAAATCGTCACTTCAAAAAATTTAGAAACGTTTTTCTAAGTAGTTCTCGTGTTACGAGTACAAACACCAAGATAACTCAATCCCATTAAAATATACTGTCCTAGTAAATATCCTCAGACATTGAACCTTCGTTGGGAAATTCCTTAGGAGTTTCAACAGAATCGCTTTCACGGCAGATGGCGGGTCAGAGGCAGTTAATCGTTTGGAACACTTTACGACCTAAACGACTAAACGCGGTGGCAGTCTCGAATATATTCGCTTCAAGTTCTTTATGGTGTTGCTTGGTAATAGCGATGGTTTTTTATGTAGATTTTGGTTTAGTGTGGATACTTTGTCATTTAAATTATTTGTCAGTCGCGGTATGAAGGTTCGTCAGTTTTTTAATTGATTCGTTTAACGTTCTGCGAGCACATGTTACATTCTAAAACTAAGTCACAGGACAGACTGTTCTATAGAAAAGTATGTTTAACTGTTTGCCATTAAAGTTTAAAATTACTTCGATCAAAGTTGTTTGATTTTCTAGCTTGCTATCTTGCCTAAAGATTGTTTAGAAATGTAAATTAATTGTATTGGTTGTGATATTTATGTTAAGCGTAGTGATTATGTCCTCTTTGTTTCTTATTGTTAATCTCAGCTCCTCTCATTGTCAACATTGCAATTTTCCTATTTCACGTTTCTAAACTTTATAAAGTTGGCAGTACTGTTTCTCGTACTCGTGCAAACAAAACTCGAATTTTAGGTGACGAACCATACATATCAACAAAGGCCATGAAAAAAATAACAACACATGTATTGTCGCAAGCCGATACTAATCTTTTGCAGGTGTTTTATAACCTCTTTGAATTTGAATGAACTATTGTTCGCGCAAATCTCTTTGTTCACGCCCCGGTTAGACATCAAAAAAACCTTCTATCCTCTGTTGGTATTTCATGCGAATTCTTGGAAGCCATGAAGTCGACTACTTCAGGATTTTTTGAACCAGTAGGCGGCATGTTGCTAGGAAGCCATGTCTAATTTAGAAATGGATGAGGGTCGATTAGTCGGGTAAATGGGCCCATCATGTTCTAACTACGAACGAAGCGTTACCTAGTGCACTTAAGTAACTAGTAACTTATAACGACGAAATTCACGGGTTTATGTGATAACGATTTTCTACCCTACAGTTTGGTTTTGTTGTATTCGGTTATACTTGTAAGAACTGTGAATTACGTGTGGGTACTTCTAATAACCTTTGTGTTAATTCCTACGGATTTTTTTAATTTACATCCTACAAATCCCCTACAAATTTGTAACAGTAAGTTTGTGTGTAGTTCCTGCTAATTTAGTTCTTTGTAGGTACTTTGACAAAAACATTGTCGAGTAGTTTGTCTACCTATGTACGTCAAAGGAATTTATGTCAAATAAGTGTTATGTGACAATTCAACGCGGATGAAATTCATTATGAAGGTATATATTGCCTATATAAATTTATAATCGCTACACAACGTCTGTGTAATTCGCAAAAAAAATAATCTACCCTTCTTGTACGGCTATAACTAACCGTACAGATCGTGAGCACTTATGGCCTTACTTATAATCGTTTGTTAAATTTTAAGAAACTGCTCAGCAACTGATTAACGAAAATCTTACCCATTAACTCCTCTTAAGAATAAAAGGTGGTGGTAAAGTAACTCATAAATAACTGTCAAAAATAACCAACATGGAGAGGTAGTTTAAGTGCCTGCTAAGAGGCAAGATGGCAAGTTTTATTTGAAACAGTCATTGATTAGGGGTTAAGTGTCTCTTATTTAAGAGATGGCTAATCCTTTCTTAACGAGATTATTATAAGTAAGGCTTCTAGTCTCCAAAAAATTATTGTGAATTAGTTAAAAATATTTTTAAGCTATCACTCATTTTCTTTCACTATTTTATCATCACTTTCTTCATTAATAAATGCACTTTGTTTATTCATATTTAAAACACTTTATACTCACAAATTTTACACGTACAGCTATTCACTGTTGTATATAGGTACACCTATGTATATATACCTACATGTATACTTACGGGGCGCACATGCGGTGAGTGTGGCATTATAGAGATATGATGGACTATACTATAAAACGTTCTTATACCGCACTTGTCAGCAATACAATACACTATTCACAAGTATTGATCCTTTCATAGGTAACCTACATCAATTTAAAACCCAAATTAAAAAAATTTCTGATTTAGAATGATCCAATGACTTAGAATAATGACATAAACTTTTTTTATATACTTTCCTTTTTTTGACATTTTATTTTTTTCAATTTTGACATAATGTAAATTAAATAGACATTTTATGTAATTTTCGTATAATTGTATTTCTTTTTTTGTTTCTTTATTAATTCTGAGGCAATTTTTATTTTCATTATATAAATTATGTTATTGTGGAAACTTGATTGATATATGTATTATTTTTGTGTTTTATATTTAAGAATATTAATTATTGTATGTTTCCCAAACAAATTAAATAAATAAATAAATGATAGACACCTATACACCTGTATACTTTCTCAAAAACAGCTGCTAACGTATTTGTCCGATTCCGGAGCAGTTTGTCTCGGTCCGTGCGAGCTTCGTACAGTCGTACCAGCTATATGGTAGGCGGAGTGGGGGTGTTAGGTTTTATTTTCGTTACGGAATTTCTTGATTCGGTCGCCGCGCTCAAAGCCCGCGATAAAAGCTATGCAATAGCTTAAAAATTTACAAAATTAGGTTTTAACAGTTTTAAGCGTGGTAATTTATTTGATTTTTGTTTTTCCGATTAACGGCCACTTTTCAGTTTACTAGTTTCAAAACTGATACCGAAACGTCGGAATGACCAAAATCAAATAAAGCACCGCGCTTAAAACCGTTAAAACATATTTTTATTAAGTAAACATGATTTAAAGTAGTATACGTAGAAACTGTTCAAATAAAATCCATTTTCTACGCAATTAAATACATGAAATATATTTCTTTGTATAATTTTTCCAGTCTCTCAAACTTATTTTCTAAGAGCACAACACCTTTATCATTTTATATAAGTAAACATAATAAATGTAAGTCTGGATAACATTTTCAAATAGGTTTCTCGATGCTGTCCCATTCGAAACGCGATTTTCGTTTGAAATATATTTTAAAATATAAGTCGACGATTTTCGACGTTCACCCCCGGCAAGGAAGCTAGCGTTTGACGTACATTTCAGTTATATTGCAGTCTCGCTTCGTATTTTTACGAAAATTTAAAATTAAAACAACCCTGTCAACCTTTATATAGAACTAGCTTTTGCTCGCGACTCGGTACGAGTCGAATAGTAAAAAAAGTAAGTTGACATTCTTCATTGGTGATCCGCTCCTATTAGTTTTAGCGTGATGATATGTAGCCTATAGCCTTCCTCGATAAATGGGGTATCTAACATTGAAATTACTTTTCCAATCAGATCAGTAGTTCCTGAGATTAGCGCGTTCAAGCAAACAAATAAACAAATTCTTCAGCTTTATTTATTAGTGTAAGGTAAGATTTATAAATTTTGAATTTAACGATATTTCTCTACAGCGTAAAGCAAAACGTCGTGGAAAATAATGACTAGTGTTATAAAAATAATATTCGTCTCTTCTTTTTAAATATGGCTTTGCATATTTTGTGTACTTAACTATTGACAAGTATTCATGAATATTTATTTTTTTTTATTAATTTTTGAAGGTGATGTTTTGCCGTGTAGGTTTTATAAAAGTTGATTCAGAGAGTATATTGTTTTTAAAGAATAGTTTGTGTTTTTCCAGTGAAGCGTGGTCAGTGCTTAAGCGACATAAGCAAGTGCCACTGGTATATGCTGAGATGGATGTATGAAACAAAGCGGAAACAGTGCGTTTGGAACGTCACACGCGCCGTAGTTTTTCATATCCATGATGTAACGGCTAAACTGCAAGAATGTCGTCTATCAATATAGGCGTATACTGTTTCAATAAATGGTCACGTTTTACGGAAACTGGTTAGTTACGTGAGGATCAAATGTCTACCTATGTCTCCTGGACTGGATCTCCGTCAAAGGGGGTAGGCGCAAGAAAAAGGCTTGATGCTGTAAGGTAAGTTTTACAATTAGGGATGCCGAAGACAGTATTGTACTTTTATATCTATATTTTATAATGGAAATTATGATAATATATTTCAGGCACAAATGTTTTTTGTTAATGAATTAATAGAAATAAATAAATATTATTATTATAACATCAATGATAATCTTCGTATTATATTTATTTTTACGTATTTCTCATGAACTCTTAGGGTCGCTTGCATAAGGCTGCTTAAATTTATTTAAGAAAGGCAAAACGTATTTAACACCTTTAAATACAATTAGCGTCTTGTACAACGCAAAATTTGCTGCTAAATATGTTTAAACAACTGTCAATACGTTTTGTGTAAAACGTATTTAGGCAGTTTAATATGGTTAACTAATTTTATTTAAGGCAATCGTTATGCAAGCGGGCCTTAGTTATTATTAAAACAAATATATTTTAGTATAAACGCTTATGGCCGAGTCCAGTTCAACCATTAGAGGGGGGCGAGAAGCTCGATGTACTGCCTCTTGTCATGATTGATTGAAATTAATGACAATGACATTTGTATTTTACAGATTAAATACGACTGTTAGTACAAAGGCTCCCTGAAAATGAGAAAAGCAAATAGGAAACTGAAGCCCGAATTTGTAAACCAATTATCCGAATGCAACCGGGATTTAACGATAGAGTGATGATGATGTGTGTTTGTGTTGAAAACTTCAATAGTTTAGTGAAATGTGCCTTTATAACTTGCTACAAAAATCCATCGAGTAGTTTTTAGTTAAATAGATAACACTTTATTGCTCACCAAATATACAATTTCAAAAATACACAATTACAATATGGTCATGGTAGAAACAATAGGCGGCCTTATCGCTTAAAGCAATCTCTTCCAGGCAACCTAACTTAAGGAATAGTTTAATCTAATCTGGCGATGTCGGTGGTGCAGATAATTAGGTATATCATAAATAAACATACTTAAAATACATATTTTATAAATTAAAGACGTACAAACAGACATTATTTAAGAAATAGCAGTGTTTTCTGAGTGAGTTTTAATGTAGGCTATGTTTTGGCCTAGTACAGTAAGAGGCAGCTCATTCCAAAGTTTGACAGCCTGCACTGTAAAAAAGTTATCATAAAAGTATGAAGTTTTTATACATTTAAGAAAGTTTTGATTTCATAAAAAGTATAGGTTTGTGCCGTAACGATATTTTAAATTCCCACTTTCAAGTATAAATATACAGTATTACATATTATAATTGAAACGAATTCTGTAGACGGTAATTAAATTCAACAAATGGGCTTAAAAGAGCTTTATACGACATATGTGATCATATAATTTTCTTCGTTTTACGACCGTTTCAAGGAGGGTTGAGGGGGCTTACATTCATATAATGTAATTCAAAGTGCTCTGCTTAAAAAGGTATTCAAGTACTTGCTTTTATTTTTGATTATAGTAGAATTATTTTCTCCGTGCAGTTTGGGTTATAAATAATCGGAGCGGTGAAGCGAGTATTTCGCTCTCTCTTCCACTAACGGGCCTTATGGGCAGGCATAATGATACGTATTATTGTTGTCGATAAGCGTTATTGATAGTGTATTAAGTTTTGTCATTTCGTGGGATAGTGATATAAATGAAAGAAAAAACTATAGATAAAACAACGTATTTATTAAAATAAGCATAATAATGATTTAATTTATCTATGTATTAAAAAACTATAAGTACAAAAATTTAGAATGTAACAAGTTATATTAAAAATAAATATAAATACTTATATCTAAGTTTAAAATTAACACCAAAAAAGATAATAATGATTTTTACAAGAATGATCTTTCTTTGATAAGAATGAGTTCTTATCGATAATGGCGTTGCGCCCGCGCAACATGCTCACCGCCCTAGCCGGGCTGAGGCAGAGTTTATTTATGACCCAAACTTCACGGAGAAAATAATTCTACTATACACTTGTCCAAAAATAATAAAGGATAGCTCAAAATGATTTTCGTTTTTGAATTTACCAATACGCACCAACCGCAGGTAGCAGGGGGAGCGGATTGGACTCAAACACTTGGCCGGCTGGTTGAGTTTAGTACAACCGCAAAACTTTTTTCTAACAAGATGGAGCCACTTCTCATGTTACAAATGACTCGTTAGCTGGTCTTCACGATTTATTCCCTGGAAGAGTGATAAGTCGCCGAGGAGACATCGATTGCCCACTGAGGAGCCCTGACTTAAGGCGTTAAATCAGCAGGCGTGCTGATTTCTTTCTATGGGGCTACCTTAAGAGCAGTTTACAATCCATCACCACCCAACCTGAATGTTTTTAACTCTAATCCAAGAGCGATGCTTCAGCGAGTTAATGAGTGTGTACAAATGAATGGTGCGCATTTACAAACGGTTGTTTTTCATAAATAAACTTCAAGAATTGCTTTTTAAATTAACATTAAATAAAACGAGATTTAATTGATATTTTGTTTATTATTTAACATCTAAAAACGAAATACATTCTGAGACACCCTATAGATAGATAGATAATATTTATTGCTCACCAAAATAAGAAACACAATTGGGTAGAACAATAGGCGGCCTTATTGCTTAAAGCGGTCTCGTCCAGGCAACCAGTCTTATACGATATTTTAACCTTATCAATTCGGATGTTTACAATTTCTTTTTGAACATTTAATTATTGTCTTTGAAATAGTGACAAAATCAGGCTCATGCTACGGACGATTTGGTGTTAAAAATATTGATACGAGTCATGAGACTCGAATTAAAATATCGTTAGAATTACTATAGAGTTTATTAGAACTATACAAACACGTATAACACAGGTACAAATATAACCGAATACAACAAGTCCAAAAGTAATGCACGATTCAATAACCCGCGCAAACTCCGTCACTAAATAGATTACCGAATAGTTACAAGTCTTGCTCCGCTTAGGGTTATCGCTCGACTGCCTCGTCCATCAATCGAGGAATTGATTTATACTGCACCGATGCAATGTGTCTGCTCGGCCGTGTGACCGACTTCCCCAAAATCATACCTGGCTAATGACTGCCATAAAAGATTACAATACACAATGGACTAATCAAATTTTAAACACAATGTAAACTAAAGAAGTCCAAATGTCAAAAAGGTAATAAAATGTGTTTTACAGGGCTACAGGTATGATTTTACCTTTGTCGGTACTTCGGTCGTAACGATATTAAATTCAGTGTTCGCTCTTGAGATATGATATCATAATAAGAATGGTAATTGAATAGTTAATAATAGACACAATACAAGATATAATGGGATGTATTTCGTTTGAATTGTAATATCACCTGAACCCTTTATAAGAACTCCTACAATACTCTTGAATACTCTTGGCTATAATGGAAATCTACTCTATTATATTCTCCATTATTATGTTCAGGACTAGCTGTGATCCCTGTTTCGTTCGTACAGGACTTGTACTTTAAATTCATAATATTATTTTTTAGTTGCACCAATACATCTCACCTCAACTTATCGACATAGACGTATTTAACATAACTTTAAATAAACTTAAAACTAAACTTAATGAAATATTGCAGTAATTAACCTTCAAAATGTTCTTTTTTTATTGCAGGAGTTCAGCAGACAGGCAGACGGCCCATAGATAGAAAGCGGTTACCATCGTCTATGGACATTTGCAACACCAAAGGTGCTACAAATGCGCTACTGCTCTCTTAAGGGAGACTGGAACCTGGTCACTAATGCCGGAACACAACTTAAGGTTGTTATGGCGATGTACTTTAAACCACGGGTGGTAGCCGTCCAGTCGGGCAAATGCCCTACCACCTGGCTGTGGGTTGTTTTGTCGCCTCTTATATACGACAAGCCGCCCGGCCGCAGGAAATTATATTCTTTCTCCGTTCCTGCACGGATGAAAATTTTGAAAATTCTTTCTCAATATTCGAAATTTAAAGTTGTGGAACGTACATTTTCACTGTTTTTCTGTCTCCATAATTTCTAAAATTATAAAAATTATTTTTAAAAAGATATAAGAACAAATTTAATGTAACTGTTAATTAAAGTTGAAATGTATATCTGTTTGATGCCAAAATAATAAAAAATTTTGAAATTCAAATGAAATCAAAATATTGTATCTTGGTAGCTACAAAGGCTTGCGTTTCATCTTAGAATTAAGTTGCACATAATAAATAATAATAATAATATCAGCCCCTAAATGTCCGACTGCTGGGCTCGGGTCTCCCATTATAGGGGGAACGGAGAGTATACCCGCCACGCTTGTCCAAGGCGGCTTGGCAGGTTTGACACAGCGGTTATCTCGATGTGCAGGTTGCATCACGATGTTTTCCTTCGCCGTTTTTAGCACGTGGTAATTGTAACAATATGCACATTAGATCAGAAAACTGACTAAGAGGTGCATGCGTTCCGGTCAGGATCGAACCCACGCCCTTCGATTCAGGGGCGCGTGCGCTAGCTATTACGCTACCACGACTTCAAGTTGCATATCTAATATTATTATGAAAAAATCTCGTGTCATGGTGTTTGTGTTCGCACTCCTCTGAAACGACTTGATCGATTTTAATGGGGTTTTTTGGTGTATTTCGTAGGTCATAAAATATTTTCCAACCTCCTATTGTGTTTTTTATTTTTATTGCAGAACAACGTTTACCGGGTCAGCTAGTGTAATTATAATAATGATAGGTTAATTTGATATGAATATTCTTTATTGTACACAAAAATTTACATACAAAATTATCGTATAGCGGTAATGTACTAAGGCAAGTTTAACCCTAAAATAGTTTGTTTCCAGTAAAACTATGTGTCAAGCGAGAAGGCAGGGCTGTGTACACTAAAATACATTATGATTTAACTATGTAATATAAACATTAAAAAAGACTCGAACTACTGAAGACAATTACATAATAATACGTACACTGAATATAAATACAATACAATTGCGAATCTAAGCCATTCTCGAATTCACTTCACACACACAAACATTTCATGAAAATCAATCCATCCGTTTAGAAGGAGTTCAGTGAGTTAAGAAGAATTTGATATATAAAGTAGACGTGTCACATAACCAATTCTAACCATCCTCTTCACCCACTCGTGTCTTTGCTTATTGTGTACATCATTGTCTTCCAATAGTTCCTGTGTTTGCCTTACCGAAATAACATGGAAGATTTTTTTCTATCAACACGTAAGAAAAGGAGCCATCATCACGTTGTCAAATAAAAGTGACACAAGCACACCGTGTGGTGTGGACAGCACACTCGGCACATGAAAAAAGTCGTAAAAGTCAAATTGGAGGCGGTAACGACTTTGTGTTCGTAAATTTTTATATACTTGCGCCTCCTTGTAAATTGTACTAAAAATTTTATGTGTCTATTTTTTTGTATGTAGAATATAGGCTCTTGTTTATGGGCAATTTAGTTTTCAGTCTTGGTGGATCTTTGTCTTCCTGCATCATAAGCTATCGTACAGGTTTGTATGAAAACATTTGACTGATCATCATAAATTATATCTAGGTTATTAAAAATTAGCTCCAATTTATCCGTGGAGGCACGGAGAAAGAATTATGATTCCTACAATCTGGCCGTCGGTCGTAAGAGTTAACAAAATAAACCACAGGGCTACCCCTGGACCAGTGTATTTCATTGTCGATATAAGCATTTTAAGTTGTCTACCGATAGTATTAGTGTTACTAACTAGTAGTATTAGTATTAGTTAGTTGTATTAGTATCAGATATTATTATTAGTATTAGTTTGCAGTATTAGTATTATTTAGTAGTATTAGTTAGTGGCTAAGACGCAATGCCTCAATCATTCGAGACCGGCAGAATATTGGCTACACCTCTATTGCTGCAAATGTCTAAAGTCGACGGTGCTCACTGACTATCATTTTATCCATAAGTACCTTAACACCTTAATAAGTTTTATTAATGAGATTACTTTATTTAATTTGGCACGTAGCTTTATTTATTTATAATATGGAAGATGATAGCATTTAGTAGACAAGCTTTAAGTGCTTATTGAATGGTGTTAGAAATATCCAAAAGCAGCGTTTTCATCAGTTGGGTCTTTAGACTGTCTGTTACACCTATTAGCTTATTAAAAATAACATTTTTTTCTACTGCTTAAGTGCTTGACGTCTTAGCAATACAGCAATTATTAGTTTCTGCACGCATAAGGGCGACTCCACATTGGACGAACAGTGAGCTGCGAACTGTTTGCTTACAGATTGCCTCTCTATAATTTTTAAATGGAATGTCCATAGAGCTCGTAATGTCCGAAGTTAGCATCGTTTTGGTTGCCGACTAATTCAGTGAGCAGCCGATTAGCAGCGAACGATGCACGCGCTTGGCGGCGCAATTTGCTCACTATGCTGGAGCACTGTGGTGCGTTATGTATTAACTGTTTATGTTTCTTCCCAAGAGTTCGTAAGCGCTTTTCGGCTAATACGCTACAGTTTGCTGCTAACGCGACATTGAGTTAGCGAGCGCACAATTCGTTCATCTAACGGGGACACGGCCTATCGCAACATACACAAATCCTGTATAGTAAGGATCCTAAAATGCGTTTTTACGACGTCTGCACAGTTAGAGATATAAAGAATAGTTTGTTTAGAAGATTGTTTGGATTCCAAGGAAGTTGGAAGGAAAGAAGTGTAAATAAGCTATGTCATGTTTATAATTTATGGAAAAAAAAGAAAAAGATTTTATTTTTCTAAGGGCCGCTTGCATAAGGTTGCTTAAATTTATTTAAGAAACGCAAAACGTATTTAACACCCTTAAATAAAATTAGCGTCTTGCACAACGCAAAATTTGCCGCTAAATATGTTTAAAGAACTGTCAGTACGTTTTGTGTAACACGTATTTAGGCAGTTTAATATGATTAAGTAATTTTATTTAAAAGCGATCGTTTTGCAAGCGGCCCTAAAATCTCAATACTACTCAAGAACTGAAAACAGTTTAACAGATTGAGAATAGTTCTTACTTACACGCATAATTATCTTACATACATGGAATACTCGCACAGACAAAAATACTTGAAATTTAAATTACACATAGGTACACTTCTGTGTTTTCTTTTCTTATAAAGTTCAATGGTGGTGGTTATTATAGTAATAGAGAGGCCAGGGGCAGGAGTACCATCACACAGGATCTCAGCCTATTTATTCAACCTATTTTTGTTTCCTGTCCTTCCTACTTTAATTAAGTTTCTTTAATTTTGTATTCCATTTCCTGTGTTTTTTGTGGTAAGTAAATACATATTTTTTAAAAATACAACAAATTTTGTTCTCCTTTAGTATTCAAACAGTGTAAAATTTTAAGCTATCAAGCAATCTATATATTAGGATATTCACTTTCTATAATACTTTTTATTAGCCTTTAGGTCTTATGCTTCGACAATTACTTTCTATTTAAGAAACTATACAAACTTATAATAAAACTGTACATCTAGAATTTCTGGACAATGAACAAAATACTAAAAACCGAATCTGAGGGACGTAAGAACTGAAATAGATCTAATATAGATGTTTTCAATTTTTTTGTTTATTTGCCTGCCTGTTTGTACGGGCTAATATCCAAAACGACTGGACCGATTTGAATGAAATTTTGTAGGGTGGTAGCTTATATCCCTGGTCGAAATCTTTAATTACTTAAACAGCTTATTATACAACTTATGCACCTATTTAAGCATTGTATCATCATACAATAAATTAATTTATACATTACAAAAAAATGTAAAACCTTACAAAAACAGTATCTAATATAAAGTATTTCATCATCATATTAAACAAACTAGATGGCGCTGATAGTATTTTACTTCGCTATCGTGACGCGGACGGAGTCGCGGGCATTAGCCAGGACTATATACAAATTGGTTAATTTGCTTATATGTAATTTATTAATTGGCTGCCAGAGGGCGCTACTTGTTCGTCCATTGTGTTAAATTTCCATTGATGTTCATTTAATATCATTAAATTATTCAATTAAAGCACTCCGCACTGAAATTCATTATTCAATTTTATATTGGACAATATCCAAAGTTAATTGAAATATTTCCTTTGATTATTATGTCATTGTTTGTTGGCAACGAGTCATGAGGTCTTTTTATAGTTTCTCTTGTGTAATACGAATAAAAATGAATAAATGAATATATGTAGGTATTTCGAAATTTAACCTTAGGAAGGGGTTACTTAGTTGTGCCGTTTGGAGTTGACACATTAGGTCCGTGAGGTCTATTGGCATAGAATTTCTTCACAGAGATTTGCAAGAAACTCTTTGATGCCACCCGTGCTCAGAAGGCTGGCTCATATTTCGCCCAACAAATAAGTATCGCTATACAGCGTGGCAATGCAGCCAGCCTTCTAGGCACGCATCCATCTGGCAGCGATTTGTTACACAGTCTATAATAGCTTTTAATATTTATAACTTAGACTATTTTTAACCGTATTTAATTCTGATCTCATACATTACTTGTTAAAACTCATATTATCCCCGCAAATTGCCATTGCGCCTGGCCGCCATTTTGGTGACGTAACGGTAGCCGAACACTCAGTATTGTTAGCATCACTGGCCGGCTAGTCCATTGAAATTTTACATGAGCTTTGCATTTCTTAGAGGACGTAATTTTATTTTTAGGACATATGTGGGGGGTCAATAGAAGCTTAACCTCAAGTTTGTGGGGTCTCCACCCTTGTCCCCCGGCCGCCATCTTGGAAAAAGGAGTGAAAACACTTTTTTCGCGATATCTCGGAAACTATGCGTCTTACAAAAAAATTGCAAAGTCATAATTTGTAGCAAATTGTTTTCCATACAAATATGTTTATATAACTTTTAGCCCTAAGTTAAAAATTAAAGAAGTTATAAGCAAAAAAGTGAGAAATTTTTTATTAATTCCTGACTCTTTTCTTTACCATAGAACTTACCAAATTTAGTTTATCGAATGTTAAGCAGGTAGAAAAGGTCCCCCGTTTTCCCCGCCACCTATGAGGTAGAGTCCGTAGGCGCGTTTTTTATTTGGTGATTGTCTTTCCCAGTTGGCATTCTTCTTTCTTACGTAGTATACCTACTCACAAAACAATTAATCCCAACATAAGCATTTGTCTGAAAAACACGTAAAAGTTTTAATGTACCCATTCGGTTCCATTAAGGGTCATCGCCACGTTTGATACGTATCACTCCCTCCGCTCTCCCTCTCGCCCGTCCTCCGCTTCCTGTTCCCTCCGCCAGATAAAAGTTAATGGGCCAACTTACCGCGAATTATTCCCGACGGTATATTTTTTTGTGGAAAATCTAAATACGAGTCTTTTGGTCATTAGGTAATTTCACTTGAGGTTATAAAAAGTATTATTGAAACCATACCATCATGTCGTTATGCTAATATTAGACGTATCAACCAAATGGATTCAGTTTGGTAGAAAGGCACAGAACTGACAGGATACGAAGTCTTTCAACGACATTGAACGATTCAAGTTTAAGGTTATATTAATCATTTTGAGTTGTTCATCAAAATTGAAACACAAAAATGACCTGATCGGTATCGGTATAGTAATAATGTATAGTTAAAGGAAACGTATTAGACTTTAAGGGTTGCTTTCATAAGGATCGCCTTGAAATAAAATTAGTTAATCATATTAAACTGCCTAAGTATACAAAATGTATTGACAGTTCTTTAAACATATTTAGCGACAAATTTTGGGTTATGCAAGGCGCTAATCGTATATAAAAGTGTTAAATGCGTTTAGTGTTTCTGAAAAAAGAAAAACAGGAACTAAATATAAGAATCCTATTCCCCAGTAGATAGTACATATATATACATATAAGAAAATAAAATAAAAGAGAAAAGAAAACGCTCTTTCTTCTCTGTAAGGGGCACATGTGATTTAAAAAACTTGGTATAGTGAGAGATAAAGAGTACAATTTCCTGCGTCCGGGCGGCCTGTCGTAAAAGGCGAGGAAACAACTCTGAGCCAGGTGGTGGGATATTTATCCGTCTGGATGGCTACCACCCCTGGTCTAGAGTATACCACCATAACAACCTTGAGTTTTGTTCTGGCATTTATGGCCAGGTTCCAGTCTCCCTTAACAGCAGCGCATTTGTAGGACCTTTGGTGTAACAAAATGTCTAGAAGCCATGGTAATCGCTTTCCATCAGGTAAGCGCGTCTGCCTGTCTACTGATCTCTGCGATAAAAAATAATATGATATTGGTGATGTAGTTTCTTTACGAAATGAAGTGAACAATGTCTATTAGATATTTTACCCACGATGATATTGCACACAACCAAGCTATCAAATCTCTGGGTACAATATTAATTTCATATTCACACGGTTTGTTAACATTTGGCAGTTATACAGCATGTCTCTAATCTACCCTACAGCTATCATTCCCCGGAAGTTCCCAGAAACGCTCACACCGGAACTTCACACCAGTGCAGCGAGAGTATTAGTAGATAAGAGGAACAAGTGATTATGAAGAGCCGCTGCCCATAACATACCCCGTTGAGGGTCGATTTGAGGGGGTGAGATGCGGGTGTTTAATGTCTAATCTGAGCGAGTTGTATAATTTTGGCATAATGGGCATTTGAAATAGTGTGATCCTACAACCAGTGTTATGCAGAAGTTAAAATTAGGACAGTATTTATAGAATTTTTTAGGATGTCGTATGTCAGTTCGTTCATTTTGTATGTATATTCCTAGTTATTAAATTACAACTTAATTAGAAAGATAAGTACTAACTACGAATCTTAGACTTAATACTCCATGTTCTCCACAAAATAGAAGCTAATTTTCAATGACTAAGACTACAGTTTATTTTTAACTAGCTGCGCCCGTGGTTTCACTCTCGATTCTAGATCTATTCTAGATCATTCACTATGTCTTTATATATTATATCCTACGTGTTTATTTAAATGTGTAAGCTATATTACTGTAAAGTTTCATCCAAATCCATTCAGTAGTTTTTGCATGAAAAGGTAACAAAGATACATCCATTCTTACAAACTTTCGGGTTTATAATATTTATAGAGATATATATTTTAGCACTGACGTTTTAACCAATTTCTGTTAATCTTGTTAAATGAATTTATAAATTCGATAAGAAAACGAATAAATATAGCAGAACAAAAACGTTAACTAAATAACGACGCACAGAATACAACGAACCATGTCCCCAACAAATCACCGATTCAAATTAATCAGTACGAAAGATTTAACAACGAAACGGTTCGCCGAATCCATTAATCGAAATTCCGACGGAATCGGCAATATTCGGCATCGTAATATCGAATACGAATAGAAATATAATTTCGACAACGTAACAATCTAAGTATAGAGAGAGAATTGAATAGAGAAGTAGTTTGTGTAAGCTCGATATAAACGACCAACACCATAATTCATCTTGTTTGTTCTACTTGATGTCAATAATAATACAATGAACCTTGTTAATTTAATATTTTTTATTGAAAGTAAAACTCTTTAAACTGTCACATAAACAAAAATCGTCGATTCTAAGACCCAATCTGCCGCCATTTATATGATTGCCACAAATCAAATCTCATACACTCAGCAAAACATGAAATAATATATAAGACGTGTCTGTCAAACTAAGGACAACGCATATTCTAGCATTATTTATATAATCCGTTTGGCTTTAGGGCGTCTTTGTTGAAGTCCAGGGACTGCTTTTCTATTTTTCTTGTCTACTTTGTGCAATCTTCGGAATCCTTTATTGTCATCCGAATGGTATACATATCGCGGGCTTCAAGCCAAAGGGGCGTATAAGCAAAAACCAACTTTTCAGGAAATACAAAAAACTCAATAAGTATTTTTCAATGCATACAATGTCTGTCTATGAAAGTACTTCTACTAGTATTAACCTACTATTAAGACAAAAAACAGAGGTGGTGTATCGATAAAAATATAAATGATAGACGAAATAAAAAGAAACGCATTTTTTTACGACCCTCTGGCTTGAAGCCCGCGATATATGCGCACACCATGTCAATCCATCATTTCTTAAGACTATATCCGTTCAGCCGAAACTTGGCGGAGGCAGACTTCTTACCCCCACAATCTTTCCTAGTTTCCGTAAAATCGGTTAGATTTTACCAGCATAGAGACTCTTTTTCATTTTTTTAAACTCATTTTACCACATACTTATATATTATCACTCATGTTTCCTAAAAGATTAAGCAATGACGGTGGATTTCCATTACAATCATGGTATACACCTTGGCTATATCGTTTCATTAATTTCTTCATACTCGTATGCTTATTTAAAATGTGTAAAATTGACCTTTTTTAAAATATCTGCTTTAATATGGCACAACATAAATAAAAAATATTAGCAAATCACGTGAAAATGATGTAATATCGAAAAAGTTTAATTTCTCGCGTACGTCATTTTTATATAATACACTCTCTATGAACTTGACAATAATTCCCTTCATTACTGAGTGTCAGTTTATTAAATGGAGAAAAAGGTGAAATCTGCTTGAAATAAAGACCGAAAAACGGTGTACGGGGAAATACGTATTTCGGTTCTAAATCATGGCGAGGCAAGGTTAATGGGGTTGAACCCCCGCGGCCTCGGGCCAGTCACGTCCCTCAGACGAATTTAATAAATTCCTCCTGACTGTTTTGGAAAATTTCTTAGCCAGCCGGCGCACTCCGAATATTCCTGTTTACATTTAATATTTAGTGGTTCCAACTTAATTGAGTTGGATCTTTGTAATTTCGAAAGCTTAAAAAATTCAATCCCATTCTCGTCTTTCGCAAAAAATGAAAGCACAAAAATGCAACCGCAAAAGTTTATTAAGTTAAATTGAGAAGACATTTCAAAACCATACAAAATCCATAATATAGTTAGTTACAAAGAACAGTTAAGTTTTCCTTTAAATTATGTATACGTTAGTGCGTTTTAAGTATTTTAAAATTTATGCAGGAGACAACGCGTTTTTGGCTTCAACTAAATATGGTCCCTCAAAGTCACTTAGTGACGGACTAATTATTTTACGATTATGGTCCTTAGTACTATAAGTAGAAACCATAAAAACAGGGTAAAGCTACGTCAGAGGTTTTGCGGGATCTCAAGCCTCCGTAAACAACAAATTTCATAGTTAAAAAATATTTACTTTTATTATTGAAAATAAATTTTGATATATGTTTTAACAATAAGTAACCTACATACTTTAGAAACTGTAAACAGAATACAGTGTATGGGTAACACTTGTAGGTAGGCACATTGTCCAAAATACTTAAGATTTTCCTAAAGCAAGACGATATTAGGATTTCCAAAAGGGTATTATCAAATTCCTTTGAGACCGGCAACGCGTAAGTAAATACCTCTGATGTTACAAATGTCCATAGGCGAAGGAAATATTCCATGATTTCTTCTATTCTTTAGCTATAAAAAAGACTGAGAACGTAGTTCTTAGAATCATCAGCTCTCTATTAACAAAACGTTGTTTGAAACTACAAGCATGTGTTCTTTATTTTGTTTTTTTTTTATTAGTTCAGGAGACAGGCAGACAGCCCACCTTATGGTTGGATGAAAGTGGTTACTATGGCCTATGGATACTTGCAACACCAAAGGTGCTACAAATGCGCTGCTGTTTTATTAAGCGATACTGGAACCTGGCCTAGTGCTGGAATATAACTCAAGGTTGTTATGGCGGCATACTCTAGAGCAGGGATGGTAGTCATCCAGACAACCAAACACCCTACCAACTGGCTGTGGGTTGTTTTGTCACCTTATGCAACAGGCCGCCTGGCCGCAGCAGTATTCCCATTCCTGCACGAGTATATTTTGGAGAGCAATAATCCTTAGTGACGTACTAAAGTACTATTAGTTTATTTTATGAAACTAACTAATACGAAGCTGTGATTGAATTAATATCTGTGAAATTAGAACTAAACTTTGCAAATGAAAATTAATGTACTTATTTTAAAATGGAGCCTGACAGATTACTTCTTGAGAATCACGAGTCTAACACCGTTTCTAAACCAATTTTTGTTACTGCTTAAGGAGAAGAAGCAGCTTAACAAATTCCCTAGTAAAACATTTTCATTACTTAAAAAATTATTATGTTTACATTCGTGGTCTTTGTTATGAATTTTGAACTAATATGTAAAGGTTAATCAAAATATTTTTTATGTAAAAATACTTAAAGAGCTTGGTAGCGATTGCATTACTCCACTTAGGTGCAGGCGTCTATAAAATCTTTCGTATAATAATTCTCACACAAACGTTGTATTACTATTTTTTAAACTTGTTTACTGAACTTTTTGAAAAAAAAAAGGGATTTTGTTGAAGACAATTAGACTTGTCTTCATGTGTTTCAAAACATTATAATTTATATTAATTTTTACACTAAGATTACATCAAAAAATATGAGTATAAAATACTCTACGTGAAACGGTCAAAAAGGCTCTCAGAATTTTGTCATGAAATATGACAAAAAGCCCTTAAAATTGGGTTGAGTTGAGCCAATAATACAATCGTTTCCAGTACTATCACGGTGCCCGCCATTACCCATAGTAATCGGGCCTCTTTATTTCAGCGAGACTTAATGGAACTGCACTGTCGTCAGGGTTGCTTGTTCGATTTAATATATAAATTTGAACGAGATTCATATAATGTACATAATCTTAAGCTAAATAAATCAAATCTAAGCTGATAGATTATGTAGTAAAATATTGCCAGCGGGAAGCTTAACCAGAAGACTGACTGACTTACTACGCTTCCTGATTATGCTAATTCACTAGGCTAAATATTAGCTAGCCCTCTGATCACGTCATAAATATCCTCAAAGAAATAAGCCCTATAGGCTCAATGATTGTAGTCCGAACAGCCCAAATATGTAGGTTCAATATTTGTGCCTTTTGACGTTTTGTGCTAAAGAAAATGTTCCGGCTGATGAACACACACACACACGAGTATAATTAATTCATGATTTCAATTAAAACTTAAATAACAATGTTGATTGAGAATTTAAACAGTCCCTAAACCAATATTCTGCTTCTTGCACTACGTCATCTTTTTACTAATTAGGATTATGATTTTGAGAGTAGTGAATAATTGCTGTCTTCCAGCAAGATTGAATTTGAGCACGGTAGAGGGCCGAATTTATGTACATGTCCAAATTGGTTAAAAACCTGGTCTATTTAACTATTGAGATAACTGCCTTGAGATCTCTTGCTTCCACCTTATACAGTGACCACAACTCTGGTTTAAGCCTATGTGGCTTAAGTGCTACAGTATCCGCTGTCGAAACACTGCAGATTATAATATCCAGTAAATCTGCATTTGTGTATAAAAAAATTATTTATATTCTTTACTTTTATGAATTTGTATTATTCATCTACATCGTATTCGAGCCAATGAATCTTTATTTTCTTTCTTTCCCAAGTTAAATATTGATATAAAATATGTATCTATATTCAGCTAAGCCCCACTGTTTTACATGAAAGCCCCGAAAAATGTTAAGAATAATATTGCTTACGATACGAAAATAGATTGACCAACATCTGTATTGAATAAGATAACGTGATCGCTACCACGTCCTTTCAGAAATAATAGGAACAAAATAATTGGATTACTAGGCCTACAGTTTGTGACCATAGCATGCAAAACCGTGGTCTGTCTCGGATGCAGAAAACAGCGTTTAGCATCCATTTTATCCTGTAAATACAATATACACTCTATATGACAACAGTGAAGGGACTGTGCATTTTGTGGCGTTATAGACAGTTTTCGTTAAATGGAGAGAAATATTTTATTTTTGTGTGATGTTTTTTGCTGCACCAGTAATTTTATTGTATTTTTTTACTTATTTTATTCATATCTTGCGATTTTGAAGAATCTTGGTGATAAAGGATGTACTTAGAAATTACGAGATGCACGATGCCGACAGTCTAATTTATTACGGACTAGGACAATAAAGCGATAAAAGATTGTACACGACAAAAACGTTGTGTATTTTAAATAATTTTGGCAACTTAAAAAATACTTTTTAATGACTTAACTGTTATCGTTATTGAGAGTGGATGTAATATCTCTATATAGATAGAGTGTATAATTGTATGAAAGAAGAGATTTCGATGCTTAAGGGAGTTTGTCGTTAAATCGACTGACGTTATATGGAGTTTGGACTTTATACTGTATTTCAGTTGCAAAATTTTAAAATTTAGTACTCGCCAGCCCTCAGTCGACGTCGAAAAATGGCGGCCTCTTAAATGGAACACCCTTGCCGATGCCCGAATGGCGTTATTAAAATGTACTTGGAATTGTTATAATAATGGTTTTTGATGGTCGGCTAATGGTTAGTTTGTTCTGCACAATCATTGAAATTAATTGGGGCCGTTACCGGATTGTTTCCTCACTTCGCGTTATTAAAGGAAGTTGCTTCTACTTTCCAACCTTGGTTATTTCATTTAGCTGGCGCCACTGGAGTTTTGCTCCACTTTTGTTGTTTCGCTAATGAGCCATTCGTATTTATTCAATCTTTGTTCATTCTTCATTAAACTCGATGACATTTATTTTTATTTGTAAGCCACATTTTAAGTCATTTACAGAATTCAGCAACGAAGGGTCATCATCATCATCAAAATCTTGTCTCTTTCTTTCATTATATCCCAATTCATTGCTGTAGGCACAATATGTCTTTTCCTTCCACACTCTTCTATTCTGACATACATCTTCTGTCACACCACAAATCATCATATCATCCTTCGCGCAGTCCATCCATCTTTTTGGTTCGTAAAATCCATCAGTAAGGAAATCTGTAAGAAAGTCTTTGAGACTACCCGTAATCAAAAAACGGGTTCATATTTCGCATTGCGAATGCATTGCCATCCGGCATGGTATTGCAACCAACCTTTTAGGAACGCTCCCCTCTGGCAGAGATCTGGTACATAATCTATAAACAGAGACGTTTATCCGTGCAGGAACGAAGAAAGAATACAATTTCATGGGGTCGGGCGGCCTGTCGTAAGAGGCGATAAAACCACCCACAGCCAGGTGGTAGGACATTTGCCCGACTGGATGGCTACCACTCCTGTTCTACAGTATGTCGCCATAACAACCTTTAGTTGTGTTCTGGCATTAGTGACCAGGTTCCAGCCTCCCTTAAGAGAGCAGCAGCGCATTTGTAGCACCTTTGGTGTTGCAAATGTCCATAGGCGATGATAACCGCTTTGCATCAAGTGGGCCTTTTGCCCGTCTGCTGAGCTCCTGCTATAAAAAAAATTGTATATTATTTGTTAAATAGTTTTTCCGTTATGGCATCCTTCTAATACATTAACAATTTTTATTTATCTATATACCGTAATGTATTATTACAGCTTCCCTAAGTTTACACTACATATCCCGGCCCTGCTATTTCTTCATCCATCGCTCACCGATGAAATCGCATTGGTTATCCGTCCACCGGGCTGGAGCCCGTCGTACACTATTTTCTAAGATACGTCCTTCACTTATTTATACCTAGATGTGTATCATGTGCAAACGTATTATGTGTAAATAAGTGTTTGAACTTATAATTTTTGTCCCTTTACCACTGTCTTGAGAATGAATCAATTGTCATGAAACTAGATATAGCGATAATTTTTAGCGTATAAAGTGTGCAAAATTTCATACTTTGTGCAATTTTCGTAGAAACGGGTACAAAATTTTTGCTTCATGTATAATTCAATATATAAATTCTATTATATTTTCTTTTAATGTAGTAGTAGTCCTTTCATATTTCCTACTACTTACAGTTTCTCCTACAATTATTCCCTATCGAATAGTTAACATTCAAGTACATTACTAATGTACTTCCCGGTGTTCAGAAGTGCAGCGTAATATACCAAAGGACCTGATTGCTTCAGTACTATCAATGAAAGGCCACTCAGGTCGGTTTCGCTCCCAATAATGGTCTGTAATTATAGAACTTGATGTTGAATGCTCTGATTTATCACTCGCCACCTCAAACTCAGGAACAGGTTCCACAGTATTAATTGATGATTATTGAAGACTAATAGCATCTTTCAGTAGTATTTAAAGTTCTTTGCCTTACAGAATTTAAGGGAGGTTAACATGTTTTAATTAACAATGAAGTTTTTAAAGGAATATCTGTACTTACGTTTCTTAATAGTAATGTGTTTTAATGATTAGTCGACAATTGGATGAGCTTTATTAGACGTTATTACATATGTATTTGATGTATGCGTTTCTGAATGGCGGGCTGCTCGCGGCACTCCCCTCTCTCCCTGACAAGACCTAGCCTTAACACATATTCAGTTAGTTAACAATGCACTGCTAACACACGCTATACTTTTAAAATAAATCTGACCACTTACTTGCTCAAGATGGATTAGTGTGTTTTATGCGTAGTTAATTTAGATAGATAGATAGATAGATAACACTTTATTGTTCACCAAATACACAATTTCAAAATATACAATTACAATATTGTCATGGTAGAAACAAAAGGCGGCCTTATCGCTGAAAGCAATCTCTTCCAGGCAACCTAACTTAAGCAATAATTTAATCTAATCTGGCGTTGTAGGTGGTGCAGATCATTAAATATCAAATAACATAAATAAACATATTTAAACTAAATAATTTATAAAAAAAAAATACACATACTTAAACTAGTTTATAAATTAAATACATACATACATATATATTAAATAGTCTATAATATAAGAATTAGGCATAATTATTTAAGGAAAAGTAGTGTTTTCTGAGTGCGTTCTTGAATATTGGCGATGTTTTGGCCTCTCTGACAGTAAGAGGCAGCGCATTCCAAAGTTTGACAGCCTGCACTGTGAAAGAGTTATCATAAATTGATGAAGTATGTGCAGGCGTAGTGAGTTTACGATATGTATGAGTGCGCAAATTGTGGGAAGTAGAAAGGCGAAGGAATTCAAAACGTTCCTTAAGGTAGGGAGGACTACTAGGGGTAAATAATATGTTATAAAGTAATGTGTTTAATTTAAATGATTAAAATTTTTACATTGTTTTCGACTATTGTCTAACTGTTTTTATATTGTCTAACTAAAAAAATAAAAGTAAATTAATTTTATTTTTTAAATCGGTATCACCTTCAATTATATTTATGTACAGCATTCCAGGTATTAAACCGATATTATACGATACATTTCTATATTTCAATTTGCATGAATTAACCAAAGTGATCAGTATAATCATAAACCTAAATCATTGAATATAATGAATACCGTCGAGTATTTTCAGTTTTGTGCATTTCAATCAAATGGATTCAATTCGGTTGATTACTTTAATATCAGCATTAACACATGGAATCATAACATCTTCTGTCTCATATTTACGTAATATTTTTCTACAATATTTATCTAATCCATTCTAAGGTTGTCTGGAAGAAATTGGTTTTAGTGATAAGACCGCCTATTGTCTTCTGTATTTAAACTTCTTAAATTGTATCTTAATTTAATGCAATAAAGTATATTCTATTCTATGGATTCAATCACATGTATGGCGCAAATAAGTTAACATAAATCAAAGTGCAAGAGATATATTTTTAACCTTATACAACCTATTAAATAGTTATATTTACAGTTCAAATGATGAGATATCAACAACATTCAACAACCCCCCCCCCCCCCACACACACACATATATACACATACCCATATGCATCCACACTACAGGCACATGCTGCATATTTTAGCTGGAGGTGGGGGGTCAGGAGTGCCATAATGACAGGATTTTTTTCCTAGTTTCGGGTCCCGGCTTTTCCACCCATAGTTAAGATTTTGTGGAAAAGAAATAAATAAATTTGTAATAGCAATGTGGAATTTATAGGTATGAGTTATTATGAAAGAATGTTATCCACCGAACAGTAGCTATATAAGATCTATGTAAAATGAAATATAAATTAGCTGAAAATAATTACAATATACAACACAATATAATATTGTGTGACCAAGATTAAACTTGCATCTGTTTGTGGTTGTATGAACGTCAGTCAGTGGAACTTGCTCCGCGTTGTCAAAAGCACATACAGAAATCATTTAGCTACGGCACCGATATAAATTTCACTCATTCAAAGACATTATAACAAGTATACATCCTTTCTTTTTGTACATTGTACAAAGAGATATAAGAGCGCTTACATGAAATGAAATGATAATAATTTAAAATCTATAATACTATAAAATTGTAGAAGTGTAGTTTTTATTTTATATATTTTTGTGTTTGTCTGTTTGTTCGAGATTCACGCAAAAGCTGACTGATATGAATGCAGTTTTCGTTGACCGAAAGAAAATTCCGAAATTTTAAAATCTGCTGTACTTTTGGTCCGGGGAATCCCGCAGGAATTTTTTTATCAGTGGCTTAAACTGTCTAGGTTGAAATAAAAAAAGTATATCATCATAGTTTGGAAATTATATGGGTACGTTTGATTATTTAATGTGAAAATTGACTAGGTGCGAATCTTTGGTTTAGTTTTTACCCTTTAATTAAATAAATAATCACAAAAGTAGTAGCTACGCTGAAGAAAAAATCGCAGGAATAAAAAGCAAAAAATACTATAATCACTTAGTTAAATAAAAATTCAATATAGCCATAAAAAGATGCATGCGAAAAGTAAAGGAAATAAGTTTGTTTAGTTTTAAAATCACTGCATGAGAGAATTTGAAACAAACACTGACAGAATGCAGCAGGCACGTCCGGATTTATTTCCCCTGTGTTTACAAACGAGGCGCACGAGCTTGAAGTTTTGTTAGTGTCATCTGGAGAGAAATTTAGAAATTTAGTACCACTCTACAGCTACCGCCTGGGGCTCTTATGCGGTAACATTTTTAGAAACTTGAAATAAATTTGTACCATTTTATGTACATTTTAAAAGTTTGCGGGAGCTTTTATGTATAAACAACTGGGCAAGGCGAGGCGAAATCATGTGGATAAGGTGTCTATACAAATTTTTTTATACACGCTATTTTCTATTTCCTATTGCCATATTATTATGTGATTGCGGAGATGGGTACTGAAAATCAGCGCTGTGCCGGACTAGGTTTCAGCACAGCAAAATGCCGAGTGCCAACCTCATTTCCAAATTGCGGGATAGAATTTCTGTATAATTATATATACCTACTAGCTGTCCCGGCAGACGTCGTCCTGCCCGGTAAAAAATAGGGGTTGTTCGTAGAAGGGTGAAAATTGAGGATTGTATGTATTTTTGTGTGTTGTATCATAAAAAAATAGAAATTAAAATTTTTGTCTAAAAATAAATAAAAAAATTTAGGGGTGGACTACCCCTAACATTTAGGGGGATGAAAAATAGATGATGGCCGATTCTCATAGATACCGGATAAGCACAAAAAATTTCATCAAAATCGGTCAAGCCGTTTCGGAGGAGTATGGCAACGAAAACTGTGACACGAGAATTTTATATATTAGATATGCTTTGTTGTCTCAGTACTATTTTGTGTTGTGTGTCGCTATTGGAAATAAATATTTTTTCTTTCTTCCCTTCTATTTATATGGTTATTGGGCGTTTATTTATGTTCATCTTGCTATGCTCTTGTAGATGGAGCCTCCTTCAATCGTTTAATAATTATGAACCAGATATCTTAATTCTTTGTACGATAAGATATTTATGTAGTTGTTGTATCAAATTCCAGAATGATCAACTTTTAAACTAATCTTTAAGCAAATAGGTACTATTTTTTTTATTGCATGAGTGTAGCAGACAGGTAAACAGTCCACTTGATGGAAAACGGTTACCATCGCCTATGGACGTTTGCAATACCAAAGGTGCTACAAATACGCTGCTGTTCTCGCAAGGGAGACTGGGACCTGTTCACTAATGCCGGAACATAACTCAAGGTTGTTATACTCTTGACTACTTGCGGTAGTCATCCAGTCGGGCAAATGCCTACCTGGCTGTGGATTGTCTGGTCGCCTCTTACGACAGGCCGTCCAGCCGCAGGAAATTGAACTCTTTCTCCGTTCCTGCATGGATAAAAACATACCGAAAGTCTGGCGCGGTCTATACAAGAGCCTTCGTAAAATCTGAAAGCATTCCCTTAAGAGCCCTCAAGGCACCACAAGAAATAAAATATACCTACCGATTAAATATATTTTTAATGAAATTGCTTCGAAATTTTATACACAGATTTATTATCTTTTCCAATATTGTTCTTTCAGAAAATACGTTTTGGAATTGAAAAAGAAATCTATTTTTTATTAAAGACATGCTACTTACCCTCACTTTATTTATCTTACATATAAAAATCCAATGAGATTTCTTATATTAATTGAAACGTGTATTTTTTATAAGACAGTCTTAGAAAGACGTAACCTAATGTATATACATTTTACGAAAAAATAATATTGTATTGAACTTTTGGCAGTCACTTGATATTTTGTATATGTATGTAATATGTACTTTTGAATATATATATTAGTAGTCATACGTAAAATAATATAAAATGTATCATCTAGCAAGAAGAAAAGCCCTGTAATAGAATTAAGTAATATTTGTAAAGTTTTGTTAAAAAAATGTAGTAGGCCTATCTCAATCGCCCGGGCAAAATTAAAGAAAAAAAAATTGGTTAAAAATGTTATTTGTCATCTGTAGAAAAAAGGCAGCTAGGCTCGGTACTTATAGTCGTGAGAAAATTACGTAGAATTGAGAGCTATCTCTATGTTTGATTAAGGTAAAATAATATTTGTGTTGTCTGTACATAACATACATCTGCAAAGATTTGAAATAAATACTAAAAAGTAATAATATATATTATTTATATTCAAGCTTAAATTTGTAGATATGTATATCTATATATTAATACGTGAAGCAAACACTTTGTGATCCTTTTTATGAAAATTGCCTGAACGGAGGAGTATGAAATTTTGCACACTTATAGTTTATATAGAGAAGAAGAGACGAATACTATTTTTTTTTTATCATGCATAATGCATGCATACATTAAATCAATAAAAAACATTAGACACACTACTACTGACTTTTTTATTGTTCAAGTCAAATTAAGAGCGGGCGCACACGATGCGTTGCGGCGGTGCGGCGCCGGAGCGGTGTCGCTGCGTCATTTTACATAGAAATATCTGTGGCATACACACTATGCGCTGCGACGCCGCACCGGATTCGCAACCACCGAGACGAGGCGGGGAGGGGTGAATGCGTTGCGACGTCGGACCGGCACCGCTCAGTTGTTTATGCGTCACACGCACGGGCACATAGTAGGGACAACTACAGACGTCTTTTACGAACCATTTTTATTAAGCGACTGCTCAACGCTGCTGGGGCGCCGGCGGCGCCGCACCGATCGTGTGCCCACCGATATGACGAAATCTTTGCGGTGCGGCGCCGCAACGCGTCGTGTGCCCCCGCTCTTACAGTGTAGCTTTGGCGAAATCTGTGATTGTAGAAGTATAGTCTTTAACATCAATTATTATGGACGAATTTTGAGCACAGGCGACTTGTTCTATCTTTATATATATATAATTCTTCTGTACGTGTGTTGACAGTGAACTCCTCCTAAACGGTTGGACCGATTTGAATGTTTTTTTTGTGTGTGTTCAACTATAACAAATATAATATAATGTACACACAAATAATCCCAATAATCGCAGATGGCGCTTTAGTCGGGTTCTAATTTTTGTTGCTTAAGGGCTGGACAACGTCTGCCGGGACAGCTAGTATAAATATATTATACCCGTAACAAAGGAAGCATATACAATATTGTGGAACAAATTTTCACAAAGGAAGACGACAAAGAATAGGCAAAAAACAGAGTACATAATGAAACCTGGTCCATAACACACCACAAAAAGTGTTATTCCCACATCATAGCAAACGAAATAAAAATGAATAATATAAAAATAAACAAAGGCAAAGTAAAGCAGATATATATAAAGACACATTATGTGGAGTCGTCACCAGTACATTATGTTCTAAGTGTTGGGCCATTACATTATTTTTAATCTTAATTCGGAAGCTTATTAAAAAATAAAAAGCGCCTAGCGATCATCAATTACCTTGTAACGAAAACATAGTAAGCAGTTCAACTTGTTGTGTTCCAACATTAGTGGTCAAATTTTAAACCCTCTTTTAAGGCTTCGAGCATTAGCAGTACCTCGGATGTTTCCACAGATGTAAACCACTTTCTGTTAGGTGATCGGCCTGAGCCTGTCTTCTATAATCTAGTAATTAAAAACTGTGACACTACCAGGGATCCTAGGCGCTTTGTTTTTGGTCAATCAAATATTTTATAGAAATCTAAAACAATTGCAAATAATAACTACATCCAAAAACCGCTATTGTAACTTTTTATCTAATGCGATTCGATTGACTAAACATAAAATTTAGTTTCTATCTTCAAGGTATTTGCAAATCAGCCAAAGTAATAATTAGATTTATATCCTAGTTTCATACTTTAGTCAACTGATACACAGCGTGTTTCATTTCAAATGACAATAAATCATAATTTTAACGGTCGTACTTCATACAAATTTTTTGGTACTATTAAATAAACCGTAATGTCAAAAATAAAAAAAAGCAATTTCCGAACAAATTAATTACGATAAAAAGGGAATAAAAACAGAATATCTTGTAAATATTGGTTCGCGAGCGAGAGCGTAAGAATGAACAACTTCCGCGTTTAATGATGAAGAGACGAGCTGGCAACATGATACATTGGTCACTAACCTACCGATTTAGTCACAATAACTGATACATGTTGTTGTAAAATTCTGAAATGAAAAATGAGGTCCTGTGGCTAAACCAAAGAAGTTACCTTGATTCGTTGTTGTATTTGGGCAGAGTACGTCATGAAGAAAAGGTCTGATTTTTATCATAAGGTCTGAAACATCCTGTATACTGTAAAAAAAAAAATATAGCATATTTGCCAGCGAATTTCATCAGCAGTGTACCGCTGATTTCGTGGCCCGTACAGTAAACACAAAGCAACAAACAAGCAGTACATTTTCAGTGCCGTCAAAAACAACTTTTATAAAATAAATTGTATTATTCTATTCGGTGTGAGATGTTTTGGTATCCTATGTGTATCATGTGTGTTTGAGTCGTGATGATAAAAGGCATTTGTATGGATCTATGTAGATGAAATAATGACATTATGGCGAGGACAGTCGTGGTTTATGACGATATTTTGTATGAACATTGTCTTTATTCTCTATTAGATATAAGATATGTACACCATAGCGTATATCTAATAGACGTCTTTGGATACCGTCGTCCACAGTTTTTGTTAAAGCATTTTCATGGATGTATGTAGATGAGATAATTATATTAAGGTAAAGATAGTCGTGGTTTATGACTATTGTTTTATGAGCACTGTTTTTGGTCACTATTATAACATGTACGATATGTACACTATAGTGTAATCTAATAGACGTCATTGAATACCGTCCACAGGTTTTTTTAAAACGCATTTTCACAGGTCTGTGTAGATAACATAATGATATTATTGCGAGGACAGTCGTGGTTTATGACTAAATTTTGTATGAACACTGTTTTCGTTCTCTCTTATAATATCTACGATATGTATATACACTATGTCTTATAGACGTATATGTATACTGTCGTTTGAATTTTTTTGAAGGTATGAATCTATGTAGATGCAATAATGACATTATGGCTGGAACATTCGTGGTTCATGGCGATGTTTTATGATCACTGCGTATGTACTCCATTAAATATAACAACATACTGTATATCTAATAGACATCTTTGTATACCGTCGTCCACAGATTTTTAAAAGCATTTCTTGGTGATGTGAAGTAACACAAGGTGTGATTTAGGAGTTGGGCACTGAAAATCAGTGCTGTGTTGGACTATGTTTCGGTATTTTCTTTCTTTCTGATATCTTGATGTAGGATATCAGCTTGTTCTGTATTGAATTATATTTAAATGCGTTAAGTAGTTTTCACGTGGTGTTCTGTCAGATTTTTTTATTGTATTTTTGTAATATGGTGATCCAAATCAATCCCCCTCACCTTTTTTCTTTTTTAAATTCACTACATAAAATTACTGCTTCTAGAAATTTATTATACATAGATATCATCATGGTATCTAATTGGAGTAGACAGAAACGATGGAGTTCCCCTTGCTTTATCATTTTGTTACAACCCAGGTCCCCCACTAACACAAAATCCACCTGCATAACTGAAAAAAAACACGTTTTATTACCTGCCGGCATTTAAACTAGTTGTAACTCTTTTTTGGGCGTCTTCTTTTGTTTACGTTGTGTTTAAAATTAGTGATTAGAAAATAGCCCATTGTTTTATTGTTCTCTTTTATGGCACTGATTAGCCAGGTGTGGGGGATGAAGTCGGCTTAGACACCGGGATATTGCATTTGTGCAGTATAAAACGATGACCTGATGGAGTCAGTCGATCGAAAACCACTAGCGAAGCGAGACTTGTGTACTACAATCGGGAATGTAATAAGTGACAGGTTTTGCGCGTTTTATTAAATTACGACCTTCTGCATTACGTTTTCAGTTGTTGTGTTCGGTTTTATTTGTACCTGTGTTATTCGTGTTTTTATAGTTCCAGAAATCAGAAATCAGAAATCATTTATTCATAACAAAGTTACACGTCAATTTCTACATCAGTTAATACTAATATTAAAATTATATATAGTCATAAATAAAATTAAAATTATATCAAATTATAGGATATGAACTCCTCATGATTATAGAAGGTGTGCTCGACTAACCATTTCCTGAGCCGTGTTTTAAATAAGCTGACGGATGATGACTCCGTTATCCTACTTGGTAGTTTATTATATATTAGCGGTCCCATGACATGTGTCAATCTCCCCGATTTCTCAAGTCTGTGTTTTATGTTACTCATGTCATTCCTATGCCGAGTAAAGTGCGTATGCACGTCACCATGCTTGGCATAGGTATGAACATTAAGTCGCACATACACCGCAACTTGATAAATTAGTATACTCGGTAGGGTGAGTATACCCAGTTTTTTAAAAAGCGGTCTTGCTGACTCGCATCTACGCACCCGCACTATTGCGCGTACGGCCCTTTTTTGCATGCGGAAGGCACGCTGCCAGTCAGCAGCGCGCGCCCACAGCTCCGTACCGTATTGCAGCAGCGAGTGGACAGTAGCGAAGTAACATGTCCAGTCCAATAACAGTCCAATAAACTCTATAGTAATTCTAACGGCATTTTAATACCAAGACTTACCAGTCAATAACCTAACCACAAATCAGCCATAAAAAACCGCAACGACAAGTCCTCACAATGAGACAACAGCAGACTAATTACCGCTAGGGACCTGCATTATATTACCAGTTAACAGTGCCCTTTGTTTCGTCTCGCTTCAAAATGAGTCCTGAACAATACTAGAACCGCGACAAAAGATCAAAATTATATCCGAGACGCCTTCCGTCACTCGCAGATCTGCGGATAGTTTAATTAAAACACATGTGTATTGTTAAGGGTTGTACTACACTCGTTTTGTTACTTCTTTAACTGCCTCATTTGTTAAAAATAATACAGAGTATTTTACGTTAAACTCTATAACTTTAAATTATTTTTTGTATAGTATATTACTATTTATTTACTTACTCTTGGAATGTTTCTTATTATTTATTGTTTTCACCGCCACTGCCTGGAAGAGATCGCTTTAAGTGATAAGGCCGCCCTTTGTTCAACGTGTACTGTACTTAGTTTGAATTTTTTGTGAACAATAAATTGTTTTCATTTATTTATTCATTCATTCATCCTTTATTTGTCAGAACGTAGTTTTATACAGGTATTATAAAGTTGTAAAAGCACAGTAGATTTTGCCGTATAGTTATGGTCCTAATTTATTGCTCGATAACACCTGATGGAATGTAACCATCGCCTATGGACATTTGCCATATTAAAGTAGCTACCAACGTACTTCCGGCCTCAAAGAGGATTTTGGAACCAGGCTACTAACGCCAGAACACGTTGGTTACCCACCGACAAAGTGAATGCACAACTGCAGTTTTCGGAATTTGAACTTTTTTGTTTGTATTTAAAATTTGTAATTAGAAAAACAGCCTTTTGCGTATTGTAATATTTTATGGTAGTGATTAGCCAGGTGTGATTCTTACTTAGAAACTATTGTTATGCGATCGAGTATCGTGTCGAGACATACTGTATAGCTTATTATAAAACAATCCTCGAACGGAGGGGTGAGGCAGTCAAGCGATAATCGCCAGCAAGACATGACGTGTGTACATTCGATAAGCTATATAGTGACGGACTTTGCGCGTGTTATTGAATCGTGTATTCTAACGGCATTTTAATTCGAGTCCCGCACTCGTAACAATATATTACTATAGATATCGAAGTAAATATTTATAATATTGCATTAATTAATACTTATTAAAAAATGACATGCTAGTAATTCTCTTTAAGTAATTTGATAAGCAAACGTATAAGAAAGTATTTTAAAACAAATCAAATAGTCATAACTAAAACTAACTATGGGTCGAATACAATACAAATAAGTTAAGTTTTCTTACATTGTATTCAATAATATGTAAATTCTTCTGTGCCATTAAGTATTTAAAAAATAAAATTTTACTAAAATAAAACACAGATTTTTTATATAGAGAAATTGCTTTAGCACCAGCACAAATACGAAGTTACGGAGGGTCCTTAAGTAATAAACACTTAAGATGATATTAAGTAGAGCGGTGTAGACCTCTTAAATTATTTTGTTGTAATATTCACGACTTGATATTTAAAATTACTAGTACTTAAATTTTTAATATAGTTCACATCTCTTAAATTTATTATTAAAACATATTACAATATATTTATAACTTAAAGTTAAGGACATGAAAAGAAAACTAATCAAATCGACAAATATAATCATAAACATCCACGAAACGGAGGAGTGAGGCAGTCAAGCGACGATTGCGATACGAGCAAGATGTGTGTACATTCGATAAGCTATATAGTGACGAACTTTGCGCGTGATATTGAATCGTGCATCGCGTTTGTACTGGTTGCGTCCGGTTATATTCGTACCTGTGTTATACGTGTTTGTATAGTTCCAATAAATTCTATAGTAATTCCAACGGCATTTTAATTCGAGTCCCGTAACTCATAACAATATAATCTCAATTTTGATTATAGACTATGAAATAGACACCGTTTATGCTTTCGCCTGAGTGAGCATGAATTAATTTTAATTAAAATTCTCTTAGATGCAACTCAAGTGAAGTTAGTCGCTGTTCAAGTTTCTTGAATTAATATCATTATTTTAAACGGTTGCGGTAAGATGTGCAATGAGAGTAATATGTTCTTGACAACAAACAAGAAGCTCCAACTATGAGAATATGGTTTTAACTAATTATAAGTATTTGCGGTGTTTTCATTCTATCGTCCACTTACCCACACAGACCACGATATTCAAGCTAGCTTCATCTGCAGAGCTTTGCTTAGAAATCCCAAGAGATAAAATGAATAAATCCCGCGATAGAAGATGAACAATTTCTATACTACAATCTTTAAAGGCCTACTCTTGTTATTACTTCCTACTCATCAAGACTTTTTTTATCGCTGAAGCACAGCAGACAGGCAGACAGCTCACTTGATGGAAAGCGGTTGCCATCGCCTATGGACATTTGCAACACCAAAGGTGCTACAAATGCTCTGCTGCTCTCTTAAGGGAGACTGAAACCTGATCACTAATGCCGGAACACAACTCAAGGTTGTTATAGTGATATACTTTAGGCCAGGGCCATTACAGCCATCCAGTCAGGCAAATGCCCTACCACCAGGCTATGGGTTGTTTTTTGTTGCCTCTTATGACAAGCCGCCGAAATTGTATTCTTTCTCCGTTCCTGCACTTTAGAAATTATACACGCTTATTTGTTATTTTTGTTATTGTGTAAGACATTTAATGAACGAATGTATGTGTTGTGGTGTACTTTAAGAATAACGTATTATATTAATAGACGCCTATGGACATTAACAATACCAGAGATGCTGCGACTGTGCTGCCGGCTTTGAAGTAGAAACTAGAACCTGGCCGCTGATGCTGGAGCACAGCTCAAAGATGTTATGGTGGCATACTCTAGACTAGGGATGGTCGCCATCCAGTGAGGCAAATGCCCTACTACCTGGCAAAACTTACAGTGCTGTGACGTAAGCACAGGCGGCAAGAATTATCCGCTTTACTTTACTACTACAGGCTCTAAATTCGTATCTTTAGTAAACAATCTAAATTTATTTATTATTGGTTTTTACACACTAATTATGATATACTAGAGGGTCACGGGTCAATATCTAATAGGTAGCTCCATTTTACTAATAGAAAAACTGAATTGGTTGTTTTATATTTGGAGAGCTAAACCGCAGGCAACAACTAATAAATATAATTGATGGTGGCTGGCAAGGAAAACAACCACAAATTTACGGTTTGCAGCGAAGCGCATGAGTTTATTCTAGTAATTTTAAGATAAACAACATACAATATTTTAAATAATACTCACAGCGTCTTTATATTACGTCATCCATTCGTCATCTTCTCTCTTTTTTCACTCGTCATCTATTTCACGCTATGGGCTCGTTCAGATATATTGATACATCATTCCGACGTGTATAAACCTTCGTTGAAACATTATTTCTCCACTCTATCTATAAGTTTAATATTAAGGCGAACGAAGCCGCGGTTATAAGCTAACTAATAATAAATCCTAGCGTAAAAATAAAAACACATTTCAACTAACAAAAGGGGGTTTGAAATATTATCTAATAAACTAAATGGTCTTGTAACGGTTTTAACAGCAGCGCACAGCATGTAGACGATATGTGGGAATTAAAGTTGGGGCGGATTAAATGTTGCTCCCTCACGCGATCCTCGCTCCTGTGGTTTCATATTCTATTATATTTTTATAGTTTTCATTTTACGAACATGACAAGGTGTGAGCATTTTTAAAAATGATTTTGCTTTGAATTCAGTCATTATTAAAGGAGATGACATCCATAGTGTCTTCAAATCTTCCAAGCTATTATTTTATGAACGGCAGACAAACACACATTTCATAATCGCGTAATATATTTATTTGCAAAACTTACCATGTTAGGAATCGAACCCTCTGCGCTGCAGTAAGCCCATAAGGACTTAGCCCACTCAACCACAGAGATACCTTAATATTGATTTACAAACACACTGTTGTTCTTTAAGAATCCGTAGTGATTGGAGATGCGCGTGAACTGTAGATCTTTACGCTGGTCTGAAACTGGAGTCCCGAAATAAAACCACCAAAAATGATACTACGGGAGGATTGCAACTTCGAAGACGTCAGCGGAAGCTTCTGGTCTTGTTAGCTGCTTGTTACGAACTAAAAATCGCTATACAAGGTGCCCTATATTTACAGAAGCTACCTCCCCCCGGTCACTGCGTCTTTGTAACACGCCCTTTATTTTTCTTATAAAAAAACAAGCCTTATTCTATCTTATCCTTATTACTAATTTGAGTAGACCATAGATCCTGGTCTATCCTGAGGGTCCTAGCATTGCCTTGCTATGACCCATGATTTAAGCATGTGAAACGTGGTGACGAGCATTTTCCGCTTCACCCACTTTCCTACTATAAATATATATATATCGTTGGCCTTTACCTGTTTTCTTTTCCGTTTCTACCTGTTTACTCCGCCGATTCTTCTCTGTTAGCCATAACACGTTGCGAAATGGCAGGAAGATAGCGTAGGCCATCGCAAACCACCGATCCCGGTCCACTTGTTTTGTTTGCTTTGTGTTTACAATTTGTAATTAGAAAAACAGCCCATTGTGTATTGTAATCTTTTATGGTATAATTAGCCAGGTGTGATTCTGAAATTCAGTCCACGCGGCTGAGAGACATATTTATTTGTGCAGTATAAAGCAATGCCCCAATGGAGAGATCGGCAGCCTAGCGATAGTCACAAGAGAAGCAAGACGATAGTGACGGACATTGCGCGTGTGATTGAATCGTGCATTACGTTTGGACTGGTTGTGTACAGTTGTATTTTTACCTGTTTATATATTTTTAATAATTTTACAATAATTCCGGCATTTTAATTAGAGTCCTGCAAGTCTTTTAGTGAATGTTAAATTCACATTACATATGTCAAATAGCTACAACCAGATTTAATAAAGCAACATTAGAATAAGACGTGAATATTCCAATTATCACGGCTTCAAAGGAATCAATTAGATTTGATTTATTGCTAAAATTGTAATTGCTATTTTTCTGCAAAGTATTGTTGATTAATCTCCACCGCAACATCAGTCGGCACCTCAAAATATAAATACATTACAATTTATGATGTCGTTAACTTGTAAAAGTCGTTGTAAATTACAACGATTATGATCTCGACCAGTCCTCGTAATAAAGGCTTTAGGGGGTTAATTAATTATATGGCTTGGAAAAATAATGAGTTTTATTGCCGTCCCTTTCTTTGATACAAAAAAGGTAATTTAATCAAGCGTTGGAATTTCTCCTCTTTCGTAAATATTTTATAGAAAGAAATAAGTTTTAACGTGGTTTTACTTTTGATCTTATGTGAAAATTTTTAACCGTTTATTCTTCTTAGTGCCTTAGTATCACAATGAAACTATTTGTAACGGGAAAATTAGTGTTGATTGTTTGTGTGACTTTTTGGCATTATTACTTTTGGTGGTTATTTATTGCTGCATACGTCGGAGTGAACGGTCCAAATGCAACCGGGATTTAACGCTTGGATGATAACACAAATATAATATATGACATGTTATATTTTTGCCATACATATAATGTATTTCGCTACATCCTTAGATTGTCATATTACGTAGATAAAAAAAATATTTAAAAAATGTCATCTTTCACAACGTTAAGCCAATATTTCTTGGGCTTTCCCCTTCGATCAGGACCTAGCACAGGCGGCATGGCTCCGTAAAACGTGGTCATACCAGCGTAAGCGACACTCTTGCAGTTTGTCTGTTATGTCACTAACATGAAGACTGCATAAACATGACTATTAAAGTACATAATAATAGATACCTACCACAAGTAAAAATGCCAAGAATTCCGCACTTTTTCACAGAAGTTCGAAAAAATCTGCCCAAGTTCTAAAGAACAATATCGATGTAGTAAATCACACATCTCCACTAACCTCTATCCATCGCCAATAACCCATTTACCAACTCCAAAAACAAACATCTTCGCCCCCATCACAACAGATATTATGGCGGCAATAAAATATTATTTTCATTGCGGGATCACTAGAGACACTTCTATGCCGTCTGCTGGCCTAGGAAGCTAGCGGAATTTAAGCATTCGAGACACAAAATTAATTATACTGTTGTACAACTCCAAAATAAACTTTACTCCTATATAATACGGGTGTCGTCGTAGGTATGTATAAAGCGGTTAAGATTGCACATTTGGCCGTCACCCAACCGAGATTCCGTACGTAGTGGAGACAAATCATTGTGAGAAAACAGATTTCCGCCGCCAGGCCACTCAAAAACACAGCACTGTAAAAAGTACAGAAGGACATTTGCAGACAATTTTATGATCATGATAACAGCACATAAAGTCCTACTGCTGGTCTTGAGCCTGCCTATTTTTAAAGGATATGAACAGACCAGTCACCATGCTTATCTAACAGATTGATGGGCTCGATACATTAGTCAACTCGATGTGCAAGTTTCATCACAATGTTTTCTTCATCTTCAAAACGTGGTAATTGTAAGAATAAACATAGACATTACATCAAAATAATGCTTAGGTGATGTATGCTTTCCGGTCAGAATCCGAACGCATGTCTCTTACGAAACGCGAGTTAGAAACTCAAGAGCGCGCCCTCCTAAGCTACATTGGCTTTTTTTATTGCTGAAGCACAGCAGACAGGCTGAGGGTCCAACTATGATGGAGAGGGCTTATCGTCGCCTATGGAAATTAGCAGTAGCAGCCAATGTGCTGCCTGCCTTGAAGGAGAAATTGGCAACTGGTCAATGATGCCGTAACGAAACTCAATATTGTTATGGGAGCATAATCTAGACCAGGAATGGTGGCCAACAATCATCATCATCATCCATTTAATATTTATCTAGTAAAATTGTTAATGTTTTACTTTTTATTAAGACAATTTAATCATTCCTAATGCTATTTTGTTTGTCCATTTTGGTCTGTTATTATTGTATAGGGTACATAACTAAAAACTGCGCCTTCTAATAGCATCTTATTTCATGTCTTGCACATCTTCAACTCTTAAACTTTGCAACTTCTCAAAACTAAATTAAATGTCTGTGTCCATATATGGACTATAAACAACAAAAACGATGACATTTCCAGCATAATTTCAAACACTGGCGGTGTTAAATGAAGTCTTAATACGAAATTTGGCATACCTACGTCTTGAATATTTACAGTTTGAGTCTGAAGTATTAGATTAAAATCAATGATGTTCAATGTTTGAAAATATTTTGGTACAACCACATACACCTCAATTTGGAAATCGACTATTACATAAACGTAATAAACTCATTAAAAAAAAATCTACGACATATTAAATACATACATACATAACTTCACGCCAGGTCCCTTGCGGGGTGGGCACGAACAACAGAGTGCCATACAGGCTTATTCTTACACACCTTACTTGCTTCTTTGACATTCATAGCTCTTGTCATGCACGCTCGTCTATTCTTAAGGCTCCTGACATCACCTTCTGCTAATACACGATCAATTTGATCATGGAAGGTGTGTCGTGGCCTTCCGCGACTTCTGCATCCATCCACTTTTGCATTGTATATCTGTTTAGTCATTCTTTCATCATACATTCTTTCCACATGCCCGAACCACCGGAGCATTCCTTTCCTTACCTTCACCCCGACACTCTCTTTCAGACCGACTCTCTTTCTTACTTCGGTATTGCGAACGCGGTCCGCGAGCGTCACTCCGCAGATTTTGCGCAGCGCTCGTATCTCGACCACGTTTACTCTACTTTCATGCTCTCTATTCCATACCAAACTCTCGCTTCCATACGTGAGCGTAGGTACCAGAACCATGTTGTGTATGGTAAGCTGGGCCTTCTGGCTGAGGTTCTTAGCGCCTAGAAGTTTACCTAACGCTCCATTCACACTATTCCCCAAATTTACTCTTCTTTCTATGTCAGCGGTGTATCTTCCATCCCTGCTAAAAGCACATCCAAGATATACAAATTAAATACACCTTAATAATGCAACAGCTACAACCTGATTCGTCATTTGAGAACTTAGTTCAGTGTCATGAATGCTCCCAGGTACGATACTTCAAAGGTCAAAGGGGATTGAGGATCCATATCGGCAAAGCTCATAAGGATCGAGATGGACACTCAGCCTCTTTGCCTAACCCTCAACCTGTTTTTGACTCATTGTCGGATAGCACCCAAATTCCATTTTGGCAAAGAATTTCAAAATTAAAACATTCGGCACCAATTTTAAAAAGAATCCCTCGAGCAGTAAGATCTAGTATATGTGAAATCTTCTCAAAATATATAAAAAAAGTCTTGGCTGAAAATACCGTACATACCTGGGAGGATTTGTTACTGCTCCCTTATCAAATTCTCAATATAAATAAAGATGATCAAGGTACGGTTACATCTAAAATTAGGAAAAATTGTAAAATTATACAAACTATTGGACAGAGATTAGATACACAGATTAACCAAACGAAAAAATACCCAAATCGTAAAACTCATTTGAAAAATTTTATAGAATCAAAATTGTCAGACGGTGATATAAAGGGAGCAGCACGGATACTGTTCTCAAACGACGATGTAGCTCCTAATGACGAGACTACTCTGCGTGCTTTACGGGATAAACATCCACCTTCAGGAATCGCCCAATTACTGGATGACGATCATACTAATAACAGCAGTATCTACACTACCCCGGAGGAAATACTCAGGGCTGTTATGTCCTTCAGAAGTGGCTCAGCTGGAGGATTAGATGGTCTCGCTCCACAACATTTGAAAGATTTGTTAAGTGGGGCCACTGGTACCTCGGGCGTGACACTTCTGAGAGACATAACAGACTTAATTAATTTAATGCTTTCGGGTAGTGTGAATATGGATATACTACCCATAATCTACGGTGCCAACCTATGCGCTTTAAAAAAAAAAGATGGTGGTATACGTCCTATAGCAGTTGGCACCACCTACCGGCGCCTCGCAGCCAAAATATGCTGTCGAGCCATAAAAGACTTAAGCTCCAGCTACTTTCCTCCGAACCAATTAGGTTTTGGAACCAAAGGTGGCTGCGAGGCGGCGGTACATGCGCTGAGAACATTCGTCGGCAGTAATGTTTGTGAAGCCATCCTTAAGGTGGATGTCAAAAATGCATTTAATTCGGTCAATAGATGCACTTTGCTGACAGAAATCAAAAACCGTTTCCCAAAAATTTACAATTACATTAGGCAATGCTATAGTGAAAATTCTTTTCTGGTCTACCAAGACAACCTCATATATTCGGCTACTGGTTGCCAGCAAGGTGACCCTCTTGGGCCAGCCATCTTCTCGCTTGCCATTCACCCAATCATACAGAAGCTAAATTCAAAATTCAACGTATGGTATCTTGATGATGGGACCTTAGGAGGTGACATAGACACTTTAAAAAATGACCTTAAGTATTTAATAAGTGAGTTTGGTAAAATAGGTCTGACTTTGAATTATTCCAAATGTGAACTTTTTATACACAATGCTACCGAAAACGACAACAACACCATTTCCGATTTTCAAGTTCTGGCCCCAAGTTTAAGATTAGCAAAGAAAGACAATCTAAGCCTCCTTGGGTCCCCTATCTTCGATGAATCTTTTCCTTATTTCGTTGACGATAAAGTGCAAAATTTTCAGTCCAAAATTAAAAATTTAAAAGAAATAAGCGCACATAGTGCCTATTTTATTATTCGGCATTGCCTGTTTACTCCAAATTTCACGTACATTTTGCGGTGCTCTCCACTTTGGAGGCATCCAAATATTTTGTATAAACTAGACAACATTATTCGGCAAACCTTAACCTCCATTATAAACATACCTTTGGAAGATCGATCGTGGACCCAAGCATCCTTACCAATACGGTTAGGAGGCTTGGGTGTACGCAAAATTTCCGACATAGCACTACCTGCCTTCCTGTCCTCAGTTTATAGTACTGTGGCCCTCATAGGACAAATATTAAGCCCGTCACTTAGTGGCTTTGAGGTCCCATACTTGACTGAGGCCAGAAATGCTTGGTCCTTGGCTTGCCCAACGCAAAATTTACCCGCGGAACCGAAGTCGCAGAAGCTATGGGACGGACCGCTCAGCAAGCTAATACAAGAGAACCTTTTGTCTTCCTGTATTGGCGAAACTGACCGCGCCCGTCTTTTAGCTGTCTCTAAATGGGAGTCAGGTTTGTGGCTCCAAGCCCTTCCCTCGGCGAATCTAGGCACTCTCTTGGATGACACTACATTCAGGATTGCTGCCTGCATTCGTCTGGGGGCAGGTGTTGTGGTGCCACATCGCTGTCGGTGCGGAGATAGAGTTGATGAGTTAGGCCACCATGGCTTGTCATGCGCAAGGAGCGCTGGTAGGATGTCACGGCATGCTACACTTAATGACATTATTCGTCGGTCTCTTGCCACCGCCGGGGCACCGGCTGTCCTTGAACCAAATGGACTGTGCCGCGACGATGGTAGGAGACCAGACGGGATGTCGTTGGTGCCATGGAAGATGGGACGCCCTCTAGTATGGGATGCAACTTGTGTCGATACTTTGGCGGCGTCCCACCTTACAGACACAGCCGTGACAGCCGGGGCTGCTGCTGCACACCAGGAGGCCCTGAAATGTCGCAAATATGTATCCATTGGTAGTGGGTACGTATTTGTGGCTTTCGGGGTCGAAACCCTGGGGCCGTGGGGGCCTGGAGCTCATCACCTCTATCGAGACCTCTCAAGGCGTCTTATTGAGGTCTCGCGTGACCAAAAGGCTGGCTTGTACCTAGGGCAACGAATAAGCGTTGCCATCCAACGTGGAAATGCGGCCAGCATTTTGGGCACGCTCCCCGCCCACAGCGATATGGAGTCAATTTATTATTTATAGATCTATTTATATATCTATTTTGTAAGTAGAAATTAGTTTCTTTAACAGATGACTATGTTCAGAAATCAATGAGAAATGATTTACAAGCATGCAAATCCTTAATAAAATTCGAAATTACTTCTAAAATTGGTTTTTGCGTGTAAACTCGCGGGTATACTAGTTCCAAGGTAAACTAAGCAAAATACCTTCTGTGCTTAAATATTCTATGACTGCTAGGACCATACAGTTTGTTATTGTTGTTTACCCGATTTTTATTTACAGTCGGCACTTCTTCATGAATCTAAAAATCGACTTTTAGAAATATAAGCTCGTGTTGAATTGGAGCAAACCCAGTAAACAAGTTTATATGTTTGTAATACACTTGCTACTAAAAAAATAGTTAGTAAAAGTATTTACGTATATTATCCCCGCAAATTGCTACAGTAAACCTTGTCAAATTGACAATCACGTGACGTCATCCTTAGCTAAAACGTATGCATACTCGCCCGCCAGTAATGCTAACGGTACTGAGTGTTTGGCTACGGATACGTAAACAAAATGGCGGCCAGGCGCATTAGCAATTTGCAGGGATAATGGGAACTCTGTTTTTTACACCCGTGGCTGAAAAAATAAGAGGAAGAAGATTAAGGTGGTATGGACTTGTAATGAAAAAATAATGATATTAAACAACAAGATGGGTGGGTACAAATTTAAACGTAGACCAAAAAAGATGGATGGATTGTGTGAAGGGTGATATGATGATTAGTAGTGTGACGGAAGATGTATGCCAGAATAGAGGAAATTATATTGTGCCAACCTCAAGTAATTGGGAGAATGTGAAAGAAGAGAAGAAGGGAGGTAACTGTTTTTTCATACGAGGAAAAAAAATGAACAGATTTGCTTTCGCATATTAGTGCGGATGTGAAAATATTAAGTACTTCCTATTGTATATAATAACTTAGATAATAAAAAAATTACCTTAATAATAAAGAAAAAGTTGCAAATGATTTCTACATTTGCCACTAAGTTGAAAGCTATAATAAGCATATAAGTTAAACGATTAACAGAATAGATTTTGATTTAAGATAGTGGAAATAGTATTTAATGATTGATTTAAATTTAACATTGGATTCCACAAACTAGGGCTGAAAGCCCTTGAATCAATTAGACAGACTCGTCTTGGGTACCTTCCCGTTAATGTTCACGCTTTGTCAGTTCTTTCATTTGAATAAAACAAACCTAGATCAATAAAATTTAAGTAAAAATATGGTGTTCCAAAATAAACACCAAAATCTCTGTGAAATGCTATTGCTTATATGCAATGCTTAAACACTAAAATTCAAAAAAGTTTTTGAATTTTTATATGTCAATCTGCTTCAAAAGCATTTCTAAAAATATTATGTAACCACTCAACATTTTTAAAGAAAATTTTGGGGCTCGAAATAGGATATTTAATATTAATTTTATAGCTAACCCAACTGGCAGACGGTTCACATGATGGTAACTGCTAACCGCCGCCCGTGAATATTGTAACACCAAAGAACCCGATGTTGTTTGTCTTTTTGTAACTTTGAGAATTTGTGACATCTCTTTTTAACGTTGAACTTATAGTATGTCATAAAGGGTGTTACGTATTCGTGCTAGATTGTTTAAGCCGATATTAGACGGTTCATTTTTATCTTTCAGTTCGGATTAATCAACCAAAGTGATCCTTGTAAACATAAACTTGAATCACTCAATGTTAATGAATATCGTCGTGTCTTTCCAGTTCTGTGTCTTTCAACCAGATTGATTTAAATTGGTTGAACCGTATGATATCAGCATAAGCACCGAGGAAGTTTGGTAGAGTTTCCAGAACCATGATATACAAAAATAAAATTAACCAGGGGAAAAAAATCTACTATTACTGAAGCATAGAACGCACCGACCTTACCGTCTATATAACGCCACGCCAGCATGAGTTTGTAAAAAAAGCTATCAGAACTAATTGTGAACCAACGTAAAGAAAATTTCGATGGAAATGCAGATCGGGGCGCGATAAAGCGAGGCCATTACCGAAACTCAGTGCCAACTGAAACTTGCATACCAAGCCCATATATTTAACAAGTCTTTAACGAGTTCTTTTTAATTTTTCGCTCGCGTGATATTTAATTGGTAGATTTTATTGGGATCGAATGCGTTGGTGTTAATGGGATACGAGTTAATTGAATTATTCGTTTAAACTTTAGTAAACTCGACAACTTCTGTAGTTAGTTGATCTAAGCCATTGCCGACCTACCTCACTACAGCGCAGCGGCTCTGGGTTCGATTCCTGGTATAATAACTTTCGCAAACGTACTTTCCGTTATTTGCTATTGTTATGAGTGTGGCACTCGAATTAAAATGCCGTTGGAATTACTATAGAATGTATTAGTACTATACAACCACGTATAACACAGGTACAAATATAACTGGACACAGCCAGTACAAACTGCACAATTCAATAACACGCGCAAAGTCAGTCACTATATAGCTTATCGAATGTACGTCTTGCTTGTATCGTAATCCTCGCTTGACTGCCGATCTCCCCCCTGGGCCACTTCTTAGAATCTCTTCGATACACCTGCCTAATGACCGCCATAAAATATGTCAATGCACAACGGATTGTTTTTCTAATTACGAATTTTACAAACACAAAGTAAACAAAAGAAGTCCAAGTGCGGGAAGGTAATAAACTGCGATTTATGGCAAGCAGGTGTGCATTCACTCTTTGTCGGCATGTAACACTATGATCTGGGTGATTGTAATCGGTCCAAGAGTGGTTCGTTGTATATTACCCATAACACGCTTATCTTTGATATATGCAATGTGTATGTGTCTGCCGGTAAGAAAGATAATTAACGGTCTCATGTTATACGTATCGAGCTCGTTTGACTTGCATTTGCCGACTTGGTACCGAGTAGTGTGGAGACACCCTTCATCTATACTAATATTATAATATATCCGTGCAGGGACGGAGAAAGAATACATTTTCCTGCGACCGGGCGGCCTGTCGTAAGAGACGACAAAACAACTCACAACCAGGTGGTAAGACATTTGCCCAACTGGATGGCTACCACCCGTAGTCTAAAGTACGTCGTCATAACAACCTTGAGTTGTGTTCCGGCATTAGTGACCAGGCATCAGTCTTCCTTACGAGAGCAGCAGTGCATACGTAGCACCTTGGGTGTTGCAAATGTCCATAGGCGAAGGTAACCGTTTTCACTCAAGTGGGCCGTCTGCCTGTCTGCTGAACTCCTGCAATATAAAAATGCGAATGTTTAGATGAATGTTTATTCCTCAATCACGCCAGAACGGCTAAACGGATTTGGATGAAATTTGGCTCAGAGTTAAATTATAGTCCAGACTAGCATAATATAATTTACTTCTTATACTGGAAACATGTACGCTTCCTGAGGGATAAAACTAACGAAAGTGAAGGCGCTTGTACAAGTTAGTAATGATATTGTTACAACTCAGATCTCGACAAACACAAAACCCACCTGCATATCTGAAATAAAGCACATTTATTAACCGTCGGCATTAAAATTCTTTTCTTTTGGTACTCTTCTTTTGTTTACTTATTGGCATACGGCCTATTTTTGTATTGAGATCATTAGCCAGGTGTGGCGCTGTAGCCTAGAGATAAAATGCTGGTTCAATTTGAAATGGACTTTATGAGAGATATGACCTAGATCCTTAAACTAGAAAAGTAAAAGCTCCACCAACCTTGACTTCGGCCCTCTCCTGGCTCGGTTGAGGTTACACACAAGAACAGCACACGGCATTTAGCTCCACATAAGAGCTAACACTTTTAACAAAGTCTAGGTACATAATATAGTAAGTTCTTGGCACGGCCAGTAATCACAGTAAGTATAAAGTTATTAAATAAAATTTTGAGCGCACCGCGCGTTGTAGTCTCGGTAAAACGTCGACAGAAGTGTTCAAAAATGACTACTCCTACCCTGCTCTGTATTGGCCGTCGCCTCACACAGAAAGAGGGCAGACAGCAAAATTGAGGGAGCGATGTTTTACCTATTCATAATAGGCAAGGACCCAATACCAGGTGTTACGGAATTAAAGTACAAGCTGATTCTAGGAAATTCGGTCCACGCGGCCGGGCGGACATATTGCATCTCTACAGTATAAAAGTAATAAGTATAGTGGCCGATGGAGGGACTCGAGCGAGAACCACGAACGAAGCGAGACGTCTGTACTACAATCGGGAACCATAGTGACGGATTTAGCACGTTTTATTGAATGACGACTGCATTACATTTGGACTTCTTGTGTCCGGTTACATGTGAACCTGTGTTATACGTTATTGTATAGTTCTAATAAACTCTATAATAATTCCAACGACATTTTATTTCGAATCCCGCAACTCGTAATAAAATAACCAAAATAATAACATTAAGTAAAATGTTTATCTACAAACAAAATTAAGTAGTTAATTTAAAACATTACAATCTTCACTTAGTAGGTGTTCAGAGCGCCGCTGGCGAACATAATGCCGCTTTTTTTTGGATTCCACTACAGGGTGATGTTACGTGGAAAAATGAAGTCATTTTCATAAAAGCCCTCTTGAGTCGCCGCATTTCTGCACGACATCCCCGCTCTAATATAAAGCTAAATGGTTTGTGCGAGGAAGAAAGGCGTAAGTGTTTTATGTTTTTCTACAATTCAGGGCAATGACTGTAAAGAACTTTTAATCAAATACGAAAGAATACATTACAGTAGTCGTTCTATACGTTGAAATTCAATGTAGGTACCTATGTTTTATTATATTCATTTAGCATTATATAACTTCGTACAAAATACGTGGGTAGAAATTTCAAATCTTCCCTAAAGATAATACCTATCATATTCATATATATTTACATAATTTTAAAATATATTGTTACGAGCTACAGATCTTGAATTAAGATGCCGTTGGAATTACTATAGAGTTTATAAGAACTGTAGAACATGTATAAAACAGGTACAAATATAAATAGACGCAATAAGTCGCGATGTAATGCACAATTCAAAAACACGCGCAAAGTCCGTCACTATATCGCTAATCGAAAGTACTACACACGTCTTGCTAGTATCGTAATCGTAGCTTGACTGCCCAGCCCTTCTATTCGGACATTGTTTTATACTAAACTGTATAATACAGACAAAGAGCCGCGTTCACTCAGTTAATCCGCACACCTAGCAAGCTTCGACGCAATTCAATAACAACAAGAATTAGTTCGACACTAATGACGGCCATAAAATAAGTATCTTAATTGCAAAATTTAAACATGAAGTAAACAAAAGAACTCCGAATGCAGGAAAGGTAATAAACTGCGTTTTACGACTGCCAGGTGTGCGCATTTATTTTTCAGTATGTAACAATATACTATCATTCGTCGCTTTTTCTCTATGTAAACTATAAGTGTGCGAAATTTCATAGTCCTCCGTCAGCAAAATTTTCGTAAAAAGGGGTACAAAGTTGTTGCTTCGCGTATAAATATATAGATATAGATATAGTAAGTATACAGCTATAGTTACCTATTATTGTCAACACTGGCACAAATGCTAAAGTTTGACTGCGAAGTCGCCTAAATGTTTGAAAAGAGAACCCATTTCAGTCGAAATGCAGCTTAATTAAAGTTTAGCCGTCCATCCGAGAGGGAATGGTCTCTCTCATAATTTATTCCTACGGGGTATAATTCGGGCGGATTTACCAACAAGAGCGCAAACGAAAATACTTAGGACTTATATCAATACCTATATATAAATAAATACCTTTAAAACATATTCAAATTGAAACAATAGATATTGGTTCGTATGTTTCTGGGATAAGGTTGGTTTTAAATTTGTGTATAAGTATACAGTAGTGATGACAACTTAATTCAAATATCGATAAAAAGATAACGATAAGATCAAATGAAATTTATTGCCGAATATAACTAAAGCAAAACAACGAAAAAAATTGCTGTTCTTATATGGCTTTATGAGGAAATTTGACAATGTGTAGCGTGGTTTTTTTTGCCAGTTTTGTCTATATTGCTCTAATGTTCTGACGGATAGAATTTTCAGTTATACTAGACTACCTTACCTAATTAGGCTTATGTACTTACGCTAGAATTCGAATCCATATCATTAGAGTGAAAGGCGATTAAAATAAAATCTGGGCTACTTTTTATCCTGGGAATCGCATGGGAATTTTTTTGGGAATAGTTTAAAATGGCCAGATTAAAAAAAATGAGTCAAGTGTGATTTTTTCACTGACTGATAGCAAATTTTATGTAATGTATGATATTTTTGAAGTGCAACTTCCTTGAAATCGTTGTGATTAGAAAATTCATGAAATGAAAAAGTGAAAATAAATAGAGATAAACACATAAATCTTTAGGACTCAGGCTGAGAAGGAAGAAAGAATAAATTATATTTAATCGTTTAAACATCATATGCTCATACAGATAGAATAGAAAATGTTTGAAGTTTTTCGTTTAAACTTCAAATTTCGTGCTTTAAAGCTCAAATATTGTAAGATATAATAACGATTATAAAGAAGTTTTACTACAAAACATTTCAAATGATTCAGAAAAATGTGATTCATTTTTGATAGCAGTAAACGTTCGTTTCAATGTTTTTGAAGTGAAACTTCATTATCGGCGTTGGAAAAAAAAAATTACGTCACTTTTTTCGGTTACGCGCAATCTTTTTCTTGCCCTTTCAATTCGACCGTGGTAGGCACTTTATTTATTTAACCAATTTCTGTAAAGTTGCATATAGTAGATCATTTTTCGAAAAATAAGGTCATGGAGAAATTTCATTTCTGACGTGTGTACACTAGTAAACGAACACAGTTTTTTTAATTAACTAAAGGCTAAATTTTAATAAACAATCGATATCGATACGTCAACAACACTACTTTTTCCAGGCTTGAGATCTTCATGCCGGTCGGACCGATTCGCATTTTTCACAATTACTCGGACATTTTCGCGTTAATCCATCTTCTTTGTCTCAATGTTGGATTTCATTTGTTCAACAAATAGAGACATTGGCTTCCTTTGTTGAGATTTAAACGAATTACCGACCTTCAAATGATACCGCCTATCAAAATTATCAATTGGCTGTATTCAATATTCGGACTGGTGTACACTGAATTTATTCATTTAAGTTTTAGCGAAATATAATCTTAATTTGACTTGCAAATGATATCAAATATCATAGTAGTATTTATTTTGTCAAATAGGCAATGGATACAATAAATACTACTAAATAACAAGCAGATAAACACATTGTATAATATGAGTGCGTTATGATACTAGATAAAAAAAATTGAAGTGTCTATTTCTAATGTAAAAATAAATATTTGAAAAAACAGGGGAGATAATTTTCGGACGAAGATTCCGAAAATGCAATTTTTAGATTTTTTATCTATCAGGATGTTCCGGCTAATCTCTGAAATGGCTGGACTGATTTTGACGGAACTTTCAATGAAAGACAGCTGATGTTGTAAGAAGTAACATAGGATATACTTAAAATTAAGAAATGGTCTAGTTATTAATTATTCTATTAGTATTATACACTATAAATCCACCATAATTCGGTCCTTTAACTACGATTTAGTGCTGATTTATCAATAACTAGTCAAAAGTTATTCATAGAACGGAGTATAACATTTAAAAATTAAAAAAGTCATTTGCATGATTAAAGCAGTTTTATGGTTTCACTTTTGAATTCGATCGGGTTATAATTTATAAGTCTGATAACTTTTATCTGACGATTGTAGAATCAGCTCTTAAATCAATTAACATATTAACTAATTCTATTTATCAAGAACACAAGTAAAAAAATAAATCTTAGAATAAATATAAAATTTATAAAGTAACTCAGTGTAGAAGTAATACGTTAATCGAATTGATTTTCTTTATGGTTGTAAATTCACGTTTAACTGCTGTTTAACCTTATGTTAAGTAATAAAGCTGTTTAAGATAGAGCCTGTTTACTTGGAAGATTCATCTATGTTTTGAAGAGGCCAAATAATATTTTTTTATAAAAACAGACTCCTACTCCTGAGACTGCTTTTTGGTTAAAACAATGACAGACGTTTTACAATTCAGAAGACCAATGGCCTTTGTAAGTTTTTTTCATAGCCTGAAGCAGACAAACAGGCAGACGGCCCACCCGATGGAAAGTGGTTACCGTCGCCTATGGACGTCTGCAACATCAGGGGTGACCCCAACGCGTTGTCGACCTCTAAGGAATTTTATAACACCCTCCTTAAAGAACCCCATGTCATAGCGCAAAGGGAAAACCGCGGCGGGAAGTTACCTCCAGATCATTGTTGCACACGAATAAATGTTCTAGAGAACCGTTGCGTAGTTGAGCGTGGGAGCTCAAGGAAATGAGGGTGAACATCCCTTCGCTGGCGAGCGGTGCGGTTGTAAAAGTAAGGTGTTGGCACCAGATCAAACAGTTCCTATGAACACTCCCAGTATAGTAGTGTGGGCTAGTTAAACATAACATACCTACATATCGCAGGACTGATGTACTATGTACTAAGCGAGTCCTGGGAACTACGTTTTAATAAATCAGGTATAGGATGCCCTCCATTTCTGTGAACTGAATAAGGACTGCGGAGGACCCAGATATGTGGCGTGAGCTTCAACCAGCGGATATCGATTAGTTTACGATGCATTTTTATATTACAAAACGTGCGCAGAAGGTTTGCCGATGATAAACCCTCCCCGCTTCTTACAACCGCGACACGCGGTGATCTAGTTCTTAGTAGTAAGTACTAAGACAAGCCCCGGTCCCAGTTGTAGGGTGATGATCACCATACCTTCTACGCGCGACTTATACACCCTTCTCTTCAAGCTTATGTTTTCAGACGAGTCAGAAATCTTCACGTTATCCTTCAAACAATTTAGCTTACATTTATTTCAGTTACTTCTGCAACGAAATCCCTTAACCAGAAAAACTAAGCCTATCAAGGGACCATACCAAATTTAACTCTTATTAAATTAAATTTGCCGCACATGTTGTATATCATTTTAGCCGCTCCGTCCGACGTCTAATTTTACTGTTTATATTCATGACGACGAGTCGGGGTTGTGCGGTGTTTCGCTTTGTTTATCGTGTCAACCAAGAAATTAGTGTTCACAAAGACTACGTAGAACTTACAATTAAAAGCAAGGTGTTTAAGTCTCACCACTTTGAACTTGAAGCAAATATAGCTAACGACTAAAATGATTCTAAGAAATGAAATTACTGCTCTAGCAAGCGATGCTATGTAAATATAATATTATAGTTCTACTAAACTAAATTCAAACAGGGACATAATTGTGGATTTAACTTTATTTTGTTTGGATTTAAATACAAACTTACTGACTCGTTTTTTAAAACTTCTATATTATAACCCCGGATTTAGATTTTTCGAAGTGGGTATAAACTAAAAAATACTCAAATGTCATCTCATCTGATATCAATGAATCATCATCTGATGGCTGAAATGATGCCTGCTACTGGACGCCCACTGTTTGACATAGGTCTCCCGAAAAGAACGCCATAATGACAGGTCTACTAGCGCTGCTATTTCTGTGCTAAATCTAATATTTCACATAGTTTGCAAATTTAACTTCATCAAATGTGAGCTGGTTTCACTTGAACACTGCACCGGTCGCCGCGCACGCGTGCGTCCATGATTTTTAACCAATGCCTAAAAATAATTTATGTGCTTAAAATACTGGACGTCTCAGTGGTCAAATAAACGGCGTTTTACAACGGGCAGATGTGCGCATTTCTTTGTCGGTATGTAACAATATTATAAAAACGAGTCGTTTTTGTTACCTTGACTCTGATTTAAATTTTAGTCCATTGAATAAAGCCATTACCGTTTATTGACTACACACTGTAACAAGTCACAACTCTTTTAGAATGACTTGTTAACTTTCAAATTGAAATCGAATAAGTATTGAAACGAATTTCTCAAGTTCCACTCCGTTTCGAAGATTGACTATGTAACGGTTTGGACTTAGTTAAAACAAAATTTCAAGTTGAATTAAACAACTTTCTAAAACATTGACGGGGTAAATCTTTTCATTAAAATTGTTCAACCACAACATTTTATAAGATCCAACCGAGAATAACTCTGTTTTAGCGGAATGGAAGTAATTGGAAGATAAATAATTTTTTGTGCGTTGTTTTTTCGACAGTTTTAGATGAAGTTAGTATTCAACATTTATTTTTAGTTTAATGTTTATATCTCTGTGGGTGGTGCACATGATCCATTAAGATTTATTAGAGGTTAATGAACTTCTAACTTGAAAGTTTCATTTAAATGTATAGCTACTTCACGTTTATTATTAGCAAAATTGAGAATAAATATAAGTAACCTATATTAATAATATCTATTGCAAGAATACTAAACTAGAAATAAATAGAAGATGGAAAACTTTCAGAAGGATAGGATAGAAAAGTATGTAGGTATATAATTTAAGTAACGAAAGTGTAATGAAGAAAATTTTTTTTTAAATATACATATTGTAGACATCTTAATATTTAGTAATGACTGTGCAGGCCCCAAAAAAATTTTCAGGGCTGCCCCTCTATATTTTAAATATAGTACTAGTCTATGTTAGTTAAATATTATATTTAAAAAATACCTATCGAAAATTAGTGGAAACTAATTACTAAACTCATATTATGTTTAATTTTTTTAGTACGAACAGGTCCTTTGCAGGTTCTTTATTACCCTTTGAATTTGAGCAAAATATTGTTCGCGCCAATGCCGTCTGGACGCCTCCTAGTAAGACCCATAAATCCTTCTGTCTATTCTTTGGATTTTATGCGCATTCATAGAAGCAATTAAGCTGACAAAGTTATTAACTCCAAGGACCAGTGGGTACGTTTCTAGACTGTTTTACAAATATAAAGTTGGTCAGTTGGGGGTCGAGTCAGTTGAATTTCAATTGTGAACGAGGCGTCACCTAGTGTGCTTTCGAGGAGACTATTTCAGACACTAACATTGTGTACTTTACAGTTTGGTCTTGTTGTATTCGGTTGTACTTTAAAGAACTGAATTAATTTACATGTGTGTAGTTCTAATAATCTTTGTGATAATTCCAACGTAATTTTAAATTCACACACCTCAAATTCGTAACAGTAAAAATATTTTTTTCCATTTTTGCTATCATCGATACTAAGGGTATTTATTTTTTATTACTAACTACGATTTTTTTCTATGCTGTATACTCATTGACAAGCCACGCAGAAGGTTTCCTGCTGACTACTTACTATTATTGGATATACTTAGTTCTTAGAATGTTCATTTCTCGCGATAAGATTGTTATTTATGATGTAACGTATGTACATACAATAATAAATTTATTGCAGCAACTATTTATGTAATTTTTTGGTCAACCCTACTGACCATTGTCGCATGACATCATGGAGCTATCGGTAAACCTTCTGCACACGGGAGTAAGTACCGATGGCCTATTTTGTTTGATTATTTTGAACAAGAACAATTACATGACCTTCTAAAGTAGGTCTATCACATGACAAGGAAAGAAATAATATGTTACAAAATAATAACTTGTACGATTATGTACACGTATTATTTTGTCACGAACCATACAATTATCAAAATCGACCCAAAATGTTACCACATTAATAGTTTATTATCAAACAATCGAAGTACAAGTCGCGTTACCATTGAAAATGCTAATTAATTGTAAGTCGTGCTTGTGTATTATGTACATTGTACATAATAATACATTGTGTACCCATTATGTCGGTACATTGGGGAGTTGGAGTGTAATGTGTTGCTGTGAAGTTTTATTTCCAAAGGAATATAGTTCAGAACACTCTCTTGTGAAAGGTGCTTCTATAAAGTAAAACATGCATATTAAAGTTCTTACTCACAAGAACGTTGTTTAATATGTTTTCTATGTTTTTTATTATTTTGGAGAAATAGAAATGTTGTGCGTGTACAGTCCACATGAGATTAAAAAAAAGAGAATAAAAATATACATTTTGACAGTGAGACGTGCGTGGTTTTAATTAAATAAAAATCCGACAAATAAATAGTTTGAACTTATTGATAAATGTTTTAAAACAGTGTATATCGTCTAAACAACGTTTTATTGGAGATATCAATCAAATACAGTTAAATAACCATACTTAAACAGTCTGGAAAACGATCTTCTAAAACAATAAGTCCCAAAATATTTTGGGCAAGAGAGCCCTTTACCAAAATGAACTGATACCTCAGACCCCCTTAGCCAAGTAATTTTATAAATCTGAAGTTTTTTTCATATTGATACAAAATACTTACCAATTTCAACACGTTGCGGATGGTTAAGTGAGTAAACTTGACATCATTTTCTGATCAAAATTTAACAAAGTAAATAAACATAAAATTCAGTAAGTATCAAGTTTAAATACATACATACATAACTTCACGCCAGGTCCCTTGCGGGGTAGGCACGAACAACAGAGTGCCATACAGGCTTATTCTTACACACCTCACTTGCTTCTTTGACATTCATAGCTCTTGTCATGCACGCTCGTCTATTCTTAAGGCTCCTGACATCACCGTCTGCTAATACACGATCAATTTGATCATGGAAGGTGTGTCGTGACCTTCCGCGACTTCTGCATCCATCCAAGTTTAATTAATGGTTATTAATGCAAATTACATAAAATACTTAACCAAGTAATTATTTTTTGTAAAAAACACATTTGTGCACGTAACACAACTTATATGGTATTGTTTTATTTTACGATAATACGTGAAGCAAAAACATTGTACCCTGTATTACGAAAATTACGCGGAAGGAGGAGTATGAAATTTCGCACACTTATATAGTATCTATAGAGAAAGAATGCAGAATGTAATATTTTTTAAATTATGCATTAAACATACATTAAGGCCCGCTTGCATAACGATCGTCTTTAAATAAAATTAGTTAATTTTATTTTACTCTCTAAACGCGTTTAATAGTAAATGCATTTGTTGTCTTGCATGAGGCACTCTCCCATGTCATTTAGTTAAATGTATTTATGCCATCGGTAAAACAGCCAGATGTGATCCTTTTCACGTGGCGATACATTTTATCAAACAAACACGAAATTGCGCTTTAATGTTAGTTATTTCCTGCGTAATAAGGATTTTAGCTGGCCAATTTCAAATTGACATTTGAAATTTTGTTCGTTTGGTTAAGTTTACTTCGGAATTTTTAGCGGCAACCTGAAGAATATCTTTTGCTGTGCGGTTTTATTTTCGATTTTATGGGTATTTAGAATTGAGATAAATAATTAAAGCAAATAATATACGAGTGACAATCTGTAATAGACTTGGTGAAGAAAGAAGTGACAATTTCATAAAGACATGCGAGTGACAATGTTTAAACGGGTTTAAGGAAGTTAAATACCCATTTTTGGATGATTAACTTTGACAGTTCTGTAAACGTATGTACTGGTAAATTAAGCGTTGTGCAAGACGATTGTCGTATTTAAGGGTGTTAAATGCGTTTTGTGTTTCTTAAACGAATTTAAGGAACGTCATGCAAGCTGCCTTTAATCAATAAAAAAAAACTTTACACACACTACCACGTGTTTGACACAAACACGCATATATACTCTTTTATCTATTGTTAAAGTCTAATTAACAGTGTAACCTTGGCAAAATCTGAGATTATAGAAGTATAGTCTTTAACAGAACCTTGATAATGTTCAAACTTATAATTTAAATTAATTATGGTTGAATTTCGACCACTAGTGTTTATTAATGGTGTTACAACCTAGGCGCCGACATAGACAAATTCCACGTATAGATTTGTAGAAGCACATTTATTACCCGTCGGCATTTGAACTAATAACATTGAAATTATTGTAATTCTTTTATGATCGTCTTCTTTTGTTTACTTATTTATTGGCATATTTCTAGAGAACAGCCTATTGTTGTATTTCAATCATTTACAGCCGCTTGCAGCTACATCTTTAGCCAGGTGTTAAGGATTTTAAAGTACAAGCTGATTCTAGGAAATTTAGTCCACGTTGCCGGGTGGACACGTTGCATTTGTGCAGTATAAAACGATGGCCTGATTGGGATAGAGGGGGCAGTTCAGCGAGAACCACGATCAAGGCGAGACGTGTGTACATTCGGTAATCTATTAGTGACGGACTTTGCACGTTTTTCGTAGAATTACGACCTTCTGCATTACGGTTGGATTTGTTGCGTTCGGTTATATTTGTACCTATGTTACGTGTTTGTATCGTTCTAATGAACTCTATAATAATTCTAACGGCATTTTAATTCAAGTCCCGCTAAACTCGTAACAATATCTATGAATATAATGTATATATAATATATCAGGCTCTTTGAATATTTATATTGTTTCTAGTATGTATTTTTATAAATACACTCCTATGTAGAGGCTATTGATATTGAGGTCAAAGAATTTACAAACCTTCACCTCGTTTAAAATTGCACTTCGTCATGCAAACCCCTAGAGCTTGGAAAGTTTTAGTGGAGTTTTTGAGTAAACATTTTTTCCAGTGTAACCTAAGATTTAATCTATAATTACTTCATTTAAGAACAAAGGTGAAACCTTATACTTGTTAATATTCGTATACATTACAGACAGCCTTGAATGTAAGCCTAAATCTAGATTAAGTAAGTATGTGAAAGGTAGCGTTATGAGAACTACTTCTATTTAAATGTATTATATAATTACTGATTAATTAGCTTCGAGACGTTTTTGCGTTTGTAGTAGTGTACTGGCAGCATATAAATAATTTTTATATAAGTACATTAATATAAAATCATATTAAAATGGTAAATATTAATATCAAAGGTAACTTTTCATATTAAATTTCAAGGAAATGTGATATTCAAGTTTAGAATTCCTGTAAATCTTATACTAAAATATAAAGCTAACGAAATTGTTTAATTTAAACGCGCTGATCTCAAGAACTATTGGTCTGATTTAAAAATTATTTCAGTATTATATAGCCCATTTATCGGAGAAGGCTATGGTATCTATATCATCACGCTAAAACCAATGGGAACGGAGCACCAATGAAGAATGTTTCAAAATCGGGTTTTTTTTAACTCCTTTTTCTTTAACTATTCCACGCGGACGAAGTCGCGTGCAGAAGCTAGCATATAAATAAATAAATAAATTTTGAAGTTAATTTATGTGTAATTAATGTAAAATATCTACCTTTCTAAGAAGTTACCTTTTATGTATATTGTTCAGGCTTTATACCATTTAACTAGTAACGTTGGTAATATAATAACCCAATCGCGTATTACTTAAATCATATCAATTAGAATCCTCTACTGAAATTTACTAGTTTGTAACATTTAGGAAGTTTTTTTGACCTAATGTGCATATTATTACGAGAATCAAGTAGTACGTTTAAAAACGAATATTTATAATAAAACTACGTTTTAACGATTCTGACGTTTCGACCACTTCTCAGTGGCCGTGATTACGAAAGACAAAGATTTCAAGTTTCAATGAGTATTATTAAAGTTTTATTTAGCCTACCGCTAACTATATTTTAATGATTAAATCTAATTTTGTTTAGGTTATTATTTACTTAATGGGGGCCATTGTATTATGGTAGGTCATTTGCCCGTCTGGATGGCGACCACTACTGGTTTAGGGCATGCCGCAATAACAATCTTGAGTTGTGTTCCAGCATTAGTGGGCAGGTTCTAGTCCCATCTACAAGTCAGGCAGCACATTGGTACACCTTTAATGTTTGCAACGTTTGCAACGTTCTTGTGTGACGGTAACCGCTTCCCATCACAATTGGGCCGGCAACCTGTCTGCTGTACTTCAGCGTCAAAAAAAGGGGATTAAATTAGAAATATTTGTAAATAACTATTTCCAATCACATGTGATTAAATTTATGAGAGAGTTCGTTTCCGTAGGATAGAGTTGAAGGAATCAGGTCAGCAGGTCGGGTGGGCCTCCAGTAAATTATTAAATTATTCAACTGGATCATCTGAAATTTATGTTGGAAATTTAGTTCTAAATTATGATATTTCTACATGTTTGCCCAAAAAATGCATTTACGAAGCCTGTAAACATTGTATGGAAGTTAAAAAATTACGGGCGGTAAATTGATACTCTCACTTAAGTACCTTTTTACCGCATACTCCTTCGTTGTACGTGTTTTTTTAATTTTAATAAAAAAATTAGGAATTTCAGCAAGGAGTTTAAAAATTATAAGAATAAATAAGCTGAATGATCGAACCTCCTCGAAGGCGTTATTGATCAATACATTTGTCTCACTTTATTATGAAAAAAAAAGACAAATTGTACTTCTAATTTTGACTACGCGCATGTGAGGCTATTTGCAAATGGGCGCCACTTTTATATTAGAACCGTCAAATATTTTTGCGACTTTCCGACCGGTATTTATAAAAAAAGTTATAATATGGGTTCTAGCGTCGAATCCGATATTAATATGGAATTTTATCCCAAAAATGTAAGTTGGTTGTTAGAAATTCGTGACTATGGTAGCCTTCGACTTGGTCTCGGGCTTACATTTGTCTACATGTTTGTAAAAAACAGCTTACCGCACTATAATAATAAATAATCATAACCAAAAATTTTTACACTTTCTACAACACGCTTACGAAGAAGGCAATTGTAATAGTCGCACACAATCTTTCTCTTTTTTGTATTTAAATAATCCAAAAATTTAAAATAAAATAAATACCTGTTTACGCAAGACTTGAAAACATCTAAATTACATGTTTCGAGAAAAACAGGCGACGGTGAAGATTCCACTCCTGAGCGGTATGTATTACTTATATAAAAGTGGAAACATAGAGCTTTGCTTGCCTGTCCTTATTTGCAGAGACTACTGAATTTATCTATATAAGCAAAATTAGTTTTCTTTGTCCGAGGTAAACTCGAAAACTACTGGACCGATCAGCATGAAACCACAACCATTCGACGCGGAATTAATCATAGATGGTTATAGGCTATATATTTTTCAAATTCTATGAGCCCTTTGCCATATTTTCTCAATTTGTTTGTTTATTAATTTATTTGCTCCCATAAAACAAAAGACAGGCATTTATCCTTGGTTCATTTGTTTTATAGCTCATAAAAGAGGAACATGATTTAACATAACCTCTATGTTAGAAAAAACTATAGTCTTAACATATAAAGCAGAAGAGCCTGAATGTTTGCTTGAACGCGCTAATCTCAGGAACTACTGTCTGATTTGAAAATTCTTTCAATGGTAAATAACCCATTAGCTATATATCATCGCGATAAGATCAATAGGAGCGGAGTACCAATGAAGAACGTTTCAAAATCGGGTTTTTTTAGTTTACCTTCTTTTTTGTTATTCCACGCGGACGAAGCCACGGGCAGAAGCTAGTATGAATATAATTTGATATTATGGAAGGTGAAGGTTAGGAGAACCGTCTCAGTACATTAAAAAGTGTCCACTGAAGGGCAGCAAATAAATAGCGCCACAAATAATTAGAGTAGGATATTAGATTAAAGAAGGAAAGAAAGACTTCCTCTTTGTCACCGCAAAAATTTATATACATACATCTCAATACGAGAAAGTCTCAATACTTTTCCAAGTTATAATTTTCACTTCACTTCGTGTATAACTGCTAAATTCATATCATTTCCTTTTCTTACACTAGCGCTATTTTGAAGAGTTTTCGAACCATAATTTGCTGTTTACAGGTGGACACTTTTTCAACTGATCCCCCATACTAGATGGTCCTCCTTAACCTCCAACCTCCATATTTGACATAAAATTGTCGCTTAGATGTCATAACTATTGATTTATATTGACCGACAGAAGCGCAGTAATAAAAAGAGAAAAGCTAATTCAAAACAATGAATAACGTATAAAAACGATTGCATGTAAGCAGTGTTGCCATGTGCTACAATGATTAATATTCGTATATGTAACGATTTTTAAGTATTTCTCTAAATTCTGATTGTACAAGTCAATATTGTTTTTAAATTACGGTATGCATAAAAATATTTAATGATGTCTCTTTCTTCTATAATTATTTATTATTTTGTCGTTTATGCTTTGTTTGTCACTGGTGAAAAATATTATTTTCTTGTTTTTTTCTTTGTGGAAAAGTTTTTGTACAAGTTTACAATTTCTCGATCAAACAACAAATACAATTAAGTTTAAATAATAGTTTGATACGTCGAATTCAAGTATTTATTTATGACTGAGCATAGTTATCCATATAAGTCGTGGTAGCGTAATGGCTACTGCACGCGTCCCAAACTCAAAGGGCGTGGGTTCGATCCTGGCCGGAACGCATGCACCAGTTAGTCAATTTTCTGATCTAATGTGCATATTATTTCAATTACCACTTGCTAACAACGTTGAAGGAAAACATCGTGATTCAAGCTGCACATCGAGATAGCCGATGTGTCAAACCAAACAAGCGGGGTGGAGGCCCGAGCCCAGTATTGGAACATTTATGGGTTGATATTATAGAGCCTAGTTCTAAAAAATAAACATATTGCTTTTAAAGCACAAAAAAGCTGTATCAGGGCAATGTTTAATTTAAAAAGTACAGACAGCTGTTGGCCATATTTTAAAAAACATAAAATACTGACTTAACTTGTCTGTATATTCTTGAAACTACTATCACTACTATAATATTTGTTAAAGCGAACCCGCATTTGTTTAGTAAGTTTTCCGACATGGCAAGTCGCAATAGACGTGACAATAACAAACTTTGTATGCCTGCCCATAGAACCACTTTAATGGGGAAAAGTGTATTCTGCATGCCAGAGATATTTAATAAAGTACCCAGATCTATTAGGGATGATCGCATAGATTTGTTTAAAAAGCGGCTACAAAAGATATTAGTCGAAAAATTACGGCATTAATTTTTTTCTTGGTGGCCAATTATTGTAAATAAAATTTGACTATATGCATACTTTATTACTCTAATATTTATTATTTACATTTTTGACATTGTATTTATATGGAATAACTTTGCACTTGACATATTATTTTGTGATTACTCTATAATTTTAGGAAAAGTATAATTAATGATAACGATTGAGTGGATTACACTGGTTTTTGTTAATTAGTTGATTTTCAGCTTAATTACTATTTGCATGCCTGAAAAGGCAAAAAACATGTGAAACAAAATAATATATTGTCATCTAATACTTTTACTGACCATGTTTTTAAGCAAATAAATTATTTGATTTGATTTGATTTAAAACACTCGGCTGAGAAGATATTTCTGTAGCTTTTTTTTCTTACCCATTTTAAGATAAAGCAAAACTATAAACCCTTTTTTATCTTAAGTATTATTTCCTGCATTGCATTGCATTCCAACAATCGCTACCGGGTATACCATAAACTGCTTTACACAGTTACATTTTAATTTTTAGACAAACATTCCTTTTCCATATTTTTTTATTTTTTTTAATCTATGGCATTTAAATTAATGATTGTAGCATAAACAATGTATGCCACCAGGACAGGTTTTTGTTGTATTGATAAATGAAAAATCACACAAAAATAACGCTAAAGATTGGTTTGTAATGTTCTAACTGTATACAAAGAGTGATGTTATCGGCAATGGTGGTAAGTATAATTATTGTTCGATTTTAATTTACAGTAAATCAAAAGTATTGCAGGTAGTGTTTTCTGGGCATAGTTTTAAATATTGGCAGAGAAATGTTTTATGTAACTTCTGTTTTGCACCTGGCAATACTAATATGTAAGTGTAGGAGCGAGGCGTGAGTGGGTCGCGTGACCACCAAAGTGGGATCCAATTCCGAGCCCCACTCAGCCAATTATCGAGGGCTGACGTGTCGCCTGCCCTATGACGGTTCAATTCAACCGATTATTGCCCCGACAACATTTTTACACGATAGCGCGCAAACGCCCGCCCCGCCCCACCTTGATTGTTTGTTTATCAAACGGTTTATATTCATATCCGTGCAGGAACGGAGAAAGAATGGAATTTCCTGCAGCCTGTTGTAAGAGGCGACAAAACAACCCACAGCCAGGTGGTAGGGTGTTTGCTCGACTGGATGGCGCCCAACCTATTGTTGTGTTCCGGCATTAGTGACCGGATACCGGCACTAGTCTCCCTTAAGAGAGCAGCAGCGCATTTGTAGCACCTTTGGTGTTGCAAATGTCCATAGGCGACGGAAATCGCTTTCCATTAAGTGGGCCGTCCGCCTGTCTGCTGAACTTATGCAATAAAAAATAAAATAATCTTAAATGAAAAATGGCAAAAGACATTGTATTTACTTTTATACTGAGATTTTTAATATCTGCTTAAAACGATATTACCGCAGCGAACCAAACGTGTTGCGAGTCTTATGGACAGAATAGAACGAATTGCCAGCCTTAAGAGGAACCATTATCTTGATAATACGTGCCTAACGTGACATAATGCGGTTTTGTTTATATTATTACATTACTTACTTCTATATTTGTAAAGGTTAATTTCTGTGAAGGAATATCAAACAGAAAGTGTTTTTGAACAACAAGTTTTATTTTCCGTTATTAGTTTAACCTCACTTCGTTTTATTCATTACCGCAATGATGAAAATTACCCTATTTTTAATCGATATCTATAAATTAATATTCGAAAGGCACGTTATTTCAATCAATCAAATCAGTCAATGGGTAAGCATTGATTGCTTTCAAATGAAGTGCGACCAATTGATCGCTGCAATTTGTTATTTAATTAACGTATGGAAAACTGTAGTTAGTCAAAATGGGTCTCGAGAATCCTTTGAGTGTTTTTTTATTTATTTAGGGCAACGAACAATTACACCACAAAGAAATTAAATAAAAATATAAATTATTGGTAAATATTATTTGTGGCGCAACCGGCGATCTTGCCCACAGCTATAATAAGAAAAAGGAATAAATCCGTCTGTCTGTCAGTCAGTTATTTCCCATAGAATTATGAATTGATTTTAAAAGATTTGATGGCCAGTCGTCAATAGATTTGAAATTCACTACAGTATTTGACTAATATCTGTCAGTGATTTGCAATTGTTGCGCATCACCACTACATCCGTTGACAACTCTACAATTTTCTTTTTGTACAAAGAAGGGCTTAGATAAAATATGTCAGCTTCTGTATAGTATACATTGCAACGTTTCATTATCCTGTTAATCGGGGAACACCTGCGTGAGTGTGTTTCGCCATTTCGTATAATATACGATTTAGCCCTGAAGGCCCAATTGAAAAGTTAACCTGTAAGGGTATATAAAGTAGTTTTCGACACAAATGCACGATGAAGCCTATTATTGCCAGGATAGCAACGAATATAAACCAGAGAATGTTGCAATCGCTAGCCCGATCAAAGGGGTGGCTTTTGAAATAGTTACTGGTGGACCGCTTTAACCGTCTACCAACTCCGGAATTTGGTTATTGTGTGGTACAAGTCAATGGATTTAGGAATTTTTCCCTTTTGAATGTATATTATAAAAAATATAAAATAATTTATTTAGTTTACTGGAACTATGCTAGAATAGATTTCATTCTGCATTTAATTTGTTTTTTTTTTTAATTTTTACGCCATTTTTGTATTCACTGTTTTAAACGCAACTTTTGTTGAAATGACTACAGAATTCATTGTTAAGTAAGTCTCATTCATTTTTTAAATATATACTGTTGCTGAATGAAAAGTAAAGAGGAAAAGGGGTAAGGTGACAATAAGAATGTTAAACTGTGAGATTGAGAAGTACAAAGGTAAAAGAAGATGATATATATAGATATGAATAGACATGATAATTTGTGGTGGCGGAATATGGAAAAAAGGCATATTGGGCGGACCCCAAATGATTGGGAGAAGGTAAGAAAGAAAAGAAAGTGAGAAAGAGAGAAACTCTTAGCAAAATTTTACAACAAAACGTTGGACTAGAAAGATAATGATACATGTACAATGTAATATATAGATACATAAAAGCTTAAAATGTGAGTTTTTCCATTTGGAGTTAAATTATTTTCCTACGTCTATTGCGTACGAGTGACGTAACTTGTACTCCACTAAGTTAACTGTGCATCTGAGAGTAATATATTATGACAGTGTCACATCACTACCTAACTCTATAAGACATAAGCGAGGTAACTTGTACGCTACCAATATAATGTGCATCTGAGAGCATTCATGTCATTGACGCGTCCCATCTCTACCTAATCTAACAAACGAATTAACTTGTACGCCATTAAAACAAATGTGCATCTGAGAGTAACTATATTATTGCAGCGTCTAATCACTGCCTAACTCTATAAGACACAAGCGAGGTCCCTTGAGTGCCTTCGAGTTAAATGTACATCTCAGAGTAATGATGTCATTTAGATTTTTTTTTGATTTTAGAATATAAAAACAAATATACCCGCTTTAATGTTGTCACTTACGATCCATAGTGTAACTGGGCGAACTTTATTCAGGAATTCTGCAGTGGTTTCATGGTTTTTGATTTATTATACAGCGTCTGTTTGATGTGTTATTGTTATCCAAAATATTGTAAAGCCTGTGATTCTATCAAAGAGATTTTGTTTCACCGCAATAATGTATTTTAGTAACGCATTTATTGATAAAATTACTATGTAGATAAACCGCTCATACATAAAATAATTTACAACTATTTGGTTCTTTGACATTGAGATACTTTTTAATGTTATTATTTATAATCTCCTCTCTCCAGATGAACTGGATTGTCCGGACTCATTGCTTTTTTATATTTGTTTTTTTTCTTTATTTTCAAGAAATATATAGAGTCATTACATATAGACAAATTTCCGAGCTAGTACAACATTTGTGTTTATTCTAGGTTACATATTCTCCTAAAATCTATATATCTATATTTGTTAATTAATCATTTTATATATTTACAGTATCTTTGTATTTATCTCTAGATTTTTGCTGTGTTTTATTTTCTATATCTACTGTTAATACTACTATATTATTTTATTATCTATATTTGTCGTTTTCTATCCGCAAAATTTATACATTTATTCTATATATACTAAAATATAGGTTATAATCCTATTTATCTGTTTCTTCCTCTGTAAAACTTGCTTAATTATATTAATGCAAAATGTCGAGATTCTTGCACCGTGGACACCTGTGGTCATGAGCTACCACAAAGAGCTATTTAGGTTACGAGAAGGATAATGCCTTCCTGGAAAACGGGTCGGTATGGCGATTCCACTACTTAATGTAGTTCGCTAGATTTGCAACTTTTCCACATAAGACTGGGACCTGAGCTCAGCAATTTACTTATAGTTTGAAACTGTAGATATTACTGTAGACTGTACACAATACAACTAAGTTTTTAAGCTATTGTATAGCTTTTATCGCGGGCTTTGAGCGCGGCGACCGAACGAAGAAATTCCGTAACGAAAATAAACCTAACACCTCCCACTCCGCCTACCATGCGCGGTGACATAGTGACCCGCGAGCTCTCGTAGCGGTTCAAGGTATGTCAGGTATTGCAAATTATGGACGACGAGCTGCTCCGAAATCAGACGAATACGTAAGCAGCTGTTTGTGAGAAAGTATATAGGTGTATAGTATAGTATCTATCATATCTTGATAATGCCACACTCACCATATGTGCGCCCCGTAACTATACATGTAGGTATATATGTATACATAGATGATTTGTTTTCTTATCGGTCACCACGCTCAAAAAGAGTAACTTGAATTAATATCAAAGAAAAAAAATACTGCATAAATGAAAAATAATTAAATAATTATAATTGCATAAGTTAGTAATAAAATGCTATGCAATAGCTCTACCGCGGCAATCCCCGAGTGCCACAAGGAGTTTTTTTTGTTTAATTTAGTGGAGTTAGTTTAATTTTTCATCAATGAATTAGTTTCTCTCTCTTTTAATGCACCTCCCAATTATGTGAGATCGGCGCAATATGTCTTTTCCTTACTCATCTATTCTGACATACGTACTCTGTCACACCACACATCATCACATCATCCTTCACACAATCTATCAAACTCTTTTACATTTCTACCCATCAATCTTGCAGTTTAACAGTGTTTTTGTCTCGTGACTTTCATCCCTCTTCGTTGCATTAATTCGGTGTATTATTATATTGTATATTATCGCATAATTATTTATCCGTGCAGGAACGGAGAAAGATTACTTTTTTCTGCAGTCAGGCGGCCTGTTGTAAGAGGCGACAAAACAACCCACACCCAAGTGGTAGGGCATTTGCACGATGGGATGGATACCATCCCTGGTCTAAACCATGTCGCAATAAGAACATTGAGTTGTGTTCCGGCATAAGTGACCAGGTTACAGACTCCCTTTAAAGAGCAATAGTACATTTGTAGCATCTGAGGTGTTGCAAATGTCCATAAACGATGGTAACCGCTTTCCATCAAATGAGCCATCTCTCTGTCTGCTGAACTCCGGTAATAAAAAATACTTAAATTATCAATCAAAAATTTGCAACGTTCTACAAAACCAACCGTTTTAACCTGGATAATTCCCATTCCATTTCTGTGTACGCAATGTTTTTGCTTCATGCATAAGTAATGTTACTAAATGCTTCATCAATATACATCCTGATTAAACGTACAGACAGCCAATTAGCTAGTTTCCGATACACAGCTGTGATGGACAAGTGTGTTGAATTTTTTATGCTTTCGTTGTCGACATGTTATTTAGATGCTGTTGTTGTATTTTCGATTGTATTAATGGTACCTATATGTAATGAAAATGTTACCAAAGGAACGCATGTATAAACGTTAAATACACAGTATATCACAATTTAAGTGGAACGCGACCTAAGTCATACACATCAAAAGTACGTATGGCGGTGGAAGCAAATATAGTTTTTCATAAGTGTTTAGTATTAAATAACAGTTTTAATTATTATTTCAATTATAATTTAAGTGAACGGACTTTGAATGTCGTTTCTTTGTCCTTTCAGAGAAACACATCGTTTTCATTCCTTAAATTGATTAATTTAAATAATAAAGATTTTTATTATATATATTTAAAGAAACAAAAGCACAGACACAGCCTAAATGAACAACAGCGTCCAATTAACTACCTGTTCAGGTACGGAAAAAGAATACAATTCCCTACGGCCGGGCAGGCTGCCGTAAGAGGCGATAAAATAATCCACAGCCAAGTGGTAGGTTGCCCATCTAGATAGCTACCATCCCTGGTCTTCTAGAGCATGCTACCATAACAACCTTGAGTTGTGTTTCGGCATTAGTGGCCAGGTTCCAGTCTTCCTTTAGAAAGCGACAACGCGTTGGAGAAATATCCATAAGCGATGATAATCGCCTTCCATTAGGTGGGCCGTTTGCCTGTGTGATGAACTCATGCAAAAAAATAAAATAAAATGAAACAGTTTGTAAAACTTGTGTGAGTAAACTTATTTCATAACACGTGATTCGTGCCTATGTGTTTAATCGTAATGTGTCCACTGAAAATTAATTAGACTAAATAATCGTGTATGTAATTGGTTTCCTGTACCAAAACCAGCTTAATCTAGGCGGCTTTCGGCTTCACTCTAAGGTTGGCCGTCCATTGACCATTGTGCGAGCGAGTAATGCTGAGCTAGACAGAACTGTGTGAAGCTAGACAGAGTTCAAGAGTATTGTCGAACTTCCCACTACTATACTATCCCTTCGTCCCGAGGCTGGTCCGTTTTCCCGCCGCCTAGCGCCATTGCCCCCCACCGCTGCCACACGCCGCTTCCGCAAATGTGTATGAATTTTTAAACTATCTCGCAAAGTCCTGTCCACTAGAGTGGAGCGGAAATTTTATGCAATCCTGTAGGTTAATATTTCTCTGTTTCTCTGCTCCGCAGCTTTGCTCCGCTTCAATGAATAGGTAACCTAAGAGTTCGGGACTCAATCTACCATTTTTAATCGTTTGGGTATGTATATATATTGAGAACTTCAAATGCTACTACCTTAAATATCCAAGAATTGGTCAAGTGCCTGGTAGTCCATGAAATACGAAGAGTAGTGTAGAGATGTGAAAAATCCATGTTTTTGTAATTTTTGGCTTCAAGATTGTAATAAAAAATTGAATATACTCCATCTCTTAAAAATTATTCAACGGATACTGCTTAAGGCAATTTGCTTTGATAATATTTTTAAAACTTCAGAGCCTTAAATTATTATTATTATTTTTAATCCACAGTTTAAAGTAAGAGAAAGAATCAATTTTTGTGAACTTGGTGGCTAATATCTATCTATAGACTGAAAAAAAATACTTATTAAAGAATTTATTATTATTATATTATATTATTTATTATCATGATCTTTCAAGGTATGTATACATATTTTATCTATATTTCATTACTTTTAAAATGTTGTCCAACAAAAACTCAGATTTAATGTTTGTGTAACATTTTTCTCCATATGGGAGAAATTGTGCACAATAACGAAAATATTTACTTTTTAAAATGGAAAAAAAGTGTGTTAAATATAATTTCCAAAATGTGGTTTCAGTATCTGCCAGCCTTACAAACAAACGTAGCCATTAATAAACATTTAGCATCAACAAATTTACTATAAGTTACAGCCACAAAAAAGGCGGATACACAAGAAAAAAAAATGTCTGTGCAGTTCACACGCAATAGCGGTGAAACTTCAGAGAATGTACTCACAGATAATTCTTCTCTATATTTTTAAGCCCTTGGGTGCCAGCGGGACACTAGCTTAGCTGGGTCACTACTAGCAATTATATTCTCATAAAAAAAGAATTAAAAAATGTATCATAGAAGTGACTAGCCTTTCAGATAGAATAGCGATACTTAAAATATAAATTAATGAAACATTATTCTTGTATTCTCGCTATTTCTATGGCTTAGCAGTGAGAAGTAATAAATGATCACGGGCGGTGTGTCCAAACATTATGCGCCGTCACGAGCGGTCCAGGCCGAGTAATAAATGCGCACGCAGATACGTGCCTTCTTTCCTCGACTTTTACGCTTCAAACGCACTTATTTTGGATTGGATATTTTAATGCTTTTTTCATATGAAAAATGAAATGAATGAAAAAATTGAAATCTATCTTCTAACATAAATGTCTCTTACATTTATGTTAGAAAATAGATGTCAGTTTTTTACCGTAACTCTTTCATATATATATATTCATGCTAAATAATGATTGTTGTTGACAGCCTTATTAACCTCAAACGTGTCTATAATATGAATATTATAATAGAACTAGCTGTCCCGGCAGACGACGTCCTGCCCGGTAAAAAAAAATTAGGGATGGACTACCCCTAACATTAAGGGGGATGAAAAATAGATGTTGGCCGATTCTCATAGATACCGGATAAGCACAAAAAATTTCATCAAAATCGGTCAAGCCGTTTCGGAGGAGTATGGCAACGAAAACTGTGACACGAGAATTTTATATATTAGATATAATCTATTGTACTTATACATTTACACTGTGTTAGCATGATTTCTAATTAATTTATTTAAATGTGGTATGCTCTCTTTTTCGTTTCTGAACTGAACTAACTGAAATGTAAATAAAAAATATTCAACTAATAGAACTCCCTTATGACGACACTGGGAATTTACTAAACTAAATTCACCAGTCTAATAGGTCTGTTACTACACATTCACTCATTTCACTTGTACACACGTCATACACACCACAAACATACATCTATGCATTTCCACATACATTACAAATATTAACACGAAAATTTCAAATGTATAAGTTTTGAAATAATTTTCTTTTTAATTGTATAACGAGCAAGTTGTCTGGAAGTGGGCGCTTATAACTGCAACACAATATTATGCTACAGCAGTTGTTTGCGACACCAAATTGTTTCTGTATACTCTGTTATTGGTTTCGAATGAATTCTTAAAACAAGATTCTCGAACAAGTGGGGTCAGTGCTGTATGTTCTTTCCTTCTATACATCTATATTTTGATATAGAACTTCTACAACACCACAATTTTTTATTTCATCTTTTATTTATTATATTCTTCTTCCAGCTTCATATTCTTTTAGTCAATTTATTTTTCTCTCCTCATTACATGGTCGATACTTCCTCAATGTTCTTTCTTCCAATCTTCTCTTAAAATTTTTAGCTATACAATTTTCTAAGATTAATAATTTTTTAATTTTATCTCTTCAGAAATTTACAACTTAACACGTTCCCACTGTCAAGTTGTCAAAATGTTGCTTGCCAGTCGTCTCGATTATTTCATTCTTTAAGACAACATTTTTCATTCTATGGAAGATATTTTCTTTTGCATTACTGTGACTATGTTAATATAGTTTATGTACTATATTAACATAGTCATAGTAGTCGTAGTTTTTTTTTCCATAAATGATGCATCTTAGTGATACAATATTAAAATAACAATGTAATCTAGGAAATGAGACTAATGAGTAATTTAAATCTGACCTAAAAAAACTAGATTTCTTATTGTCTTTATTAAGGAGAAGACACTTTGTTCATGTGTTCCTTGTTAATGTTAGCACATATTACTACACTTTACTATTATGAGAATATTATAACACTAACTCAAATGGTTTTGTCGTTTTGAGTCTTCTTAATATATAATATCAGCCCATAAACGTCCCACTGCTGGGCTCGGGCCTCCCATTATAGGGGGCAACGGACAGTATACCCGCCACGCTTGTCCAAAGCGGTTTAGCAGATTTGACACATCGGTTATCTCGATGTGCAGGTTGCATCACGATGTTTTCCTTCACCGTTGTTAGCACGTGGTAATTGTAACAATATGCACATTAGATCAGAAAACTGACAAAGAGGTGCATGCGTTCCGGTCAGGATCGAACCCGCGTGCGCTAGCCATTACGCTACCACGACTACTAGTGTAATGGCTAGAGTCTTCTTAATAAATCTGTATTATCAAGGAGCTCGATAATACAGTATTCGTAATGAAATATAACTTCTAACGTAAACATAATATGATGTTAACTAAATATAGTTCATAGGCGTCATGAGCGGGGATTATCCTATCGGTTCACACGGGGCCTTATGGGGCTTCTTGATCCGATTTCAATGGAGTATTTGTGACACGTATTAGGCTAATTATATCAATATTGTACGGTTGCTTCTAACGCCAGCCTAATATGGAGTTTAGGTTGCTTTGAGAATTATTGGCTTAAGTGCTGTAGGGATATTGTTTTATTATTGTTCTACTCGTATATCTGCACCCAAATATTAATGCTTCTGGTCAGTATTATAATTTTGCTAGAGGTGTTGCTGGGCCGTTTCATGGCGCATCTTCTTCAACGACACAAAAAGCAGTGTTGAATAAGTATTTAATTTCTATGTATGACCTTAATAAAAAATTCTTCAATGGAACTCATTAATAAGACCTTAATTTGCATGAGTATCTTGTCCATAAGATAAAATACGTACTTATTATAACTCCTAAAATACGATAGTTTCCAAACTACCCTATTTAAGGGGTAATAATAAGCATGGCCACACAGCCAGGAGATATGGCATTTGCTCGACAGGTTGGTTACCACCCCTGGTCTAAAGTATGTCGCCATAACAACCTTGAGTTGTGTCCCGGCATTAGTGACCAGGTTCCAGTCTCCCCTACGAGAGCAGCAGTGCATTTGTAGCACTTTTGGTGTTGCAAATGTGTATAGGTGACGGTAACCGCTTTCCATCAAGTGGGCCGTCTGCTTCTCTACTCAACTCCTCCAATAAAAAAGTACTTATTTATTTATGTTATATATATAACATATCGTCGGTGTCAGTGCAGGACCTGTAACAAAAATTCTTACATTACATTTATAGATATATCAAAATTTTGAGGAAAAAAATAATGTCACCAAAAAACATAGTTACAAGGTCCTGTAATGATGCCAGTAATATAGTAAGGCTTGTGTTTAAACGCCTACCAGAACTGCACCTATTTTACTACCAATAAATTCGAAATACCTACTAGAATAGATAACAAAATTGCTCACCAAATTGTGTTTCCAGAAGTATTGTAGAAATGAAGCTATTTTCCTTTTAATGCTATGCCATAAAAATATATAAACGCCTTTAAAGCTAATTTCAGACCAAATATTTTACATTATCGCTAAGTCGATATTACCAATATTTTGTTTCTCCACTTCTAATTTAGTAATTTTTGCTGAGCCAAAAAAGCAAATGGTCGAACGTATAATTATTTTTAATACCAAATATAATATTGCGTTGTTTTTCACTAATATTTCACTTATATATAAGATAAATAGTGAATGGTTATAGTCGGTTCTGGCTTCGGTCTACACATAACCTAACCTAACCGACTGTTTAAAACTCCACATATTTAAATTTTCGAATACATACAGTCTCCTATCTAAATAAATCCCGTCAAAAAACGTAAAAAAATGTCTCGGCGACAAAATTACCAGATCATTGTCGTGAATTTTAAACTTAATTAATATAATTAATTGATAATTAATTGAATATGTATTTTTTCCACTCTTGGATTCAGGTTGGATAATTTGATTACACTTAAACTATTTAGAATTGTAATTTTCGGTTTGAATGTTAGTGTTTTAGTAAAACAATATTTGGTGGTCATTTATCCATTTTGATAAGCAAAAAGAATTTAAATACAAAACGTACAATTATTCTGATGAGTGTATATTTATTTTGGAACGTAAAACATTGTTTTTTAGGCACCTCGGCATAGAGTGGATTAAATTTATATGAAGTAATATATTTTATTTGGTGCTCTGTCTAAGGGACAAAAAATATTTTTGGTGAGCATTTAAATTGTACCCATATAGTAATAGGCATCAGCTGTCGCTAAGAAGTTTGAATAGAGGCGCGTCATAAAACAAAATAACCAGAGCTTGGCAGAGGCAGCAAGTAACCTGCTAATACCTATAGTGGTCTGTCCGAAGTGTGATTACACATTTGTGACTGAAATAGGCCATACAATCCATGCGTGAGCTTCATAGTGAAGCTTTATAATATTCAGTTTACGAAGTACATAGAATACATACATATAATCACGGTTGTTTCTTATGGAGGCAGGTCTCTGTCTAGCCTTCCTAGAGATTGTGGATCTCCACTAGCAAACAACTTTCGCTTCATCTGCTTTCATTAACCTCTTCATACATGTAACTTTACAAAGTAGCTATTACGAAAATTGGTGTATACAAAACTATTGTTATTAAAATTAAATAATATAAAGAAATTTCTATTGTTCTAAGAATTCAAAATCTTAATTTTCATTCACAACAATTTCTTGATATTATAAGCCCCTTCACTCAACCACTTGGCATTAAGATCTTATAAATAAACCTTCACATAAATTCCCCAGTTTCAAAGGCAGCAAATTTTGCTCAAACCCCCCACGATTTCTGATGTGCTAATACCCTAAGAACGTAATGCCCTTCTATCTTCACCCCTAATTTTTGGAGGATCAACACCGCACGTACTCGTCTCGGCTATTGTGTGCTATGACATCAAATTGCTTATTAAGGGTATACTGTATTCATCCGTAATTGACGTAGAAATTAAAGAGATATTAAGGTATAGAAATATTATTGAATATGTTACTATGGCGTGTGACTTTATCATCGTAATTTTTAGTTTGTTCGTCTTGGTATCTTTGTGATTAGAAAATAATTTAGACCACATTACACTATGGCTTACAACATCTTTGAGGTACAAGATATTAATTATGTCACCAGTGACTTTAAATAGCATCAATATTGTTTCAGAAAATTGGTTTTGAATATAAATTAAAGAGAAAATAACATAGCCACGCTATTCTTTCATGTGAGAAAATGCTTTGCTAAATTCCAAAAAATCTAACAAAATACACCTATCATTTTGTATTAATTACAAAAAGTTCTTTATTTTAACAGTTCCAAGTTTAGAAGAATTATGTCTAATCCACTCCTCTAAATGTGTGGAATTCAATATATTAAAATACAAATATAATAAGATTTACCTAATCATAAATAGTTTCTTAACATTCAAGTGATTGATATAGAATTAACTTTTGTGAAGAAATAAAGATTAATTTCCCACAAAAGTGTGAAAATATATAAATCTTTACAATTCACTTAAACTATGGGAGCATTAATAAGTTATTGAAAATAAATTGTAAATTATAACGAGATAGGAAGCGCAAAGACTAACATTTCAGGTAGTTTTAATTTTTTATGTACATACAAGCTTGCATGCTTTTAAATAATAAATAGTAAGCATTTATGATTCAGTTATAAGCGAATAATTGCGAATTCCAGCGATATAATCTATACAGTCTTCCAAAACATCTATTGTGCTGTTGTCCTACTTGCGATCGTGTGCGATGGACATGTCGCCCTGACCAGGCCACTTACGGGCCTCACTTCTCACTTCCCGACAACCACTTCAGCCGTAATCGACTTTGATCAACTAATCCTCTATATTAGTTCGCTCCAAATATTCCTAGTCTCAGAACTGGGACGAACATATGTAAGTTATTACAGTGATTTGGTTATGTCTTGTAAGCTTATTTGCCGGCTGTTTAATATATGAGTTACAAGGATGAACGCGTCATGGCTTTGATCAAGAATGTGATAAACATTTGTAATCACTTAACGTAAATTTGTTAAATCTATATCTATTAATACATCCTGCGGATGTATGATGACGATATCCTGCAATGATATGGATGTCCTGGGGAACAAGCTGAAAGAAGTTAACTTTTTTACAAAAAAATCTAGATATCTACATGTCTACAGAAATTTATAGTCAACGAAAAACAGATTAAGGGAACTGATCTTAAACAATCAGCGTTCGAATGCTCCCACATTGCGATATGTGCATACCTTTGGTTCTATGTTGACTTTTTTTATTCACCTGGATCGTCTAAACTAACTAACGAAATATATGAACTAACTATACGAACGAAGCCATTCACATCCACGAACTTTTTAATTTCCTCTATCGATCTCATTTCGGTAGCTTGTGCTCAAATGAAAATCATTGCTAACGTCACCTAAATTCTCTTCGTTCTCCGTAGGATATTCTTTTGCCATACACATACAGGCTGTTCACCTGTGGGACTCACTCACCTTGAAAATCAGACTAACTACGTCCATTGCTACATTCAAACACTTGATCACTGACCATTATTTTTTGCAGTAAATAGAATTATATTATTGTTCGCATGTTGGCATATGTATTTTATATTATTATAATCTACTAGCTGTCCCGGCAGACGACGTCCTGCCCGGTAAAAAAAAAATTAGGGGTGGACTACCCCTAACATTTAGGGGGATGAAAAATAGATGTTGGCCGATTCTCAGACCTACCCAATGTGCACACAAAATTTCATGAGAATCGGTCCAGTCGTTTCGGAGGAGTATGGCAACGAAAACTGTGACACGAGAATTTTATATATTAGATTTAATTGTGTATATTTAGAGTAGTTTATTACTGCCATTTATTTTCTTTGATTATATTTAATTACGATTAAATTAGTTTTAATTTAGTTCAAACAGCAATTTTTATTTAATGTCTTCTTGGACACCGGGTTGCCTGAAAGAGATCGCTATAAGCGTTAACGCCGTCCATGTTCTAATGGAAATTGTCTAGGTTTAAGTTATGGTGAACAATAAAGAGTTTTCGTTCATTTATTCATCTACCTCCAACATGCGCAAAGCAAAAGAATGTAACTCAATACTAGAATCTATAAATTATTAGCAATATTTATTATAATTATATTTGACTTATTAACTAAAGTAATAAATATTCAATTAAAGTTTTTAACTATAAACCAATTAACAACTTTTTTGGAATAAAAACATCCCATCTTTTTCAATAGTTTTTAACAATTCTGTACACAAAGTTTTACGAAGTATACAAAAGGTTCAGACAGCATAGACTAAATAAGAAAAGTAAATTTGAGATCAATCCATTTATAAATGTTAAAATTATTTCTTTGGACGATCTTATAGCCTTGAAAAATACTCAAATTTCATGAAACTTGGATTTTAATAACGATAATTAATGTAAAGACACTGACACTGAAGGAGGAGAACCAATTGTTAATCACAGAAAGGAAGATTCCCAGAAAAATCTTGGGCCCAACAATAAAAGAAGATGGCAGCTGGAGGGTCCAAACCAACGCCGAAATAAAAGATCTCATGGCCGACCCCAACATAATTGGCGAGATAAAATCTCACCGTCTTCGCTGGCTCGGCCATGTAGAGCCGATGGAGGAGGATCGGAAAGTAAAAAAACATACTTGGGGCGCCCAGTCGGTCGGCGACCGGTTGGTCATCCCAAGTATTACTGGAAGGATAGAGCAGAAGCTGACCTGACCGCACTAAAAACCCACAATTGGCAAGATACTGCGCAGGACGGAAGAAAGTGGCGTGCTCTCGTTTCGGAGGCCAAAACTCACTTTGGGTCACTGAGCCAACGGAGGTACTTAGGTAATTAATGTAAGACGATTTATTAAATCACGTGGAAGGCCTCCTTCGGGAATGTAATTTAGACACATATTGCACTGCACAAAATACTATAAGCAATAATATTTCCACACTAGAATTAATAAAGGGGGACTTTCTGTTATATCAGCATTTATTCTTGGAACAAACAGAATAAGCAATGCCATTTGTTATACACAGATCAGCATCTTTCGACGGGAATGGTAGACCGACGAATCCTGAGATATTCATATAAAATATTCCTACCAGTGAAATGTTTAAACGAGGCATAAATGATATTAACGGTCGAATTAACAGTGTTGCGATTAAATTTGCTTAAGGGACTAAATGGAAAGTAGATAACACGCCTTATGTGAATCTTAGATGTATTTAGTTATTGTATATTATGATTAATATATAACATTTTAGATAAAGTAAGTGAATAATGTTTGATGGAATTAAAATCTGTCTACCTTTTCTAAGTCTAATACAGTACAAAAAGCATTCTGCAGGATGTATTATTTTGAAATTATAATGTAATATGAAATGAAAATAACGGGTCTGGAAGATATTATCTTGTCCTGAAAAATAAAAATCTATAACCCGATTGCAGCGCCATCTACCGAATCGAACTGTGAATCTAAATCATACAGGGCAACACTAAAATACAAACAAAAAAGGTCAATAGTATTGTGGTAACCGATTCCAACGCCACCCACCGGTTCCAATTGTGAATATAATCCATCCCTTCCATAAAAATATCTTTTATACAAAACCTTATCGTGACAATTGCAAACAAAATAATCACTTAATTAGCAGTTGATTATGATATATTAATATGTAGAATAGGTACTTGTACAGCTTTCTATAACTATAATTGAAACTTGGGTAAACAGCAACCTCAAAACATCAATCCTTTATACAAAACCCAACATTTTTTTAAATAATGTACCTTTTAAAAATACAATCAACGATGACAACGCATCCCAACAAAAGCCCTCTAATAAGATCGCCGAGTTGATCCAGAAAAATGTCCCTAATAACACAGTGGGCAGTATACACGTCTGTTAATAATGGCAGAGTGGCCGCTGGCCGCTGGGCTCCAAATTGAAGGAGCTCACTCGCCCCCATTGTGTATTGTGTGCCATAGTGTGTATTTCCACAACCCATAACCACGATGCTTTGTTAACTGCAGAAATACATTGGATTGTCTACACGATGACATACTTGTGCGATGTGTTTTGTATCTCTTAGCTTTGTATGTATAGATAACAGTTTATTGCTCACCAAATATACGATTTCAAAAATACACAATTACAATATTGTCATAGTAGACGGTAGCGGCCTTAACGCTTAAGGCAATCTCTTCCAGGCAACCTCACTTAAGGAATAGTTTAACCTAATCTGGCGATGTAGGTGGTGCAGATTACTTGGTAGGTATATCATGAACTAACACATTTAAACTACATATTTATTATTTAAATACATATTTTTAGATTTCTGGTCTGTTTGTTCGGGATTAACGTAAAAACGACTATTCCGATTTCGATGCGGTTTTCACTGATCGACAGCAAATGTTATGCAATAACATGTGTGACATTTTCTATTCCGGAAATACCGCGGGAATTTTCGCGGGAGCCATTTGAAGTTGTTCGAGTGCAGAACAATTTGCTTATTCTGACACAGTGTTTATACTAAACCGATAGCTTACATTATTTTTTAAATGCTGCAGTACTTTGTGTCCCGGTAATCTTACGAGAATTCCGCGCGAATTTTAATTCGAGCGTTGACGAAGTCCCGGGCATATCCTATATGAAATATATATTTTTATCCGTGCAGGAACGGAGAAATAATACAATTTCCTCCGGCCGGGCGGCCGGTCGTAAGAGGCGACAAAACAACCCACAGCCAGGTGGTAGGGCATTTGCCCCACTGGATGGCTACCACTGGTCTAAAGTATGTCGCCATAATAACTTTGAGTTGTGTTCCGGTATTAGTGACCAGGTTCCATTTCCCTCCTAAGAGAGCAGCAGCGCATTTGTAAGCACCTTTGGTGTTGCAAATGTTCATAGGCGATGGTAACCGCTTTCCATCAAGTGGGCCGTCTGTCTGTCTGCTGAACTCCTGCAATAAAAATATATATAACTATGTCGTGTTGTTATTATTATCGTATCGCTATAAGCCAATGGAGAACAGTCATTGTGTTCCAAATACTCATTTTTATTATAACCACGGCGCCGTTTAATTTCGGCCCGTGTCCCTGTTTTAACTGACACACTGGGTATGCTCGTATTTTTACTTAGGTTGCAGTTTTTTTCGCTGCTGAAGGGTTTTTTGGAGTAATGAATGTTTGAGCTTTATCTGTATACTTATAAATACTGTCTGTTTTTAACATTTGTAACTTAAAAATTCTTAACTTGTCGTAAATATTATAGTCATAAGGAGTTTATATGCTGTAATCCCTATTAATATAATGCGAAAGTAACTCTGTCTGTCTGTCTGTTCCGTTTTCACGTAAAAACTACTGGACCGATTTGGCTAAAACTCAGTATATAGTATACATTTTCGATACCGAGGATGAACATAGGATACTTTTTATCCCGAAAAATGGGATAGTTTCCGGGATAAAATGATATTTGTCTGTTTGTTTGTTATGCTTTTACGGAAAAACTACTGTACCTATTTGGCTGAAATTCGGCACGTATGTAAATTAAATACTGAGGATGGACAAGGGATAATTTTTATTTTGGCCTTTTTGGTCATTTTGGCCTATTTGGTAATTTTGGCCTTTTTGGTCATTTTGGTCTATTTGGTCATTTTGGCCTTTTTGATCATTTTCGCCTATTTGGTCATTTTGGCCTATTTGGTCATTTTGGCCTATTTGGTCATTTTGGCCTTTTTGATCCTTTTGACCTTTTTGGTCATTTTGGCCTATTTGGTCATTTTGGCCTATTTGGTCATTTTGGCCTATTTGGTCATTTTGGCCTATTTGGACATTTTGGCCTATTTGGTCATTTTGGCCATTTTGATTATTTTGGCCTTTTTGGTCGTTTTTGCCTATTCCGTCATTTTAGCCATGTCTTTCACGGTTGTCTTTTGGTCATTCAGACCATTTTGGCCTTTTTGGTCAAGTTTTGTAATTTATTTTGTTGACAGATAGACGGGGGATAGTATATATAATTAGCGATATAAAATGAAGTGAATCTTCCGTGGGCAAATACATAAAAATATTGTAATATAATATAACCTGTAGCACTTGCTCTTTAAACAAGAGACACGCACCAGAGGTTAACCCGCGGCGCAGCCGCGGGGTAAACTCTAGTATGACATAATTTTAATTTTATTAAAGACCTGTGGATTTAATTGATGTAGAAATTACCGTGTAATTTTGTTATGAATAAATGATTTCTGATTTCTGTATTGCGGTGTTCATATCTTCGAACATATTTTATCTTTTAAATCGTTATTCGTGATACTGCTGGCTTTATCCTAGTAACTATTCTATTCTCCGATATAAAAATATATCCTTTTTTTCATCCTAGAAATAGATATATTATCTACTAAATTTCATCTTGATTTGTGTATTGAACTTCATTCAGATCTCATTCATATCATATCTATCCGTGTAGGAACGGAAAACTACCACCCCTGGTCTAGAGTAGTATACCGCCATAACAACTTTGAGTTGTGTTCCGGAATTTTAACCAGGTTCCAGTCCCCCTTGAGAGAGCAGCAGCGCATTTGTAACACCTTTGGTGTAAATGTAAACTTTGAATCCTTACCTAGCGGAAAATATTGATCGGTATTATACCTTCAATATATATAATCGTATTATATTATTATATGGCATGACGCTGAAAGAGCTATTGTTGCCAACCATTATTTTGAGTACTAAAACTGGAAAGTCATTAATAGTTATTATTTAGGTTCTTTTTATTACTGATGTATACCAGACAAGATGGCAATCCTGGCCTGAACCACGGTGGTTAACGTCGCCAATTGCCTTGTATAACACAAGAAGACGGCTTTGTGGCAGTCTTAGTTGAGTAGAGACAGCTCAGAGCTCACTCTGGGGGACAAAGCAATCTCGCGAAGAATTTTATATAATAATAATATTAATACGGTATTTGACTCGCTGAAGTATAACGTAATTAAGTTATTACGTTATACTTCAACGAGTAGTACAAAAAACGAGGCCTCTGCGATTTCTAAGATTATAAAAAGTCGTTAATTTGACTTGTGTGTCACCTACTCTATTGTTTAATAGGTAAATTAAATTGTTTGATACTTGAAATTATTACCCAATTCACACAAATATTCATATACCATTAAAAATAAATGGCTCGTTTGTAGCCATTTCAAATTGTCGGCATAAAATAGTACGAGTTAAATACTCTGTAGACGTACCGAAGGTATTACTACGGCTAATCTGATTTGCTGATATAATCTCGAAGCTTACAAGCGGGGTGTTTAAGGCGATTTTAACGATCGACTCTTTATTCGTCATTTTTAAGGGCCTATTTTATTTCAACTTGTATGGTCGTAATATTGAATGGTTAATAAGTTTATGTATATAAAATTGATGTCAGTTGTTTTGTCTAATAGATGGTGTAGTTTTGGGATTTGGAGATTATAATGGATTTATAGTCAAGTGTTCTCGTCGACCATTCCGCAATGCTTGAAGACAAAAGTCTTCGAGCAGTGCGTCCTCCCCGTCCTGACCTACGGGGCCGAGACGTGGACACTGACGGCAGGATTGGTCCACAAGTTCCAAGTCACTCAACGGGCTATGGAGCGAGCTATGTTGGGTGTTTCTCTTATGGATAAAATTAGAAATGAGGATATCCGTAAGAGAACCAAAGTAACCGACATAGCTCGCAAAATTAGCAAGTTGAAGTGGCAGTGGGCTGGTCACGTCTGTCGCAGGACCGATGGCCGTTGGAGCAAACGAGTCCTGGAGTGGAGACCGCGTCTCGGTAAACGTAGTGTCGGACGCCCTCCAGCCCGATGGACCGACGACCTACGCAAGGTCGCCGGTAGGCGCTGGATGAGAAAGGCAGCAGATAGGTATGAGTGGCGCCGTCTTGGGGAGGCCTACGTCCAGCAGTAGACTGTGAATGGCTGACGACGACGACGACGAATGGATTTATATAAAGAAGTCCTGCTCTGAAAAAATAAAAATCTAGGACCCGATCCCGGTGCCACCTACCGGTTTCAATTGTGGATTTAAACCACACGGGAACCCACTCAAACACACAAAAACTAAATCACCAAAATCGGTCCAGGTGATTAGGAGGATTCTAGAACTGATCTCAGCCCCACCTACTGGTTCCAGTGAGATAAAAAGTATCCTATGTCTGTCTCCTGATTTTAAGCAATTTCCTCACCAATTTTCAGCCAAATCGGTGCAGCTGTTCTTGAGTTATAAATATTGTAACTATTATTATTAAATATATATTTAAATGATACTCTGTGGTTGAGTGGGCCGGCCAACCTTTTACTAGTGTAGCCTCATTAGAATACACACGCTCCAGCTTCAAATCCTAATATAGTTAATTTCGTAAACGAATTTTCCTTTATATATAAAGTCTGGGAAAGCAAAAAAAAACAGTTTGAATAGCTTAAAATACTTTAACAGAATTTTTTTTCAAACCTTTAAATATGTTTTGGAATATACTAAATAAAATATAGAATGTGGTAAAATAAAATTGAATACTTACAAGTGTGATATCAATCTTTATAATCAAGGTTTATAACTGTTTTTTGATTTGATTTAATCAAAAAAGTGATCCATGTGAACACAAAAGGTGAATCAGTCAATGTCCTTGAATATCGTCGGATTTTTTCAGTGCATTTGAACCTAATTGATTCAATTTGGTTGATTCTTCTTGTATCAGCATTGCTAAAAATTACAAACTCAGCCTTATTACCTATTGAATTTAATGACCTTGGCCTCAGTTTTCTACATATAGTCTTACGGGATTACAAGAAGAATGCATTACAAGTTAAATTTTCTTTATTGTACTAGTTAATATAGAATTTTTCAATAAGAATTTTTTAATAAAAATTAATAAGTGAAGAAATGAGATGACAATGTTTTTAATGTATTTGAAAGAGTAAGGTTTGGCAATTATAAATAAAAAAATAATATCGAAAAAATGTTCACCACGATTACGCTGACAGATGTCCGTTGTTTTATTAAAATTTTCAATTACTTTTCCAGCCATAATTTCAATTATTATTATTAACAAATTATATTAATACTATTTACAATCAATTTAGATTATATGATGAGCAAAATAAAACCAGACACTTTGCGGAAAAGCGATTGAAAATTTTAATGAAAGAATCGAGATGTTTAGGCGTGGACATCCGTCCGATATCATTTTTCATTTATAATTGAGAAACCTTACTCTTTTAGATACAATAAAAATTTGAATTATTTTTATCTAAATTCTTGGTTTTGTTATGTTTTAATAAAACCAAGTTCTTGTTGAAAGCCCATATAGTTAAATGTTTATTTTATTGTAATACATTTAATTAAAATTACTTTAAATTATGTGTACTGGTCGCAAAAATTTAGAAAATACAATGAATTAGACCACAAATGATTGTTAAAATTGTATAATAAACTAGCTGTCCCGGCAGGCGTTGTCCTGCCCAGAAGAAATAAAATTTAGAACCCGATTGCAGCGCCATCTACATGATCCAATTGCGAATCTAAAACATCATCGAATCCACCCGAACACACACAAATAAATATTCAAATCGGTTTAGCCGTTTAGGTGTTCACTGTCAACACACGTACAGAAAAATTATATATATAAAGATAATGATAATTATTGAAGTTTCTGTCTAAACTTTATAATACATTGGTAGTGGTATCAGAACATAACACTCTTTACGTTATAACAAACAACAGCTACCAGAAATTTATGTAACTATTAACATGGAGCTACCTAATTATATTTTAAACAACTGGTCTTTTGAAGTAACATGTTTAAGATTCTAAAAGTCCGAGTTAATTTACGAATGCGCTTAGCCAAAGTGTTCATTTGAGTAATGCCAAGAACGACGTTGCTCAGTTGTAACCCCTAAATACTTGCAACTGATTACCTTCTCAATGGTAGAACATGCACAGTTAGTATTATCATTGCCACCACGGTTGTAAATATTTATTGCGAAGTTTATTTCTGGTTTTAAATTGTTATAGATGGAAAACACATATTTAATTCGTTTTTTGATCATTTAGCGTGAGATTAGCTAAGCCAATTAACTAATTCAAAGAGTCTGCGTTCAGTAGTGTTTTTTACGGCTTTCCAAGAATTAATGTTAGACATCAATGCTATGTCATATGCATAGGAGAAAACTTAAGCATATCTTAATCCAATGTTACATAAGCTATTTATGTACACCAAGAATAGCGCTGGGCCAAGCATGCTCCCTTGTGGTATTCCGTAAGAAATTATAGTATTAAAACTTATATGTGATCCAACTTTAACATCAGTATGACCTTCTTTTAGTAAATCTAATGGAATACCTCTTATACCAATTTACTCAGTTTTTATTCAAGAATGTATAAAGTATAAACAAAAAATAATATTTATACACATTCTCAAGTATCAACACTGATTAGTCGTTATAATTATGTAATGTTTGACGGCAAATATTCAAAAATGTTGTTATAAAAGCTTTTTGTTGTAATAATGGTTTTCATTTCGATAGTTTGATAATAGCTCACTCAAAGTGGACAGCATAGTAAAATACATTCAAAAGCAATTACCGACTAATTATAGTACGAACAATCGACTTTTCTTAAGGGGTGGATACGTACACAAGAGTGTACGGTGTAATATGTGTAATCATTTTTTTCTTTTAGTGACGGTTATGTGTATATTTTAGCATATTTGTATTTGTATTGAATATTGTTTCACACTGTTACATACTGACAAAGAAACGCGCATCTGGTTTACTGCCCCTCCCGCATTCGGAGCTTTTATTGTTTACTTCGTATTGAAAATTTGCAATTAGACAATAGCATATCGTTATTGTTTTCGACTTTGTTGGCCGTTCGCAGGAATAATTAACCAGGTGTGCAAAATTACTGTTTCTCGGAAACCCCAGTGCACACAGTGTAGTTAGTATAAAACAATTTCCCAACGGAGGAGGGTGGGGGAGTCAAGCAACGACTACAGTACGAGTAAGACGTACATTCGATAATCGATATAGTGACGGACTTTGCACGGGTTATTGAATCGTGCAGTGTGTATTGGTTGTATCCAGTTATACTTGTACCTGTTTTATACGTGTTTGTACAGTTCTAATAAACTCTATAGTAATTCCAACGGCATTTTAATTCGAGTCCCGCTAAACTCGTAACATCTTGAAACGTCAAATGATAACAAGTTACTTGTTTAAACACACAATCTTCTTTTTAATGAACACTTTTTTAATTTTTTTTGTGCTCTTCGTTGAGTTGTGTCCCTCATTTCTGAGAGTTGTGTCCTTACTATTTTTGCTTTGGCTATTTTTTGCCGTTAGAGACGATCAGCGGCACGCAGTACGTCATATATGGAGTCGTCGAGTGTGGTGCGGATCCGATCTGAATCATCGGGTTACGCCTCGGAATCTTTTTACTTCTATTTTGCCAGTGACGATTAGTTTTTCTAAATTATCGCGTTGTTTTCTGGCTATGTGTCCCAAGTTATTTTGAAAACGTCGACGTCTTTGCACTTTCCTTGGGTGCTTTTAAAAACATGTCATTAACGCCATTAAGGACCAAAGACTATAATTGTCTGTCTTTTCTTTCTGTTCTTATTAAATTTTTTTTCAAGACCACGGGCCATAAAAATGGCCCGAACCTTTAGAGGGCTTGCGTGGGGCCATGGGGAGGCCAACACGTAGAGGCCCTTGACAAATTTAATCTAAATGTGGCGTGACACTGACCGGGGATTATCCCTGTCTACACCATATAATAATGCACGCAATGACAAGCCCCGGCCAGTGTAGGACTATTGTGGGAAATGACAAGAGAAAGTACCAGGTTATTGGGGTGAACTGTTAGTGGTACTAGGGGTCTGGGAATATGGGGACAATGGCGTCTGCCCCTCGCAATGTTTAGGGAACATGGAAAAATGGGCAGACGGTGACTCGCCACTCCCTACATGGGCCTCAAAAAATGCCATAGAAGGCAGGGGCAACATGGGTGTGAGTGGCTAAGGGGTGTAGGGAGGTGGGCTGCAGGTTCACCGAAGCTACTTCTGACGTAATGCCATTTATCACTTCCACCCCTGGAGCTTGAGTCTTAGCTCTAGCGATCTCCACTCCGTGCCGGCTGGCTATAAGGCAAGCACGGAGGCGAGGGCCTTGTCTTGGCCCCCGGAGTCAGGTACGAGGTGTCACCACTCACCTAAGGCTTCGCCACAAAGCCCCCCTGCGGGTTTATTATTATAATTATTAGTATTAATTTTGTGTCTCTGTTATCTTTATCCTCCACATATGGTATGTAAATTATGTATATAAGCGTGTTGATTTGTTTTTTTGGTTGTGTGGGCGCGTGCATATGTGTGTGTAAGAGAGAGAGAGAGAGAGAGAGAGAGAGAGAGAGAGAGAGAGAGTATGTGTGTGTGAGTGTGTGTGTGTGTGTGTGTGTGTTTGTGTGTGAGTGCGTTTGAGTTGTATATGTTCCGTATTGTTCTAAAGAATTGTACACTACCGTCTTTATATTCGTGGATAATATAGTAGGATAAACACTGATTTGAAAAATATACCTTTTTAAAATGTGTAAGTTAAGTGTATATCTGTTCATTGTCGTAAATAAATAAAATAAAATAAAATAAAAAGTACACAAAGACGGAGGTAGATGGAATTTTTTCGCAATATGTGTGAAATTCGATTTCTTCAATATCAGTATGTCCATTGCCTATACTAGACTGAAAAGAAAGAAAAAGTTTATTTGAAGAAAAAGCAACGTAATTATATTCCTCATAATTTATTATACACAGCATACATCATATTATGTGTACGCCGCATTTTCAACAAACAAGGTTTGCACTTAGCATATTTATATCTGACACAACGGTGATTTTCAATGCAATCCTTCCTTTTGGCGTAAGACCAAAACGAAACAATTGTGTTAAATAATAATTAATAAAACTAATTGACTGAATGATGACTGGATAACATATCTTAATATAAATCTTTAATGCCACGTAATACGTAAATTTCGTATAACACTAATTTGCGCAGAAAGCTTTTCTACAATGTTTTCGGTAATCGCTTTTCTTTCATTACTATTGTTATTCCATGAACTTTATTCTGACTTCTAGTCGAAAGGTCTAAGTTATGAGTAGTAGCGGCTGCGTTCAGGGCGTCTGTAAGCGCTAGTCACAAATACAGCACATTGACCTATATCTATAGTAATTTATTCTAATATTTTCAAAAGGGACGTTTATTGAAATTTAATGTCCTTTTTCAGAACAATTTTTTTATATTTTTTTATTGCATGAGTTCAGCAGACAGGCTGATGATCCACTTAATGGAAACTGGTTATCATCGCCTATGGATATTTTAGTTATCATAGTAGCCATCCAGTCCAGCAAATACCCTATTACCTGTTTTGTCTTACGACAGGCCGCCCGGCCCCAGGAAATTGTATTGTCTCTGTTCCTGTTCCGTTCTATTATATCTAATTGATCTAGTTTTTCTCAAACTTAAGTCAATTGTAGGCGACAATATGAATAAGGTGTAAATGATAATAACTCAGTTACGATGCGCGGAAACGTGCCACAGGCCATACGTGTGTGATGATTCCCTGCGGAGTGCATGAAAGAGCGTATCAACTGCTTGTCAATGGACACTGCTAGTCATGGTCGTAGGCCCCTTTACGCCTAACCTATAACAGGCTAAAAAAAACTTGATAGGTGTCAAGGGACTTTCGATTAATTAGTGAAGGAATTGTATTTTTTTTAAGTTATAATTTTTTTTTATTATTGACAAATATAATGTAATATAAATTTAATCAGAAGGTTCAATATTAGTAAAACACGCGCACGCCGCACGGCTTACAACTATAGCAAAAGTGTCGTTACAACTTTTGGTCTTAATTTTTCCCTTTCGCAACGCGCGATAAGGAACTTCGTACCAAAAATTAGGCTGTGCATTTATCCACGTATTGTCAGAGTAACGTTTCTCTGAAATCGTTGCTGTATAAATGAAGTTTTGTTGGAGTATGTAATCTAAATGCCGTTTGTTCCTTATGAAGTTATTCGTGCAGGAACGGAAAAGAATACCATTTCCTGCTGCCGGGCGGCCTTTCTTACGAGGCGACAAAACAACCCACAGCCAGGTGGTAGGGTATTTGCTAGATTAGATGGCGCCCAACCCTGTGTGGCATTAGTACCAAATTCAAGTCTACCTTAAGAGAGCAGCAGCGCATTTGTAACACCTTTGGTGTTGCAAATGTCCATAGGCGATGGTAACCGCTTTTCATTGTGTGGGCCGTCTGCATGTCTGCTGAACTTCTGCAATTTAAAAAAAGTTATGTAGTAACAAAATGGAAGTTTTTCCCACTTTCGCCTGTAACGCAAACCGTACTCCTCAAAGCAAGGGGTCACGCAACGGACCACTTTTGAGGCTCAACTATTATTTAATAATAAATTATTCTTGACGTAATAAATTTACATATTGTGTGAATCGTTCGCTGCTCCACCTTCGGTGCCGTTGACTAGTATATAAATTGTTTCGTTGGTTTCTCACCTTTGTCAAATTAAGTGGTAAGGAATATCGGACTAATGCTTTTGGTTGTTAAGTAAAAGTTGGCTTGTCTGCTGGCTATACAATACTAATTTCAGCAGTCAGCTGGCTTGTCCAAAGAGGTGACAAAAAACCCACAGCCAGGTGGTGTTTGCCTGTCTAGTTGGCTACCACCGCTGGTCTAGAGTATGGCGCAATAACAACTTTAAGTTGTGTTCCAAGAATAGTGGCCAGGTTCTAGTCTCCTTTTGGAAAGTGGCAGCACTTTGGTATCAAATGTAGGCGACCATAGGCGACGGTAACCGCTTTCTATCAAGTGGGCCTTCTGCATGTTTGCTGAACTCATACAATAAAAAAACCTCCCAAATACTTTAAAACACTACATAATTTCGGTAAAGTACTGGTTTTATTTCTCTCTTATTTGAAGTTTTATTCCTTTGTTTGTTTTTAAATCTAAAAGACTTATATTTTATAGTTATGGTAGTTATTGTATCCGTGCAGGAAACGGAGAAAGAATACAATTTCCTGCGGCCGGGCGGCCTGCCGTAAGAGGCGACAAAACAACTCACAGCCAGTTGGTAGGGTATTTACTCGACTGGTTGGCAGCCACCCCTGGTCTAGAGTACGCCGCCATAATAACATTGCGTTATGTTCCGGCCTTAGTGACCAGGTTCCAGTCCCTTAAGAGAGCAGCAGCGTATTTGTAGCACCATTGGTGTTGCAAATGTCCATAGGCAATGGTAACCGCTTTCCATCAAGTGGGCCGTCTGCGTGTCTGCTGAACTCCTGCAATAAAAAAAGTAATTGTATATTTAGCCATGCAGGAAAAAAAGATAGACTATCAATTCCTAGGGCGATAAAATAATCCATACGACGTGGAGTATTCACCCGTCTGTATGTATACTACCAGCTTTAGTGGCCAGTTTCCAGGCCCCCTTTGTAATCGACAGCATTAGCTCTGGTATTGTAGTGTCCATAGTTGACGATAACCATTTTCCACAAGGTGGGGCGTTGGCTTGTCTGCTATGGGCAAAAAATCTCTTCACCTCTCAGCAACATGGTGGCGGCCAATATATAACGGCATATATAACACATCTTTTTGTTAATAAAAAAAACGACTAAAATATACATAAGACGCACGGATGATTTTCAAAATGGCCACCGAACTCTAAAAATGCTTCTAATCTGGTTCTACTGGTAGTTAGACATATAAATGTGTACTATATAAAATAATATATAATGTCAATTTTAAATCTTATACAAATATATTGTCACTCCCCCATCTAAACTTCCACTAAAAGTGATTAAATACAAATAAAATATTTTTTTTTGTCCAGATTTTTCTTTGAAATCCTATTCGTGTCTGTCACGAATTCACGAACCAACAATTAAGTTTCGCGACACAATTGTAACGATATACAATTATACATATGTGTACAGGGATAATTGGATAAATTAACAAAACAACATTAGGTTTAAAAGCGAGCAATTTTAATAATCACCACTCTGGGTATCAGGCTTCTAATGGTAACGTAAAATGACATGGTCATGGGGACATAGGGAACAATATTTGTATTATAAACGCTACGGTGTTGGATAATAACCGTAACGTCCTGTCTTCTTGTGTAACTTGTTAGATATTTATAACCATACTGTTATATTATTTGAATCGTACGGCGGAAATGCTCCAGCGTTTTTCAATGCTAAAATCTGTCTTAAACATTAGCATTTTTTATATATAATTTACTATAATACATTTTTGCCACCTTGCAAGAAGTAAATTTAGACATTTCTTTTCTTTATAGTAAATATCTGTGCACTTAATTTTACTAAAATTGTTTCATATTGATGTGTTTAAATTTAATTCCTTAAGCATATGAATATACGATGGTTATACAACTAAATAATAATAATTATACATTTTTTTTTAATTATTTAGGGTCGGCGCAATTTATATTTTCCTTTTATATTCCTTGATCAATCAATCAATCAGTATTTGTATTTGTATTTGAAAGAATGTAATTTATACACATGTTATAGAATTGTAGATACACAGTACATTCTACCACATAGTGGTATACAAAATAACTTAAATACTAAAATTGAATTTACATAAATATTTTAGTTCAGAAACGTGTCAAATAAGCTTTATATAATATAAATATAATGTCAGCCCATAAATGTCCCACTGCTGGGCTCGGGCCTCCCATTATAGGGCAACGGACAGTATACCCGCCACGCTTGTCCAAGGCGGCTTGGCAAGTTTGACGCATCGGTTATCTCGATGTGCAGGTTGCATCACGATGTTTTCCTTCACCGTTTTTAGCACGTGGTAATTGTAACAATATGCACATTAGATCAGAAAACTGACTAAGAGGTGCATGCGTTCCGGTCAGGATCGAACCCGCACCCTTTGATTTAGGGGCGCGTGCGCTAACCATTACGCTACCACGACTTAAATAAGCTTTAGTAAAATAAAAAATATATCGAAAGAAAAATGACATATAAATCAGTAAGCTTTCCGATATCAATAATAACGACAAGCACTTTTTTGAGAAATTCATCTACAGTATAGAAACACTCTTTGATCAGCCACTTTTTAAGGCCACAGGGAATTTTCTTGCGCGTAAATTTATAATTCCAGTTGGCAAAAAATTACAAATAAGAGGAACAATAAAAATACAGCTCCTTCTGAAAAGGTTCAGAGAAGTCACATGCTTCTTTAATTTTATTTGTGTCACAAGTCGCGCGTTAACATAGTTTTATTCTTCAAGCAAAGTCCCATTGAATTGTACAAGTGTTGCGATTTCAAGTATATAGATGATACTGGCTACAGTAAGGAGATTGTCAGATTTAAAATCCAGGTATGCACGATTCTAACCGTTTCGTTATTTTAGTACACGCTCTCTGTCACATTACAGATCATCATGTCATCTTTCATATAATTCATACATTTTTTTTGGTCTAACCTTACGTTTGTACTCATCAATCTTTCAGTTTAATATTATTTTGTCATGTGACTTTATTCCCTCTTCATTAAATTCTCAATTTTAGTGGACATTGACATGAAAAGGGTTTATTTCACGATATTTTTCTAAGTCTGGTCTTATTATTCAATAGGTTCGATACAGATTATTACAGCGAGGTATTCTAGTAGTTATTTCAATACATAAATTATTTTTTACAAGCCTACGTCTAGGACTGCAATTAGTCGCTGCTTGTTGATGCGATGATGAACTTCCCGCCGCAGTTTTTCTTTGCGCTACGACATGGGGTTCTTTAAGAAAGGCGACCACCCCTGGTTGCAAATGTCCATAGGCGACGGTAACCACTTTTCATCAGGCGGGCCGTATACTTGTTTGCCGGCTATAAAAAAATTTTGACAACAAAGAAGCATTTAAAAACGTGACGGCCGCGTCAAAATTTTCCCCCTTATACACCCAAAGAGGCAGTGAGTGTTGGCATTCTGCCAGCTAAGCCTTGATTCCGTCGCCTGTATTCTCTGAGGTTATTGCTTTTAAATGGCACGTTTTGTACTATGTTCACACTACCAGTGACAGACGCGCGGTCAGCTGTTTTGCAATGGCGCTGTTCTGTTGGAGTTATAATTTCTCTAAATGAAAGGGTACGTGACCTAAAAGTGTCATGACCTTATGTTGTTCAAGTCTTATAATACAATATTAATTTTGACACTTTCCTGGGTACTTTGCCTATTACAGTCCTAACAGACTACGGGCTTGTAAAGCTCTTTTCATGTAAATATTATTTATGTAAACTTTTCGTCAATATGTTACCTCGGTACTCTGATTTTTATTTATCTGGACTAAAATGACAGCTGAGATTGGCCTTTTTTTATTGATGAGTGAGTTGTGAGTTGAATTGGTCCAGGTGATTAGGAGGATTTTACAACCCGATCTCAACGCCACCTACCCGGTTCCGACCGTCTCCTGGTTCTAAGCCATCTCCCCACCAATTTTCAGCCAAATCGGTAGAGCCGTTTTGAGTTATTGTAACTAACAAGACTTTCTTTTATATATATAGAACATTCGTTTAGTTTATTAGTTTTTCAAATTATTGTTCTTTTTTTTTAAATTATTGTATTTTGTACTTTTTTATTTCCCTGTCATTTGTGAAGGTTTATGAAAAGCTGTTCTTTAGCTACCTCTGTAACGTTAGTTTGTAAAACTTTAGTTTGTGAGACTACAGCTGTAAAGCCCCCAAATAAAATAAATAAATATAATACATGTTTATACTTTAATTTAGTTCGAGACATGAAATAGCTCTCACGTCATTTATGCTTAAAAACTCACCTTAAAGCTCTAGCAAATGTACACAGTTAAAAACTGTTTAAAACTACACATAAAACTATTTCAAACACTCGAAATTATTAAGCCTGGTTTTTGTTTAACTTTAGTGCAAATAAAGTGTTTAAAAACAACCCATTACGGTTTCATAGTCAACAACACTGAACCCAACAGTCGTACATTCTGAATTAAGTAAAATATCACGTACGCAAACAAACATTTTTAAAAGCACCACCAAACAGGAAACATGCCTGAAACTTTTCCAACCTGTTTCGGCGCTAAACGGTCGTCGGCGTAAACCTTATGTTAGCATAGGACGAATTAATTGGCTATAAACGACGAAATATTGCCATTGGTCAGAAGTTCGTACAGGCAAAAAGCCAACGCAGGCTGCAAGTGAGTTTAAGGAGCAAAAACGCGAGATTCCATTCGCGTCAATCCAACTGCATAATTGTAAGTTCAAAGTGGACTTGTAAAATAAAGTCATTAACTGTAAAATACAAAACATACAAAACGAAGAATTATCTCTTCATTCTTTAATTAATCTAATAAATTGCTGTTTATTTTTTTATTTTTTGCAAAAACTAAACCTGTATAAAATTGACATAGTATATCATATATATAGTCATTTTTATCAAAAACTATTAAAGTATACTATCATGTATACATGATAGTGTTATGGACATAGATACATCTGTACTATAGTACACATATTATGTATCTATGTCCATAATATTTAAGGTGTTAGTCGCTTGCATAGCGATCGCCTTTAAATAAAATTAGTTAATCATATTATAACATATTGACAGTTCTTTAAACATATTTAGCGGGAATTTTTGCGTTGTGCAGGAAGCTAATTGTATTTAAATACGTTTTGTGTTTGTTAAATACATTTAAACAACCTAATACAAGCGGCCCTAAGTGTGTTTAATGCCTTTACACTGTCATGTAGAGAATTCACGAAAAACTAAAGGTGTCACCACCGTGCGTAATGTATGTAACTAAAGGACAGATTTTTTTAAATTTGTTTTTTGATGGTAAATAAGTATTTTAGCGTTATAATTTTTAAACTATACACTATCTCTAGTAGTTTGAGTGTGGACACAATTAATAATATATTTAGACATTTCTACTTTAGCAACTCTTTGGCGACACGTAGCTTTGTTGTTCAAAGACAGTGGTCAGTTTTGAAAAAAACTTGCGGAAGTAGTTTGGGTACCCCGACGCAATGCGGATTTGACCACATTTTAAATTTAACTGCACCAAATCCAAGCCTTTACGAATTTTTAAGATATTTTTCGAATTTCGTTTTGTGTTTATTTTATTTTACTACCAATTTAATGTTAGAAATAGTTTCCGTATATTGCTATAATATTTGGCCATTCAAGTTATTCAATATCTTTTAGAATATAAGGAAGCTAAGAACTCCGTGGACAAGTAGTCGAACGAATATCTCCATACTTGAAAAGCTCAAGTTTAAAGCTCGCCAGAGGTTATCAACAGTATATCAACAACGGATAATGAAGTAGTTGGGGCACAAAGCCCGAAATAACTAAGACGGAATAAAGAGACTTGTGGAACTAAGAAGGCAAGAAACCCGGTGGTATATCTTCAAATAGATAGATTGACCAGGTTGCTGAGCAACTAGTCATCTCAAATTCGGCACCTCGGCGTGTTGAAAACCGGTCTTCATGAAAGAAAGCGGATGGATGCATGTAAGAAAGTGAATGGATGTGTGCCGAAATAAGCCATTTCGCCCACTGGCTGGCCAGATTTTGAATTAATTATTGACAACTGTTATGTTATCATATAGAGCGAGAAATGTCAATTCAATTTATTTAACGCGAAAATGGGTATACAAAAGATGTAAATTTAACATAGAACAGCTCTCCAAATTCCGCCTTTCGGCATGCATATGTATAAGTATCCTGCTTACAAATTGTATTATAATATATTTTTTTAATTATTTACCTAATAAAATGTCAATCAATAAATCTAATATATAAAATTCTCGTGTCACAGTTTTCGTTGCCATACTCCTCCGAAACGGCTGGACCGATTTTGATGAAATTTTTTGTGCTTATCCGGTATCTATGAGAATCGGCCAACATCTATTTTTCATCCCCCTAAATGTTAGGGGTAGTCCACCCCTAAATTTTATTTTTATTTTTTAGACAAAATTTTTAATTTCTATTTTTTTATGATACAACATACAAAAATACATACAACCCTAATTAATCAACCCTCTACGACAAACCCTTATTTTTACCGGGCAGGACTACGTCTGCCGGGACAGCTAGTTATAATATAAATATATTATAATAGTGTAGTAAAGTATAATGATGTCAACTAAAATAAAAAGTAACTTAGTTAAGGTGCTTAATTCATACTTACACACAGATTTTTTTTTTGTTCAATATTGACCTAAGTAAATTAAATGTTCATTTTATGTAATTTGTGTATAATTGTTATTCTTTTTTTTGTAATTAACTGTTTGAGCCAATTTTTATTTTTATTATATAAATTATTTAATTGTGAAAACTTGATTGATATATGTATTCGTTTTGTGTTTTATATTTAAGAATATTAATTATTGTATATTTCCCAAACAAATTAAATAAATAAATAATTTATATTATAATTTTGTCATTGAAACATTCATTGACACTATAATATGCCTTATCGGTTAATATCTTTTTTACACGTTTTCTAATTATGGTGTTTGATTCAGTCGTCACTAATATGTAGATACCTTAATCTTTTTAAATCCAATTATACATAAGACAATTTATTTCGGCTATGCAAATATACACATTATATATTTTACAAATGAACGGGTTATTTATTTCTGCAATGACCCGTCAGATGACAGAAAGCGGATGGATGGAAGAAATATAATATTTACTGCCATCAAAGTTACGATACCTAGTAGTGAATAAACGACTTATTGGAAGAAGGCAAAAGTACATTGTTACAATTTGGGCCACCTGCAGATCTGTAAACAAAGCATTTATTACCCGTCGGCGTTTGAGCTAATAACATTGAAACTCTTTTATGACCGTCTTCTTTTGTTTACTTTGTGTTTAAAATTTATGATTAGATCATTGTTATTGTACTTTTTATGGCAGCTTGTGGCCGAGTCATTAGCCAAGTGTGGCCAATTAATCTGACTTAGATACGGCAGACATATTGCATTTATGCAGTATTAAATAATGACCTGATGGAGGCCCCCCTCCATGTAGCTTTCGCTAGACCGCCTCCTCAGGCGGTCCTCCCCAGTTATTTTTGTATCTGTATTATACGTGTTTGTGTAGTTCTAATAAATTCTATAGTAATTTTAAGGGCATTTTAATTCGACTCCTGCAACTCGTAACAATATTTTATAACTACTATTCTAATATTTTATACAATATTAGAATAGTAGTTAGATACAATAGACAGGTATATCTGTCTTTTAACAACAAAACTGAAAATATCAGATTGGAACAAATTATTAAAAATATTAACATAATACATATAAAGAAGTAATATTTTATTACAAACTCTAATTAGGTATATTATTAAGACTTATTAGTTTTTTAATAACAAGATAATTGGAAGGAATAAACTTGTTAGACTTTTTGGAGTACATTTCACAACAATATCAAACATCAAAAGTTTTTGGAGGACTAATTGAGCTTGAAATAAATAATAATCAAACTCCGTGTGATATTTTATACGCATACCTACTAGCCGTGTGCAGAAGGTTTGCCGATAGCCTCATATTCTCATGTGTCGGTGGCTAGTAGGGTTGACAAAAAAGGTTACATTTTTTTTTTTATTGCAGGAGATCAGCAGACAGGCAGACGGCCCACTTGATGGACAGCGGTTACCATCGCCTATGGACATTTGCTACACCAAAGGTGCTACGAATGCGCTGCTGCTCTCTTTAGGGAGCCTGGAACCTGGTCACTAATGCCGGAACACAACACAGGGTTATTATGGCGGCATACTCTAGACCAGGGGTGGTAGCCATCCAGTCGGGCAAATGCCCTACCACCTGGCTGTGGGTTGTTTTGTCGCCTCTTACGACAGGCCGCCGGGCCGCAGGAAATTGTATTCTTTCTCCGTTCCTGCACGGATAAAACATAGATAGCTGTTGCAATAAATTTACTTTTATATATACTTTACATGAGTACATACAATAGTAGTGTTACATGCCAACAAAAGTAAATGCACAGACTGCCATAAAGCATAGTTTATTACTTTCCCCCCGCATTTGAAATTCTTTTGTGTACATTGTGTTTAAAGTTTGCAATTAGCCAATAGCCTATTTTTAATGTACTCGATTATGGCCGCACGTATGCAGATTACGTTATCTTGAATCCAGTCCACGCGGTCGGGTGTTGTATTGTATAATTAGTATAATACAATGCCCGAACGGAGGGGTAAGGCACTCAAACGAGGATTACGATACGAGCAAGACGTAAATTCGATGAGCGATATAGTGACGGTCTTTGCGCGTGTTAATGAATCGTGCAGTTTGTACTGGTAGTGTCTAGTGATATTTGCCTATGTTATACGTGTTTGTATAGTTCTAATAAATTCTATAGTAACTCCAACGGCATTTTGGTTCGAGTCCCGCACTCGTAACAATAGTAAGTAGGCATCGGCAAACCTGCGCGCGGCTTATATATTATACATATTTGAAAGTGACTTTGTTATCATCTGTATTTAATCCTCAATAGCTTAGAGTATCAATCAATTTTCAGGAAGTATAAATATACATTCTAATTATATAATGTATATTGTAATTTTAATTATAACCAATTAAATTGAATTAAAACCAAAGCGGCGGAAAAAATTCTAGAAGCCAATATTTAAAAACTTTACTTTTATACAAAGTTTAAATAAAAAATGAAATATATCTTTGGTAATAATTGGTGTGGACACTTGGCAAGGCTTCTGGATAGCAGCCAGCAACACCTCGCGGTTCATTTGCACTGGATTAACCATCCGAATGTGATAATGTGGAATAAGCCGCTTAAGACTTGCTCTCGCAAATACGACGTTTTTTCATTTGAATTTTAAGTTGTACAGGAATTCTTCGACTGATAACGAGAAATAAAGATTCGATTTTATGAGGCTTTTTGTATGTAAATGTTAAAGAACTTAGCCATTTGGTAAAATTAAAAATTCTTTTCAGTATTAACTTAATAGGTATTTTAGAATACGTAGTTTCAGGGATTATTGTATATAAAAACAATCTAGAAACCGAAGTGAGGTGTGTAAGAATAAGCCGGAATGGCGCTCTATTGTTCGTGCCTACCCCGCAAGGGACCTGGCGTGAAGTTATGTATGTATGTATATTGATGAATTAAGATTTTCAAGAATGCCTGTTATTATTTGTTCTCAGACAATATAATTTTCTGTCCTCAATTTATCATCATAAATTTAGAACGATAAATAAATATATGTAAATAAATCTAAATCTCCTTTTTCTGACTTTTTAAATCCTGATTTCTCCGTTCATCCTTACTCACATACATTTAATGTTATGACATATAAAGATAAAAAGGAACAGTTAGTAGACTACTGTCGGTTGTATATTAAGAGTCGTTCAGGTAGGACGCCTACCATCGTCACGTGCAATACTGTTCGGCTCCAATAAAGCAGACACGTTAGCGGTGGCAAGCGCCCTCCGTAAGACATCATTCAAAGCGGCGTGGCATGACCATCTGGCGGCACTGCGGCGGCAAAAAAGACCGTAGTATCCTGGGTTGATTACCCCTGTTCCACAGATGAATGTGCGTGGTGCAAATAACGAAACCCATTTTATAGCTAAAGAAAAAGAATTAATATCCATCAATGTACCTATAATTGGGGAGGGGATAGCTTGGAGCCAGAAACCAGACTCTTTACAGGAAAAGGCAAGGATGCATGCACGTCCTGTAGAGTTAGTTGAATTTAAAAGTTCTGTAATTAATCCTGTATAAATAGGTTCATCCCAGCAACGTTGCTAATTCAGGGTCGTGGGAATGTCTTCACCAGGACAGACCATTTTCCCGTTGTTCCAGTGTTTCATATTTTTTAAATAGTGTGAGTACTGTAGGCAGAAGAAAGAAAAATAATTGAATAATTTGTACTAGTAGGTATTCAAATAAACTAAATTAATTCTACTATTTGATTTCAATTTAATGCTTGGTTATACAAATATCAAAACACTAAGTGCTAAATAAATATGCATCCAATGTTCAATAATGATTTGAAACCAGTGAGTTTATTTTACCAACCAAAATGTTGGTTCCGCAATGTTGTGAATTAATTTTGGACAATATTAGTGTTGCAGTCAAAGTTTGACGGGAACATTATTGAATAAAGTTTCCAATATATTATGACAGACAGGACACGCGATTGCGATAGTTTGGCATCGACTTCAATGCAATAAAATACAAACTCAAACTTTTTTAAATAAAGACTGAAATATAATTCCTTTTTTATTTTGTGGATGCTTGTCAATAGCTCATCTTTGCTTACCTTAATTGTTAAAATTACAGCTGTCAACTCCCCAAACAATTAAAAAAAATATGTTTATTATATCTATCTAAGACGTTGGTCGTACCAAAATTCTACTTGGTATCTTTTATACCTCTTCCCCTCGTGGCAATTACTTTTCTTCCTTTGAAACACTCTCAGAAAACATTGAACTTCGTTCGCTCATACCACTACCATGGGTGACTTCAAGACTTTCCTTTTGAAACGGGACCATAGATCTTCGTTTGAAAATTTATTTTGAGCACTAAATCTCAATATTCTCCCTCTAAATGCAACGCATTGTTTTCCTAATTCAACCTTCTCTTCTTGACTTAATAATGGTCTCGTCACCTTTTCACGTCTTCAAATATGTCCAGTGTTTGGCGGATGCTTTTTGTTATTAAGATTTGTCTACCTTTCTTACAATATACATCTACCCAACCCAAAATTATGCGACGAAACCTACAAAGACTCAAGTATTCATCATAGGTAGCTCACGAATGGTGAATAAGGTCAACTTGACTACCATACCTAGCATAACTTTTGACAGGACAGTTATTCCTTTGAGTAATCAAGTAAAAAACCTTGGTAGCACATTTGACAGTGAGCTGGCGTGACGACCTTATATCACCGAATTAAGTCGGTAGCTACGTCTCTTATCCAAATCCCTTGGAAGATTGAGTAATTTCTTACCCACTACCACCAAAATTAACCTAGCGGAGTTCATATTACTTCCTGCCCTTGGTTATGCTGACGCCAGCTATTTAAATTTTGCCCAAGAACAACGTAATAAACTTGAGCACCTCCAAAATGTTTGTATAAGGCTCATATTTGGCCTACACAAATATGACCATGTCTCTTAAGTTCCAAAAACTTCATAACTCAAGTGTAGCCAATTAGATTTCACCGGAATACTCACATTCTTTCTATTCTTTATAGTATTTTATTTGTCCCAAGTACTCCTGATTACCTTAAAGAACGTTTTGAATTTCTTTCGTGCTCTCATAATTCACCCCCTTCTACTGAACTTAAAGTGAAGACCCCTGAAGACGTATAAACTTAACTATCTAAAACAATTCTTTAACTACTAAAACTATATAGTTTCGGATCGCGCTGCCTATTGCTATCAGACAAGCAAATTCGCTACCGACATTTAAAACTATGACCAAAAATACTATGTGTCGTTGGTATATGGTATTTAAATCTAATATATAAAATTCTCGTGTCACAGTTTTCGTTGCCATACTCCTCCGAAACGACTGGACCGATTCTCATGAAATTTTGTGTGCACATTGGGTAGGTCTGAGAATCGGCCAATATCTATTTTTCATCCCCCTAATTGTTAGGGGTAGTCCCCTAATTTTTTTTTTACCGAGCAGGACGTCGTCTGTCGGGACAGTTAGTTCATCTATAAACATTTATATATTTTGTAGATATGTATATAAATATTTATCTATTTAATAAATAAAATTTCTAGATACAAAATATATGCAATCGCCATTATCATCACTATCTCTAGATACAATTTCAGTCTTTAAATTCATTTTTGTATCGCCGTATAATAATGTGTTATTTATCTATCTATCAAAATTGTTGTTATTTATACTACCAAAACTTGTTCTTTGACGGCTTAATAAAATACGATATATCGCGTGACTCATTAAAAGTTTAATTAAGTTCAGGCCCACACGGGATCCTAACGTATAACCGTATAACCCTTAGAGGAGATTGTAAGATACGAAAACCGTGTCAAATATCACAAAGTTGTACATAATTGAAGACAATAAAATTGTGCGGTTTCCAAACCTAGCAACAGACTTTGTAAAACTATATTTTAACGGTTTTAAGCGCGGCAATTTATTTGATTTTTGTTATTCCGACGTTTCGGCCACTTTTCAGTGGCCGTGATAACGAAAGACAAAGATGCCAAGTAAGCCCTAAGAGTATTGTTAAAATCTTATTTAGCCTACCCGCTAACTTGTTCATTTTAATTATTTAGTTTTAATTTTGTTTATGGTTATTATTTACTCTATGGAATCCAAGAAATTTAACTTGCTTATCCATACCAACCTGGTCAACCAGGACAAGCTATAATGCAACCATCTGCTATGTCCTACCCTGGGATGCCTGCTACAACAGCTACAGCACCATCAGCACCTTCTTATGGATATCCTGGATTCCCTAATGTTACACCAACACCTGTTTATGGAGGTAACTTATAGTTACCTCCATATAATAGTGTAATTTCATGTGATAGGTTGCTGTATGAGGATTATACAATAATCGTGGTAATTAATAACAATTATTGATCTATTTGATATGTGTGTTGTGAACACAAATTTTTTGACAGGAATATAATATTTGTATATGAGGGGTTGGATTTACATACATATCCCCAGATGATTTCCTGATGATACACTGATACACTAGTTAGTATACATAATAAGACGTAGTTTTATTATGGCACCTTACCCATAGAAAACAGTGATCTAGTCTCGGTATTATACTTATAGTCTTGAGGGACTATGGGTAGAATACAATACAAACTCGAATTAAATATATGAAAATATATAGTATATACAATATACGCATATTGAAAAGAGAAAGGTATATTAATACTTCGCATATTAGGTCAATTGCTTATTAGACCTGCAAAGTACAAAATGTAATCTCGCCTAAAAAGGTTCTAGTCAATTCGAGTAAATTTAGGAACCTTTTCTGTGTGATTAAGTAACTGACAAACAGACATCGTTGCGGTTTTATATAGCGAGTATAGAGGAGGCACTGCCTCAGGCACGGATAGCACTAATAAAATGTCGAGTGGTTGAGACGCGTCACTATTCGTGCGGTTCTGCATGCAGAAGTTTAATGAAAGCTTGAAATAGTATAGTGATATAATATAGGTACATAATATTAATAGCAAATAAAATAGTTTATTAGTTAATTTTCTAATTTTGATTAAAAATAATAAATGTACATTATTTACTTTCCATAAAAACAAAAACAAAGTTATAGAGTACAAAATTTGAGAAACTTAATAAAATGGGAAGAACAGGAGCCCAAACTAGGTAAAACCCTGTATGATGGTACTCCTGGCCCTCATCTCCCATTAAGCACTATTTGTATAATAACCGCCACCAAAGAGCACTACGATGAAAGAAATAATAGACATATGTGTGTGTGTGTGTGTGTGTGCGTGTATGTGTGTGTGCGCGCGCGTGCGTGCGCGCGCGCGTGTGTGTGTGTGTGTGTGTGTGTGTTTCTAAGAAGTATTGAGACTTAACGAATTTACAAATTTAATGTTTTGTCTCTTTTTTGTAAATGAATTTTATAATAAAATTTGTAATCATGCGACAACTGTAAAACAAATTGTGAATATGTAAATCAATAATAGTAGGATTTGAAATCTTAAATTTCTGAAATATCTCTTACTTAAAAAATCATGATTTTACCATAATATTTTCAAAAAGTACATATTGTGTCACTTTTTTGTTACATAATGTGATTTTTCCATAGAAATATTTGTTAATAGACTGATTTTATTTATATTGATTTACTGCGAATAAAAAAATATTTAAGCAAAAATATTTCATATCAAAAACTATCCAATGGACACTGCTCATCATCAATTATGTCTAGTTGAAGGATTTTTTTCACTTAATTTTTTTTACACAAGTTTTCACTTTATGGCTCGACAATTTTAACGACTTTGGAAGAAATACCTCGCTACATATTATTTAAAAAAAAAATGTGTGTGCAGCTCAGACGCAGTAGAAGTGAAACTTCAGAGAGGAGACTACGAAGCATCGCACATAAAGGAGACCGAGCAATATGAAACGCTTATATTCTGTTGCAGGCTTAGTTCATTCGTTAAAAATTCAGAAACACAAATATTTCTTCTCTATAATAGGAAGGATACATATAAAGGATTATGATAGATCATTAAAGTAAAAGAAGAATATGTTTAGCTCTTTTCAGCATCGGTTTTTCGTTGCATCAAGTGTCAAATCACAACGATTCTAAAGAAGTTTCACTTTTTGTAGGAGTTCAGCAGACAGGCAGACGGCCCACTTGATGGAAAGCGGTTACCATCGCCTATGGACATTTGCAACATCAAAGTTGCTACAAATGCGCTGCTATTTTCATTAGGGAGACTGGAACCTGATCACTAATGCCGGAACACAACTCAAGGTTGTTATGACGACATACTTTATACCAGGGGTGGTAGCCATCCAGTCGGGCAAATGCCACACCACCTCGCTGTGGGTTGTTTTGTCGCCTCTTACGACTAGCCACCCGGCAGGAAAATGTATTTTTTCTTCGTTCCTGCACAGATAAAAAGCTACAAACATATGCCATTAAATATAGTATATAATCTTATATATACATATATATATATATATATATATATATATATATATATATATATATATATATATATATATATATATATATATATATATATATATAAAACTTGTGGCACGATGTATGTTGCCAATAAACTCGAAAAGTACTGAACCGATTTCAATCAAATTTGCACACCGTGTGCAGTTCGATCCAACTTAAAAGATAGGATAGCTTACATCTCTACGGACCCTGTAGATGGCGCTGCAATCGGGTTCTAAATTTTATTTCTTCAGGGCAGGACAACGTCTGTCGGGACAGCTAGTTAACTGTAAAAGTTAAATCATTCTTTCACAACTGAACCCTAAAAATATAGCTACAATAAGACTAATAGAATGCTGATATACGGAATAAGCAGAAAGATAAGTATCTAGTAAATTTTTATGAAGCATAAAACAGAGTCGACGACGAAGGAATAGAAAGAACAAAATATTGTAAAGAAAGCGAGCTCTTTATGTTTTTGTTGCGTTTTTTTGTGAAGTTAGGATTTTTTGTAGGCTTTGATGAGGCAGAGCGTTATATTTCATAATAACTTCCTTTACATAAAGGGTTCTAACTAAATAAACAAGCAAGGTATTGTAGTTGTTGTATATTGTTATCTATAATATTACAAAATTGTATTGTGTAAGACTTTTGTTTTTTACCTTTTTTGTGTTTGTACGTTTGTTCGGGATTCACGTAAAAACTACGAGGACGATTTCAATGCGGTTTTCACTGATTGATAGTAAATTCCCGGAATTAAAATCTGCAATACTTTTTATTCCGAGAATCTTTCTTGAATTTTCTTGGGAGAGCTTTAAAGGGGCCGCGTTGAAAATGTTTTGAATTTCGATACAAAATTTTCACTGATCGATGAAATTTTTAGTAAAACAATTGTAGTTATACATGCCTTTAGTAAGATTACTTATCCCGAGTTTTTACGGGGATTTCCGTGATTTATGCATGCATTTTCATACTGAAAAATCCATTACCCTGCGAAAAATAACCTTCGATATTATATTTAGTAAGAAAACTGAAATCTTTCTTACCCGTCTAACGCGGACAAATACTAGTTGTACTATTTTTATTTATTGTAAAGCTGGCAAAAAGTCAGGCGGTCCACCTGATGGAAAGTTATCAATGCGTTTGAATAGATGTTCGGAACAACATAGGCGAAGCCAACGTTGCCAACCTTCAGCATGGGTTAGAGGGAATAGAATAAAGTGGAGACAGGTGGAGACAGTGGATACTGATATGCCACAAACTAATGCCAAAGAAACTAAAAGGTCAAATATATAAATCTTCCATTGGACCAGTCGTTCTATACGGGTCGGGATGTTGGGCCACTAAAGTGGTAAGCACAAACGTCTCCACTCAGCTGAGATGAAAATATTGCGATGGATGTGTGGTGTTGCAAGAATAGATAAGTTGAAAAATTATTACATAAGGGGATCTTTGAAAGTTGCACCTGAAAAATTGAGAAGAAGAAGATTAAGGTGGTATGGGCATATAATGAGGAGGGATGAAAGTCGCAAAAATAATGTTAAACTACAAGACGAAAGGGTACAAATGTAAATGTAGACCAAAAAAATGATGGCCTGATTGTGTGAAGGATGATATGATGACTTGTAGTGAGATAGAAGATGTATGTCAGAACAGCGGCTGAACGAGGGAAGAGGAGCCCGGAATATGTGGCGCAAACTTGAGGAGGCCTACGGTCAGCTTCGATTAGCTGAAGCAGAAGAAATAATAAGCATTAAATTACTATAACTTGATGGCATGATGTCCCAATAGACGATATTCTTTTGATGGTAGTATACTAAGATAACTATAGAATGTTTGAATCAACAATAACTCACATCTTAATTAAATGGATTCTTTGAAAGTATTGTCTTAAAAGCAAAAGAAATACTACTATTATTTTTGGGCACCGTAATAAATAAGACCGTAGGCAATTTCAGCCGCTCTGTTTGTTTGTTCGTACCTAATTCAAAGTAACACAGTGTACAGATCAGTGGCTTGTGTTTGTGTTTATAATTTAGTGTACGAGGCTTAGGTGTGCCGGTTTGATTCATTTAGGTATGCCTAAGGTAGCTCCGTAGGGCTAATCCAACTTTGTTTGGTATCTCTTGTTGTGCTTGCATAATTTATATGACTTTCATAACCATTTTTAGTTCAGATATCAAAGTATAATATTTTATTAGTAAAAAGTATACATAAAAGAACTTTTCTTTATTGTGTAACGAGTTTTGGGTTGATTTCAGAATAGGTTAATACTTCTTTATTCAATAAATATTTGGTTTAATGCCTGAAGCAGATAAACAGAGAGACGACCTACGTAACGGATCGTTTTTTCTTTCTCTAAATTGGCTTCGCCCTCATTTTCGTGTTGATCAGAAATTTTGTGGTCTTTTTACTTTTAGACGTTTCAACGACTTTACATTATCTTTTTCACCAGCTAATCAATGTTGACTTATGGAGATAGGCCTCCTCAAGTTTGCGCCAAATATTCATTCATATATCCATATCATGTGTTCTATTATATTTTAATTATTCTAGCGTTGTGAAAAAATGGTCCCGTCGCCTACGTATATTGGCAATACTAAGCTGACACCAAAGCAGTAAGATAGGATAGGCGGATGAAGTAGGAGGGATGGGATAGACATGATGGGATAAATCCGATAAATTGGAGGGATGAGTGAGAGGAATAGAGCAAAGGGTGTAAGCGAGCGACTGGAGCTCTCAATTTACATATTCCCTAAAACGAGAATTACATCTAGATACATACTCCACGCACTGGACTCAAAATGGCGTAATTTTCAAGCTATAAATGAGATTTAACGATGAACGATTTAATGATGGCTTCCTAAAGGAGAGCCTTTAGGAAGCCAAAAATATGTGACGCTAAAAAGTCCATCAAATTTAAAACTGCTGAGTTCAGTTTTCTAAGTTTGATATGTTCAAAAATACGACTCGAATGTCTCCGACCACAATCAAGATGGACGCTGTCCAGGCGAATCGTGTCGTTCAGAAACTTCAAGGCACTTTGTCACTTCGATTCTAAAGTTAGAAACAAAGGCTCACAGCCATTCGCAACTTATGTGATTCCGAACGAAACTTTTTCACGCCTAAGCATATGACGGGTGTCAATTACTTCGCTCCTTTGCTCTCTTTGGGAGAGGTTAGAATAAAGTTAGCGTTGTATTTCAGCTCTCTAAATCTACCTGATTACCTGAGGTATTTTTAATAGATTTAGAACAATATTTGCTGCTAACAGTGGCGCAGTGGATCCGGGTCCAAATCCGCGAACATTCCTGTCAAACCACACCGTGGACGTTGGGGTCCTCGGCTTGAGGACCTTTTCTTAAGATGTATGCATAGAGGAATCGCGTTGAGATATTTAAAGGTTCTACGGTGCATCACCAGACGCGGGGGGATGCTGGTGGATTATTCCAATAATCAACATCTCATAACTCCTTTCCGAGGAAAGGTGTAATACCGGATCCTGGTAGCCCAACTTACTTCTCGTTGACCACATCCGGGTTCCGATCTGGGAGGATGCATGAATGCATTCTGTTCGGGATACAGATATCGAGCACCGGTTTTCGATGGTTACGCGATGTATACGAGGGCACGTTTTCATCGAGTCGAAAAGCGGGTATGCCGCGGAGTTGCTTTGAAGACACATGGTGTGATAGCTCTCGCGTGATATAATTTAATATTTATAGAAAATGTACATATTTGCATGTGTTTTTTTATTTTTTTATTGCAGGAGTTCAGCAGACAGGCAGATGGCCCACTTGTTGGAAAGCGGTTACCGTCGCCTATGGACATTTGCAACACCAAAGGTGATACAAATGCGCTGCTGCTCTCTTAAGGGAGATTGGAACCTGATTACTAATGCCGAAATACAACTCAAGGTTGTTATGGCGACGTACTTTAGACCAGGTGTGGTAGCCATCCAGGCGGGCAAATGCCCTACCACCTGGCTGTGGGTTGTTTTGTCGCCTCTTACGACAGGCCGCCCGGCCGCAGGAAATTGTATTCTTTCTCCGTTCCTGCACGGATAAAAACTAAAAACTGTGTGGAACACTATAACAATAATAAGTTAATATACTCAGTGAGCAAGTGGTTGTGACGAAATAGGACGAGGCGGTACACCCGGTATTTAGACAAACATTTTATCCATCCCCCGTAGTATTTCCCTTGTAGTAGTAGTTTAGTAGGATATATATATTTCCTCTCTAGGGACGCCCCTCCCTTAAAATACTGATAGATTAGTGTTCCCCTTGGTCCTGTTCCCACCACCGCCGCATGGAGTACCAAGTAAATACCTAGCACTTAAGTACCAAAAATTACCTCGTGAGTTTGTGCCGCCGGATCACCAATCCCGCCGTGTACGGTACACATTCCCACAGCTAAATAAAAAAGACGGTGTGCGTCTCGGGACGCCCGCAGCAGTGATAACTTAAACTTATCTAACGTGAGAGAAAGGGAAGCCAAACAGGCTGGCGCCGTAACGCGTTGCGTTTTTACCCTCCCATAAGAAGTTATCACTTCAAAAAGACAATATTTTCAAAAGGCACCTTCAATATGTATATGTCGCAGAACGGCCTCGTTCTCACGACATCTCCTTTAGTTATTGCAGGTTTAGTGGGCGTCATCAGGATAAAATGCAAGTATAAAACACATGGCCAACGGTTTGTACACTTTTACTTTAGATTTAAAAGACATTTTAACATAGTTTAGACTGAGCAGCGGGTTCAGGGTACCCGCTCATACTTCTTAACTTTACACTTTCTTTAAAATACTCCATGGTCCAACTCGACCTATTGCTATCAACCAAATGTGCCACAAAAACTCCTCCGTCTACCGAAGTAGATACTATCAAAGTATAGAGGGCGCGTCTGACCCCGCTCCGCCATATGCTCTGCTCTGATTGGTCGTTTATTAAATTACAATATTCATAACTTTTATTAGGTTAGAACGATCTTTAAGTTATAGAAACATTGAACAAATCAAATTAAATTAAATTAAGAATTTTAGAAGTAATTAAAATGTAAACAAATTATATTGTGCGTTATACATCCAGTCAACAATACGTCCAATAATTATAGCTTCCCTCCGACATATATGAATTTGTATACATACATAGCAGTCTATAAATCCTTTTGTGTTTTTGCCAATCCTAGAAATGAAAGGCTATAAATTAGTGATTCACCCCTGATGAGATTGGAAAATAAATCCAAATTATCGTGGTATAATATGTTTAGAATTTGTTATATTGTCAGCCTAGGCTCATCTAAGAACTTTTTATATTATAAATTGAAATAAAATAGGGTTTTAAAAAGAAATTGCCAAACTAAATATAATGAAGAGAAAACAAGAAAAAGTGATTTTAAAAATGTTCAAGGAAAAATTTGTTACCCTTCAGCATTGAGGGTATTGTTCGGCCCACTCAACCATGTTTCATCATCATCAATCAGTTACGTTAAAAACCCATTGTTGGTTCAAACAAAATGAGACGTCTGGCGTCGAGTTAAAAGCAACATTATAATATATCGAAACATTAAGGGCACTTGCAGACGTTCAACGACATTCTTATGCCTCCATTTTTATTGAGACAGGTCCGAAATAAACTCCTACTATCTCTCTTGAGAAAAATAGAAAGATATTTGGATTTTTATACCAGTATAATGCCTATGCATCATCATACCCTAAATATCACAAATAAAACGTAGATAGATAAATAAATTTATTGCTTAACAAATAAACGATTACAAAACATGTACGACTATTGTCATGGTAAAAACAATAGGCGGTCTTATCGCTCGAAGTCATGGCTTCCAGGCAACCTAACTAAGGAACATTTTAAACTAATCTGGCGATGTAGGTGGTACGATAACGTAATTACCATATTAAAGAGGTAAGAAGAAATATATTGATGGCAGGTTCCTACATCTTACTAGCTTTACATTTGTATTACTACTAATTAAAATTTGACTCCTCTTGTTCAGCGATTATTTTTATTATATGAGTTCAGCAGACAGGTTGACGGCACACCTAGTAATCCAAAGGTGCTACCAATGTGCTGACGATCTCTAAAGGTAGACTGGAACCTGGCCACTAAGGAACACAACTCAAGGTTGTTAAGGCGGTATACTCTTAGACAAGAGGTGATAGCTAGATGGGAAAATACCCTACCCGGCTATGGGTTATTTTCTAGTCTCTTGGGATAAACCGCCCGGCCGCAGAATATTGTATTTTTCCTCTGTTCTTGCACGTATAGAAAGCTATACAAGATATGAGAAATTTTAACCAATGGTAAGTAAATGAATAGGAAATATAGGAACTGGCTATTAACACATTGTTAAACATTTCATTTGTATTAGCATATACTACAATTGGTGGTAGTTGTTTATTTTAAAATGAAACTCGATATAGACTGGACTGTATGATTATTATTAACTTTATTTAAAATTAAACTATACTTAGAAGAAATAAATACACAAAGTGCGTATTGGTGCTATTACGAATGACCAAGTAAGTGTGCGAGAGAGCTCTGCGTGCCGTCCGACGCCTAGCTGCTAGTTGTGCGAGCTATGGGCGTTGGCAGTATGCGGGGTGCGGAGAGTAGGTGTATTCCGGCGGCCGGGTCATGGGGTGATCTCTGTCCGCAATAAGTACTTTAGCTAAGACCCAAAGAGAAGAAAGAAAATAACATCAAAGTAATTTACTGTTAGTTATAATAACTTAACAACTCCTAGTAATGAGTATACAAAAGAGAAAAAGCATCTACATCATCCTTAAAAGAGGTATATATGATAATGTTTTATGCTAATGTGTTCTCGGTTGGTTTCGGTTCCTGGCTACTTTGCACGGCCAACATTACCACTTGTGCAATAAAGAGAAATTGGCTGAGCAAGGAAAACAAATCTAGGCGCAGTTGATTAAAGAACTAATTACTGTCAAAGCTGCCTCTTACTATCAGATAAGACAAACATTGCCCACACAAAGAATACTCTCGGAAAACACTACTTTTCCTTAAATAATAATCCCGTATGACATTCCTTCACAAACATTGATCCTTATATGCTACTGGTTTTAAAAACGGGGTGGACTGTAGGTACTGGTTTTCTTTTGGTTAGAAAAAGCGTTTGTACGACTTACATGATTTGCGATGTTGCGATCTTCCTTGGGCCGGCCCGTGTTCTTTCTTCTTACAAGATGAATTAACCACATACAAACACACTGTACTAGATTGAAGCACGGAAAAAGGCACTTTAAATTATTATTTTTAACTTGTGGGAGCGGGCAGCGGATATAATATCAGCGCGGGCGCGGGAAGAGCGTAAGGCGGGAAAAACGGCCAAAAAGACATTTATTGCAAGACGTCACTGTCAATGACAATTTTGAGGTTTTTTTTACGCGGTGAGGGTTTGGCCTTAACAGCTACTATATCTATTTGTGTAATAATAGAGTGTTATATTTTTTCAAAATCTCTTCCTTCCGTCATCGGACAACCAGACGCATTGGGCATGCGACACCGATATATGGTAGATATTCCACTTATAAGAACGAAGTGATTTGCATCTAACTTCATCATATGCATCGCAAATGAGTGGAACTCATTGCCGGAGTCTATCTTTCCTGATACTTATAACCTGGATGTCTTCAAGTCTAGTGTGAATAGGTACTTTTTAGGTAAGCGTGCTCCATCTTAGACCGCATCTTCGCTCCACATAGGGCGAGATTGTGGTCAAACTCGAAACTATACTACAATAAAAAATTTCAAATCTAATGATAACACTTCATCAAAATCGTTTTCGAGACGCCGTTCAATAATTAATATAATTTGTTATAATATATTATTATTGTTACACGCCGACAAACCTGGATTCAGATCTGCAGTTTATTACCTTTTCGGCTTTTGGAAATGTGTTATTAGAAAAGCCGCCTATTGTATATCGTAATCCTTTATGATGGTCGTTATCCAGGTGTAATTCTTGGAAAATTCAGTCCACGCGGTCGAGTGTTCTATTGTATAGTTTAGTGTAAAACAATGCCTGAACGGAGGGGTGAGGAGTCAAAGCGATAACACAATCGAGGCAAGACGTGTGTACATTTAGTGACGAACTTTGCGCGTGTTATTGAATTGTGCATTACATTCGAACATATTGCGTCCGGTTACAATTGTACCTGTTATACGTGTTTGTATAGTTCTAATAAATTCTATAGTAATTTCAACGGCATTTTGATACGAGTGCCGCACTCGTAACATTATTATATTTGAAAAATTATAAGAATGTTACGTCTTATATTTCGCATTAAGCCCTTAGCTACATTTGGGTGACAGAGTTACTAACACTAACATTATCCCAGATGAAGCAGGAATATAATAATAATATGAAATTAATTCAGAAACTTCGTTATATAAAACACTCTGAGAATGACATTAAAAAATACAATAGAGTAGCTGGCTTACGTTATTTCCGGATTACGTTAAGACGGTCCGGCGTGTTCTTAGCCGCCGCGTTTATGCACTTAGCTCGCGGCTATGCACTTTAAACCCATTAACCGCTTTTTAACGGACAGAAAGAGTGCGTCGTAATACGTTTAACACCAAGTTGGAGAGGATTACTGCTCATGTATAGAGAGTATGACATTCTACCAGCGGCAACTTTTGCTTTGCAATATTTGTTGTATTTGAGTTTTTCGGCGATATGTTACTTTTTTTATATTATTAAGTATTATCACTCAGAAATCAAAAAAGGATAAGGTTGTCAATTCATATCTTTTTTGCTTCTGAACCGATTTCGACAAATCTCTTTGCTTTGGATTTAATTAATCAACTTTACAGACGCATAGTGTTATCATATTTTATTATTCTATTTATGGAATAGTTAAAAATTTCAAGTCGAATTCAGTTTTCTGGACCCCTATTTGCAGCTCGCCGGACCCTCGGACCCTCACATTTTGTTTTCACTGACGTGGACCTCATTGATCCTCAGGGGTCCATATGGTCCGTTTTGAAGACTTAGGCCCTAAACATACAACAAAAAATTTATTTACAAACTTATTTTGTAAAATAGCGGGTATTATGTAAAAAAATGGATTCAATAGATGTAATATCTGACGACAGACCGCACACCTTTGCATACATTCGCCGGCTTTAGCCGGTCGAAACCTGTTCGTGACCTGACATACGCTATCATAGATTCCGTAGTTTGCCGACAATTTTCGTTTATCACAGGGAAATCGTTAGAATATTGTTTATTGGCTAGTCCTGTTAGATCTCCAGGAACGAATTGAAAAATATCTTTCTTTATTCCTTTCTTCACTTTGAAGGTTGGCGTTAAACAAAAAAGTTGCAACCACAAATAAATACATAAATAACACATAATATCATAAAAAAATCTAGCATTATTTACATTATAAAAACGAGACAAGCATTAAGAACGTGACTATAAATTACTTGAAACTACCGTCAAATAAATGTTCCCAATCTAAAATATACAGCAACTACTTAATACCTGTTACAAATACCAGCAAAACGTTTAGTAATCATAACAGTATCGTATTCACTAGCTAACCTTGTTATTCATGGCAATAGACCAATAAACATCTGCCTTAAAATAGCTATTGTTTCGTGAAATCTATCATAATCGAATAAATTATGATGTTATTATTATGTTATTGTTATTACAAGTAATTACTACAAGTGTAGCTTCATAACCTCTCCTAGATATTAACTGTCATTAATTTAGGTTACCAACAATACTAAGTATTCGTTAGTATATAGTTCTTTTGGCATATTTAATATTAAAATATCATCTTTTTCTTAAAAAAAAAAACCATAATATTTTTACAAGTTACGAGACTCGAATTAAAATGCCGTCGGAATTACTATAGAATTTATTAGAACTATACAAACACGTATAACACAGGAACAATTATAAGTGAATACAACTAGTAGATACGTAATGCACGATTCAATAACACGCGCAAAGTCCGTCACTAATGTACATACGTCTTGCTTCACTCGTGTTCATCGCTTGACTACCTTACCCCTCCGTTCAGGCATTGCTTTTAACAAAATACAATATGTCTCGACATAATACTTGACCACATGGACTGAATTCCCAAAAATTAAACCTGGTTAATGCCTATTACAGCACATAATGGGCTGTTTCTTTCTAATTTCAGTTTTTAAACACAAAGTAAACAAAAGAAGTCCAAATGCGGGAAGGTGATAAACTGCAGGTGTGAATTGATCTTTGTCGGTATAATAAATAGTGACTTACCAAAAGGGAATTTACCAATTAATTTCTTAAACTTGGTTTAATTTAAGTACTGATAAAGAATAAATCACTTCAGAATATTTTAACATAAATTCATTAGGTCAAACAACTATGAAAGGGTTTTAAGGTGATTTTTACCCTTTGCAAGTTTTTTGGGGATCTCTAACAATTATGGCAAATATAGAACCTGTGTAAAACCATAATGTGTAAAAGTCACAGAACAGACTATTCACCAAAAAATAGGTTTAACTGCTTGTCAATAAAGTTTAAAATACTTAGATCAAGTCGTTTGGTTTTCTATCTCGTCTAAGAAGATTGTTTAGAGATAAAATATATAAAACCTTTTTATTGGTTTTATTATTTATGGTAAGCGTAGTGATAATATCCTCTTTGTTTCTGATAATTAAAGCTATTGTTAATCTCAGTGCCTGTCATTGTCAACATTGTGATTTTCTTTTATAGTGTCTATAAATTTTATAAAAGTAACAAAATGTTACATTTATTATAATGTTGGCGGAGCTGTTTTCTTGTATTGGCAAGCAAGTCGACTTTAAGGTGACCCGTTTCATCCCGCGACTGTACACCACAATATTTTTTTTATTGCAGCATCTACAATGAATAGAACCTAGTTTGTAAACGATGTTTATTTAGCCAGCAAGCATACTGTCACACAGGTTACATTGCATTTGACGGCCTCTGTGGTTGAGGGGGTAAGCCTTTGCCGGCCTACTTCACTGCAACGCAGAGGCTCCGGGTTCGATTCCTGGTATAGTAAATTTCGGAAACGTATTTTCTCTGTTATTTACTATGGTCTGGGGGTCTGGGATCGGCCCGAGAGTAATCCATCGTATATTACCCATAATACAAGCGTATCTTGCTTAATTTGGCGATATACAATATGTGTGTTTGTCTGCCGATTGTTTATTCGTTTTTTATCTTTGCGCACTTGGCGACTCGATTAAAAAATATTTTCTTTGTTACTTATATAAAAAGCTTAATTAGGTTTTTTTATGCGTAAATAAACCTTTAAAGAAAAATACCTAGTTGATTTTGACAACCGCTTAAAAACCCGTTGCATGTTTTAGGAGGAGTTAGCAAGTATTTAGAGAGACTTGAAAAGCGACTTTCGTTTTATAGTATGAAAAGAAGTAAGGATATGCTACTATACAATGCTGCAGTGAAATTGTGCAGTAAATAAAGATCAGGAAGGCAATACATGTAATTGAGAAAGTTTTTATTCAAAATAAGTTCCACTGGAAAACACTTTTTGAAAGTCATGCAAAATTTTTATTTTATTTCCTAATTTATGTACACTGCTTCGCAACGTGTTATTTCTGTTAAGGAGTAGAAGCGGCAAGAAATTCCCCAGCAACACGTCTAGCTAAAATTGTTTTTCTTTAGATTTTTTTATAATTTTTATACAGAAGTATGTTACAGAATGACTTTTGAAGAATAATGGAGTTGTCACTACAACTCCATTATTCTTTAAACACTTTTAAGTGTACATAGTCATGTTTACCGCTTCTACGGAACACTGCAATGTGAGTGGTCCAACGCGCACTTGGCACATTATTTTTTTTAATAAATATGGTTTAGGCCGGTTGCATGTAGCACGTTATTTATTGCTTTGTGTTAGATGTCAACAGGAATTAGTCATTAAACACTAAGCTTATTTCTAAAGAACCTTATATTTTTCTGTTAAAAGTACCATTTTGGGTGAGACTTAGGCCTTATATTCTATTCATATATTCTGAATTTTGCAAGATATAGAAATGATAGTTGGAAGCCTAATATACAAACATATTGCAGCTACTATTTATTTATAGGAGACTAGCTTCTGCCCGCGACTTCGTCTGTATGGTGCGGTTTTTTAACTATCCCACGGGAACTCTTTAATTTTTCGGGGTTAAAAGTATCCTATATGTTGACCAGGGATATAAGCTACCACGATACAAAATTTCATTTAAATTGGTCCAGTCGTTTCGGAGATTAGCCGGTACAAACAGACAGACAAACCGACAAACAGAGAAACAAAATTTGAAAAAAATCTAAATTAGTTCTATTTCACTTCTTACATCTCCCTGACTCGGTTGTTCATTTTACAGAAATTCGACCTCTACAGTTTTATTATATGTATAGATGTCATGAAACTGTAGTTGTAGGTACTCATATAATGAAGCCATAATTTAAGAGATTATATGAAACTACTAGGATATACCCTCGACTTTGTTCACGTTTGACTTGAAATTCCAAAAGGATTCCTGGGACACAAAGTATCAGAACGTTAAAAAAAATGTAAGCTTTCGTTTTACTGGAAACTGTGCCGTAATAAGCAAATTTTTATGCATCCGGAAAACCTCAAACCGCTCCTAGGAAAATTCCGCAGGATACCTCGGGAAAAACATGCATTTTATTACACAACATTTGCTATCAATCAGTGACAAAATCGCATTGTAATTGTTTTGCTTTCGTTCATTTGCTTCTTTTTCTTTCAGAAAAATTCCCGCGGAATTCCCGATATAAAATATAGCACATGTATTAAATCTAAGAATTTTCTGTCGATCAGCAAAAACAAACAGACAAGCCGACAAACAGGCAAGAAATCTAAAAAACATTGCATCGTGTTCTCTATTGTTTATATAGTCTATTCCGGTTGTTTTTTTAAATAGCTTTAATGTATAGAAATGGAGTATTTAGAATTTTATAATATTATAGACGTAAATATTTGTATACAATGTATAACTTTGACAGTTGTGAAAATAAGTGATTGTATTGTTATGAAAATATCGTTCTCGCAAACATTCGCTGTTTAAAGATGATGGGTGCCACTTGAGACACCGATCGCTTACGCCAAATCAGTTGGTTTTGGGGCACAAATATAAAAACGACTAGTGTTTGTTGGAAACGATTATTCAATCGCAATCTGTGTACCAATAACACTTAAGACTTCTAGCAATGCCAACGTCCTTAAGGAGTTTTTGGTATGAATTTTTCGGGTGATTTCAGGCACAGTAAAAAATTTGGGTAACGAATTTATTCCGTTATTTACTAAGTTCTGGCATCGACCCTAGAGTAGTTCGTTGTATGTCATTACACATAACACAATCGTACCTTGCTTAATTTGGGAGTATACAATGTGTGTTTGCCTGCCGATTATAAAAATAACTATCAAAAAATAAATGGTTCAATCCGTTGAGTAGTTTTTTTTAGTTTAATTTCACCAGGTAGTAGGGTATTGGCCCGAGTATAGAGTTCAAGGTTATTATGGCCTATGGGGCCATAATAACCTTGAACTCTATACTGAATTGTATTCTGGCATTAATGGTCAGGTTTCAGTCTCCATTTAGAGAGCGGCGGGACATTTGTAGCACCTTTGGTGTTACAAATTTCTATAGGCGATGGTAACCGTTTTCCATCAGGCTTGCCGTCTGTCAGTCTGCTGATCTCATGCAATAGAAAAACGAGTATCAGCGGAATGACTAGCCATATTACAAGTAAAATAAATAAAATAAAATTCATTTATTCATAGCCACTTTAGTTAACAAAGGAAAAAGGTAAAATAATAATCTTGAGCAATCCGTCAGCTATCAAGTGCTAATTTCACTTAAATTTTGACATGAATTTTGACAAACTTTACTCTATTTACAAAACCAACTTTCGCTAGGAAATAAATATATTTTAACAATTTACTTGGAAGGTATTTGAAAAGACAATTTAAAGGCTATTATTAGATCTGTAACTTATTTCAATATTTACGTTACGTACGTTACATACGTTAAAGTGTTCTAGATACCACTATCATCGATTCCACCCAAAAGAGTGACAGTTAAACACCAATATTAATCACCTTCCAAGACATTTCAAACAACACAATCCATTACCCCTTTCATGTAATATCTTAATCGATAAGGCGGAAGGTGGCCGCCAATGTATAGAAGATTAAGCGATGTGGTTTATAAGAAGACCTTAGTCATCGATCTAGTAGTATTACGGTAATGAGGTTTGTTACACAACGATGGGTTAATGTAAGCTAGTGGGCAATATCTACATACATAAGTAGAAAAATATTCAAACTAATTCTACATATCTTGGTATATCGTCCATGGTCATGTATGTAAGCAGTTACGGCAGACGTCGTCTTGGTCTGAAAAATAAATATACAATTCGATTATAGTGCCACCTACTGATTACAATTGTGAACCTAAAGCCGGTGAGCAACTCAAAAAGGCAAGAAAATATCATCAAAATCAGTACAGGGGCTTAGGAAGAGTTCAGTTATATACGCAAAAACACAAGAATTTTACATATAAAGATATAAGTCGCAGTCCATTTCAAATTGAAAGTTTTTATTAAAAATAAGTTCCACTAGAGAATACTTGTTGAAGATAATACATATAAGTTAAAATTTAAATCTATTTCCTATTGTAAGAATGTTACTACCTAACCTTCCATGATCCAATTGATCGTGTACTAGCAGAAGGTGATGTCAGGAGCCTTAAGAACAGACGAGCGTGCATGACAAGAACTATGAATGTCAAAGAAGCAAGTGAGGTGTGTAAGAATAAGCCTAAATGGCGCTCTGTTGTTCGTGCCTACCCCGCAAGGGACCTGGCGTGAAGTTATGTATGTATGTATGTATTGTAAGAAATAATCCCTAAGTAATGCTTTGTATTATATTTATAGATAAATATCAATTAAACACTTGTTAAATAAGTAACTGTTGTTAAAAATGGGATTCATAATAATAATATTGTGTGATCTTACAAATAGTGTAAACAATTTAATTAACGAAATTCTGATGTGCGGTACTTCTGGTAAACCAGTTTTGTGTCACTTCTGTTGATAGAAACTACATTATGACAACTCTTAACTAAAATACTGATGTGCGAGATATTTCCGGTTAAGTACCTCCACTTGTTTTTTTCTCGTTCTTAAAGTATATAACCTGGCAAGAGTGGCGCACACAAGTCGAGTGTAATTATGTGACAGTCAAGTGTGAGGACGATAAGTTCTGGGCAAGAGACCTGTGTTAATCGGAAGAATAATAAATTAAACTAAGACATAACAGAGGACTGGCGGCCGGCCCAGACGCCGATATCCATGTATTCATGGGGAGCGGGAGGGGTAGACAGCGGCACAGTGGCGCCTCCCGTGCCATTTTATATTAAGCAAGTTACATATCCCCTTTTTTGTCCAAGAGGGAAACTTTCCGATTGGACAAACAACAGAAATAACGTCTAAGAACGAATCTTCCGCGGTCGACCTCTTTGACGCTTTGGAGCGACCGGTTCCGGATATTCACCATCTCTATCGTGGTATCTACGAAGATCCGACATGTGATACTTACCAACGACTTCTCCGGTCTTCTGCAACGATAGAAGATAAGTAGTTGGACTCACCTTCCTGGAGATGGCATACGGATCGTCCTGCTTCGGGGCAAACTTGGATGTAACACCCTTAGCAGCGTTACTTAGTGCGTGAGTCTTCATTAATACAAGGTCACCTGCCTCGAATGGATCTGGGTCGCGACGACCTGGATCAGCCAGTTCCTTTCGGATATCCTGGTGATGCTCGATGTTCTCCTTAGCTCTAAAGAGAGAATCTGCCAGTTTTATAAGATACGGCGTAATCTGAGGTACGAAGTTTTCAGATTCGATGGATAATGGACACTTTCTTAGTTAAATACTTTTAGTTAATTTAGGTTATATTTAAATTATTTATTAGTCTTTTTAGATTGGATTGTAATATTAATGTGGTATTTTTAAATATAGGCTAAGATCCCGCTATACAACGACCTTCACCGAGTGCTAATTTGATGAAACCTATTTTATATATAATTAAAGGTGTCAATAAATATATTGCATATGGGTTGCCTAAGAAAATTCAGTCCAGTATATGATTAATTAATAATTAAAAAAAACTTTTTTTAACATTTCACCGGTTTGTTCATTAAACAAATTCTATACCAATCGAAAGTATGAAGCCCATAGAATATGCAAATGTTAGGTTGCCTATTCTTTTCCGGTCACAACTCTTGGAAAATTGAAAAGGATTATACCTGGCTACCCTTTAATTATATATAAAATAGGTTTCATCAAATTAGCATCTCGGTGAAGGTCGTTGCATAGCGGGATCCTATACTAATACAACATATAAGAAAAAAAAACCAATTACTTTTCAAAGAATTAATGGAGTTGTTACAAACAAAAAATATTGTTACCGTCGCTATTGGATCACCTTACGGCATCACCCTAATGCTCTCTTTCCCTTTGAACTTGTGAACTAGGGAATGGGTGACTAATTTTAAAAAACTACGAACTTATACGTATTAGATATGTTTTTAAGCAAAGTTGTTTTGAGTAAAATCCGTTGAGTAGTTTTCGAGAAAATATCCCCTATTTTCATTTAAATATTTTTTTAGGTCCCGTAGTCAAACATAAAAACAGCTTACGGTCATTACGACCAAGGAACTAAATGTGAGTCCGACACGCATTCAAAGGAATTTCATGTTATACAAATTCTACAGCATTATAATATTAGTAAACACTAAACACAATAAATTACTTAAACCTTTCTCATTAATTCAATCGTATAATCCCTTCATGCATCATTGACGTCCCAAATCATAATCTTTATGTCAATAACAATCTAACAATCCACTATCCCTTGGCAAATTATGTAGATTTCGCATCACACGAGCCTCCATAAGGCTTATCCGTGTAGCCTCTGGCACGCAGCCAAGCCTTTTTAGGCGAAAGATGATCTTATTGGGCTCTATGGGTGTTTCATCCAGTTATTCCCTAGTATAACACTGTAGTGCTCTTTGTTAACCAGCCTTGGAGGCCTGAAGCAACTGCTTTCGCAGATTTTTTTAGCAATATTGTTACGATCTAGGTGGCGACAAAGACAAAATCACACAAGCGATCCTGTAGAAACACATTTTATTACCTTTTCGGCATTTGGACTTCTTTTGTTTACTTTGTGTTTAAATTTCTGATAAGAAAAACAGCCCATTGTATATTGTAATATTTTATGGCAGTCATTAGCCAAGTGTGATTCTAGGAAATTTGATCCACGCGACCGAGCAGACATGCTGCATCCGCGCAGTATAAACCAATGCCTCGATTTATGGACGAGTTAGTCGAGCGATAAGCACAAGCGAATCTAGACTTGTGTACATTCGGTAATCTATTTAGTGACGGACTTTGCGCAGGTTATTGAATCGTGCATTACGTTTGGACTGATTGGGTTCAGTTAGTCCTAATCAACTCTATAGGAATTCTAATATTTTAGCATTTAGCATTTTAATGCAAGTCCTGTAACTCTAATAATAATAAAATAAATTTTAAAATCACTCTTACCTTTTCACAATCTAGGCTCAAAAATGTATGAAAGCGTAGCAGTTGTCTTCTTTAGTTGACGACGAGAAGAATTTGCTACAACCATCGTGAAATACGTCACACATATCCAAGTCGTGCTGTTATATCCATGTGCTGCAAGGGTTAATGCTTACTTGCAAGACTGCCAAGATACCTCAGCAGCCTTACTTATCATATACCCTGTCTTTCATCCTAGTAAGTCAGTCTGTCAAAAGTCTTTGTGTGAGTGGCTGCTTTCCAAAAAGTCAGTTTTCATGGTTGTAGTTTGTGTAATTAAAAATTTCTTTTTGTAAAAAGAATAAATTCTTTTTCTTAATAACAGTGCGTGGATTTGGTGTGCGCATCAACCTTAGACGCCTGGCGTTTCAAAACTGTACCTCAGCCTAGTAAACAAGGGCGTTTAGTAAATACTATTACATAAATTTAAACTCGATTTCAACATTTTAATTTAACTGAATTGTTAAGCTTTCTAAAGAGGCCGCAAAATTTATTATCCGAGTGAATTTAAGTTAAAATTAATACAGAAACTTTGCTAATGCCATCGCTTGAACACCAAACTTGTTTAGAAGTAAATAGTTACGTACTTAATTACTGTTTTAAGATTGTTTCACACCTTTTCGGATTCCGGGCAAAACAGCTTATAAACACGTCATACCCATGTGCCCATTTATACATTTTCCTTTATTCTCCGCCTCCCAACGAATAAGTTAGTCAGGGATTTCACTTAGATATTTTTGAAGTAGGCGTGTGTAATTCTTTACTAAACCGACTCACTGATACAAAACATTTAGGTGTTCCAAAATATTGGAACGTCAATAATGTTTCAAATGCCTCATTTGGATCTAGAACATCGCGATCTCTGACTCTCTGTTACGTGTGACAGAGACCGACCAGTGCATAATGAATCACAGAGCAACAAGCGTAGCGAGAGAGCAGGATAACAATAAAATGTAAGCAAATGAGAATGAGATAACAAATGAGAAAACACGCCAGCTAGCGTCCTAAGTCTGGATAAAGTATGAAGGGAAATCAGTTTACGGAAAATAAAAAAATTGAAAAAAAAACCTATATTACTTCTGTTTCACTTCTTACATGCCCCGGCCTCGGTTTTAAGCATTTTTTTTCATGGTCCAGAAATTCGACCTCTACAGTTTTATAGATAGAGTAGGAAATGTTTTGAAGTTTTTCGTTAATACTTCGAAGCTTGAAGAAAATTATACATATATACATGTATTACACAGTCATATATTACATATATACAAGAAGTTTTATTTTAAAAAGGTATTGGCCCTTCTACACATAACACGAGCAATCGAAATATATCTTGTTAGAATATACCGTCCGTGATATTACGCGGAAACGTTTTATAGCCCGCATTACGTAATGGGGTCCGACAATATTTTATACTAATACATAAATGTCCAACGTAAATGTACGGTTGCTTTGAAGTTTTAAGCTCGGGGCCCGTCGGTCATCCGTCGTGATAATCGATTGAGGCGTTTTTATTTAAGGTCACAGATAAAGCCGAGGTCAGATGTGTTTTAAAAGAAATTTGTTTCGGGTTTTATTGTGTAGGGATCGGTGTCATGTGGTGTTGTGTTCCAACACCAAATGACACTCACAAAATAGAAGGAGTTCATAATTTTATAAGCGAATATCAGCTGTTGTTTTATAAATTTACTATATAATATTGTTGCATACCGAGAAAGAACGCACACCTGGCTGTCATAAAACGCCGTTTATTACCTTTCCTGAATTCGCTATTGTTTTGTTTACTTCGTGTCTAAAATTTTAAAAAATATCCTTATGTTATCGTACTTATTTTGTGACTGTCATTAGAGTCGAACTAATCTTTTTTTTATTGCATTGCGTCGAAGCTTGCCAGATGTGCGGAGTAACTCATAACGCGGCCCCTTTGTTTGTAATTATACAGTTTAGTATAAAACAATGCCCGAACGGCGGGGTGTGGCAGTCAAGCGACGATTACGATACTATCAAGACGTGTGTAGTACTTTCGAATAGCGATATAGTGACGGACTTTTTGCGTGTAATTGAATCGTTTAGTTTATAAATTGTGAACTGGTTGTATCCAGTTTTATTTGTACCTGTTTTATACGTGTTTGTACAGTTCTAATAAACTCTATAGTAATTACAACGGCATTTATTTTAATTTGAGTCCTGTAGCTCGTAACAATATTAAATTATAACAAACACACGACAATAATATAGAAGGCTTCATAACAAATGGGCGTAAACGCAAAAATGCATTTTTTTGCTATTTACTCAAATCTCATTATACCATTTAGAAAGTCTTAGGCTGGCGTGCACCGATTTTTAACCGATGGTTAAAATAAAATAAACGCCAAAAATGTATGAAAAACAGAGATTATTTTTGGTTAACCGTCGGTTAAATGTCGGTGCACACCAAACTTAGTCGTCTGAAAGTCTTAGTGCAAGTGTACCTAAATAGAAGGGTATTCCAAATTTCAGACTTATACAATTTTTGTTTTATTCACAATTTTGTCTCTTGTGTAAAACTCCACTTTTGTCTGTACGTCCATTTGTTATGAAGCCATCGATATATCCTAATTCATAAGACGGTATGTGCGCGTGGCACTTGCCAAAGTAATTGAGCTGCACTGCCGATCGAACGAATCCCGTCACGCGCAGGCGCACCTGGCGGCGGGCTGCGCTCGCGCATCTTCGTCGTTTGAGTATCTACGACATGCTGAGACGATAGTGTGATTATTTTAATGTGGTGGAAGGCCACGTTGTTTTCCATGTTGTATTGAAATTCGCTTAATAGTGTTACGAGTTTCAGGACTCGAATTAAAATGCCCTTGGAATTACTATAGAATTTAATAGAACTATGCAAACACGTTTAACAGAGGTGCAAATATATCTGGACACAACAAGTACAAACGTAATACACGATTCAATAACACGCGCAAAGTCCGTCAATAGTTTATCGAATGTATATACGTCTTATCTCGCTTATTTCTTAGAACCAGCAGCAACATTTGAAAAGATATCGTTTTAGTGGAAACTGTGCCGGAATTAGCTAATTTTCATGCACCCAAAAAATTTCAAACCTCTCCCGGGAAAAATCCAGTGAGATTCCCAAAAAAAATTATACATAATATTTGCTATTGATCAGTGAAAAATTACATTTGGATTCGATTTTTGAACAATCTGGCCACTTTAAATCATTACTCGAAAAATTCCCGCGGGAATCCCGGCACAAAAAGTAGCGTAGAGTTTAATTCTATGCATTAGCTGTCGAAACCCGCAAAAACCGCACCGAAATCTGCTCAGTACTTTTTACACGAATCCCAACAATCAGACAAGAAATCTAAAAAAATGCATCGTGTTTTCCATCATTTATATATTCTAGTTGTTTTTTTTTAATAGGTTTAATGTACAGACGCGGCATGTTTAGATTTTACATCATTATATATTAACAATTTTTTTTTAAAATAGGTTCGTACTATCAGGGTTCCAGCTAAAGTATATGAAAATACAAAAAAGGAGTCTCTGGGTTGATTTTGACGAAAAATTAATGTGGTGTAATTAAGTAGAAAAAAATTGTGTTATTCTAGGTACCCATAGTGTAGCTTGTAAAGACCAACTTCTGTGAAGAAACATTAAAGTAAAACTAAGGGAAATGGTTGGTTATTAACCAAATTAATTCAAAATTCACACCTTACTAAGAAATCTAATTTGCAAAATACATGTACATACATTCAGTTTAAATAGTCGAGGCTAGATTTAATCATTTACGCCAATTTGCTACTAAGTCGTAATGAAAATAGAGCTTCAAGCAGATAATCTAGGCAAAAAAATCGACCGCAATCCGAGTCGCTTCTGAAGTTTTTTGCTGGACAAAGTTCATTCGAACCAGGATTAGTACAAATTTACTTTAGGGATGGGAAAATATCTTACTTGTTCATTTTATGTTACTTTTCGGTGGACTTCTTCCTCTTGCCCATTTGAAGTGGCGAGGAGGTTGGGAGCCTCGACAAAAACCTCCTTGGCTTCTACTCGACGGGCAAGTACCAGTTGGTGGCGGGGTTTGAAGAGATTAGAGCCTTCCTAGCGGTGGTCTCAACGGCTTTCGTTGGCTTCGTTTGCAGCTTAATTGGCCATGCGTTGGCGTTCAGTAGCCATCTGTGGCTTCAGGTGGCCTGTCAGCGGCTTTGTGTTTTTATGTTACTGTTTGACATGACAGTATTTCTAGTCGGTACTTCAATTTTTTAATATATTCTAAACCAATTGATAACATTGAAGTGTTCCTGTTTTCAAAATCTGTGCCAAATTTTTGCTTTTTATATGAATCATGAACGTCTAAAAATTAGTTGTATATTTTTAATGAGTTAGCAAAATAGGAATTTTATGTTATTTCTTTGTGTATTGTTACGTTTTGTTATCTTGCAGGATTTACAGGTACCTAACATATAAAAAGGGGTCGAGGGGGAGGGGGGAGGGTTAGCTACTAAATTATGGCTTGACGTCCTAAGAGGTGATATAAAGGATAATATACAAAACTAAGAAGAAAAAATAAGAAAGCGGAACCCCAGCTCCGGAGCATATGCTAGGAGTGCAACTTATTTCTGGACGGAATTTAACGCTAGGTTAACGATTGTTTCATGATATATATAAAAAAGCGAGAACTTACCAATTTGTTGATATCGTGTTTTGTATCGTTTAGAAGTGAATTAAGGTTATCTCCCACTTTTTAACTTATTTTTGTTACAGAAAGGCTGCCAGTGTAAGAATAATATTATTTTTTATATCATTATAATAATATTTGATTTTATTTGTAGTAAATAACAATCGTGTTGACTCAAGAAGGCATAAATTGACCTAAGCGGTAGATTTCTTATGTTGGAAATCAGATGCAGACAGCATAACCTCTAAGCAAACATGAACTTGTTAAATTACGAAGATTCACATATAGTCAAATAAAACAAAATTAATAAATCAGTCTATTGAGAAGCAATCCGCCTTGGCTAAGCAGGGTAAGTTAAAATGTCTATCAATTGTAATATAGGGTAAAACGAGGCTAGAAATAAAATCTAATAAAAGATACAAAATTTGAATAAATGGGATTTTAGTGAAAAATCAGTTACAACACTAATTGTCGGATATTTTTATACTTGTGAGTTGATTTAATCACGCAATTGTTTTCTATTGATTTCATTGGACATGGGTTCCATTCATATAGGGATCTAATAAATTACATATTGGTCCTAAAAAGGGTTCAATTTAAACAATCTTTCTATGCATGATATGTTCTAAACAAAATTAGCTCACGTTTTAAGGCTTGCTGTTAGCTAAAAAGGATTGATAGAACGCAGGTATTTTTTAATACTTTTTATTTGTTACTTATTCGAACGATATCAATTTTAACTAGCAAGATTGTGTCCTAAACGATAAGGGCTTAATTTTGTTATTTTTGCAAATAAATTTTCATCTTAATGAATGCAAATATGAATCAAACTTAGATATATACGCTTACTTCAGTTTGTATTTCAAATTAACCACAAAATATAAATACGTCTTTGAAGTTTGTACAAAATATTGCGCTGAACGGAATCATAAGGTTCATGTGGTATTACGTAAATGGAGAATATTGCTCTTTCGCTTATCCGCTATCCGGACTCGTATAGCATCTCTTTCCCGCTTTCACTGTCAGTTGTCAACAGAACATTCCAAGTTCACAGGTCGTGCGCAAAGTCACGTAGCTAGCTTCTATCAAGGCGCATTTGAGTTTTGCGCATACTGTACTCGTTACTATATTCACTCTGGATTTGAACTTTGTAATTATACGAAACATACAAATGTAAAGTTACGATAAAACTGTTGTTTCAATATTGAAATTCACAATGCAATCCATTGAGCTGTTTCAGAATCATTTCAAGACTGGCAGACAAAAATTCTAGAAAGCATTTACTAATTTATATTTTTTTATTTAGTATGCTATACTATTAGATGTACCCTCGATTTCGGTCCAGCCGTTTCGGAAGTTAGCCGGAACATCCAAACAGGCAGACAAAAATTGCTTTTGATATAACTACCATATATACTTCCATGTAAATTTAGTAAAAAGCTGTTATTTTGACATTACAAAAAGGTTGTATAATAGCATCGCATTATTTGGTTATTTATTTCGAAAGTGCTAACAATTGAATTTTATTGGTGTTCGTAGAAAATGAATGTGACTTATATTAATTTTTGTAAAAGAACATAACTACAGTCTCGTAAATAAAATTTCCAAGAAATGATATTTTCAAAGAAGAACTTATCTTATTATTATTGTAATAAAAACGTTATAATGGTTTCTGCGTATTAACCCAATATAATCGTTGGGGCAAATAATTGAATTTTGTTCAGATTACTGCGAAAATCCGTCTGTGAGCCTCATCAGTTGCGGCTTTTGTAACGTACCCCAAATTATGTTCAGTTAATATCTACATTATTGGTTTTAAAAATGATATTAGTGATTGCAGTTCCGCTTGTTTAAACTCACATTAAGTCCAAAGCTATTTGGACATAAATCTTTTAGATATTTTTAATTTAAACGTTTCTTTCTTTTTTGATCATTTTGATTATGGACAGAATCGCCCTGCTGACCTCACCTCGAAATTCCTATATCCCGCAATCTGCTCACCGTGAATACGTAGATTGTTTGATTAGCAGCTAAGTGTCTCACTAAAAGCAGTACCTTAGCGCGTACGCTGTGAACTACTGGCATCTCACTCCGAATGCTCCCACGAGCAAACGGCGTCCTCGCAATGTCCTTATTGAGGAGCCAGACAAAATCACCCAACTCCTCGAGATCATGAACCCCCCTAGGCTCAGAACATCAGTATAACAGACGCCAAAGAGCCCCCGGCCCTGTCCCTCTCACTCAACGCTAAGACCCACCAATCGCGCCCACTTATTACAGATACAAAATTAGCTTAGGCGTGTTGGTGAAGAGTTTCTTCCGCCACTTCTTCGCTGCCGGCTATAAGCACGTTGCGAAGCGGTAGTAAAGATAGACTAGGATCGGCTCCGCCGGTGGAGTCAGTAACGAGTTCCCATTGTACCACTTCAGCCTGTCAGCTTAGTTTGACTGCCTCACCCCTCCGTTCGGGCATTGCTTTATACTGTCCAAATACAATATGTCTTGACACAATACTCGACCGCGTAGCAATAATTTCCAAGAATCACACCTGGTTAATGACTATCATAAGATATTACAACACACAATAGGCTGTTTTTATAATGACAAATTTTAAACATAAAGTAGATAAAAGAAGTCCAAATGCCGAAAAGGTAATCAACTTCAGGTGTCAATTGGTCTTTTTCGATCGTAACAATATATTAAATACCTCATATCAATACAGAAAAAAACACATTAAATATTTATAGGTTATGAAGTAAAATATCAATTATTGCCTCATGTCAGTGATGTGGCATACGAATGTGGTAATCTCGGTAATCACTCTATCGCATTGTATTTGAACAGATGATTTGATACAAGTTATTACAATAATATACACACAGGGATGTACCAGTAGATTTCAGTTATTATATGATTACTAGAGTTTACTCCGCGGCTGCGCCGCGGGTTAACCTCTAGTGCGTGTCTCTTGTTTATAGAGCAAGTGCTACAGGTTATGTTATATTATATTACATTTTTATGTATTTGCCCACGGAAGATACACTTCATTTTATATCGCTAATTATATATACCATCCCCCGTGTATCTGTCAACAAAGTAAATTACAAAACTGGACCAAAAAGGCCAAAATGATCAAAAAGGCCATAATGACCAAATAGGCCAAAATGACCAAAAAGGCCAAAATGACCAAATAGGCCAAAATGACCAAAAACGCCAAAATGACCAAAAACGCCAAAATGACCAAAAAGGCCAAAATGACCAAATAGGCGAAAATGACCAAATAGGCCAAAATGATCAAAAAGGCCAAAATGACCAAATAGGCCAAAATGACCAAAAACGCCAAAATGACCAAAAAGGCCAAAATGACCAAATAGGCGAAAATGACCAAATAGGACAAAATGATCAAATAGGCCAAAATGACCAAATAGGCCAAAATGACCAAATAGGCGAAAATGACCAAATAGGCCAAAATGATCAAATAGGCCAAAATGACCAAATAGGCCAAAATGACCAAATAGGCCAAAATGACCAAATAGCCCAAAATTAACAAATAGGCCAAAATGATCAAAAAGGCCAAAATGACCAAAAAGGTCAAAATGATCATAAAGGCCAAAATGACCAAATAGGCGAAAATGACCAAATAGGCCAAAATGACCAAAAAGGCCAAAAAGGCCAAAATGACCAAAAAGGTCAAAATGATCAAAAAGGCCAAAATGACCAAATAGGCGAAAATGACCAAATAGGCCAAAATGATCAAAAGGGCCAAAATGACCAAATAGGCCAAAATGACCAAAAAGGCCAAAATGACCAAATAGGCGAAAATGACCAAATAGGCCAAAATGATCAAAAAAGCCAAAATGACCAAAAAGGCCAAAATAACCAAAAAGGCCAAAATGACCAAATAGGCCAAAATGACCAAATAGGCCAAAATGACCAAATAGGCCAAAATGACCAAAAAGGTCAAAATGACCAAAAAGGCCAAAATGACCAAATAGGCCAAAATTACCAAAAAGGCCAAAATGAAAATTATCCCTTGTCCATCCTCAGTATTTAATTTACATACGTACCGAATTTCAGCCAAATCGGTCCAGTAGTTTTTCCGTAAAAGCATAACAAACAAACAGACAAATATCATGTTATCCCGGAAACTATCCCATTTTTCGGGATAAAAAGTATCCTATGTTCATCCTCGGTATCGAAAATATATATATACTGAGTTTCAGCCAAATCGGTCCAGTAGTTTTTATGTGAAAACGGAACAGACAGACAGACAGACAGAGTTACTTTCGCATTTATAATATTAATAGGGATTTACTAATTAAATATTACACAAGTAGAATCAGCGTTGTGGCGGATATAATCCGTGTTTCTATCCGTGCAGGAACTGAGAGAGAATATAATTCCATGCAGCCGGGCAGCATGTCGACTAGTGGCAACCACCCTTGGTCTACAGTATCAGTGGCCAGGTTCTAATTTGTTCTTCAAGGTCAGCAGCAGATTGGCAGCACCTCCTGTATTGCAAATGTCCATAGGCGACGGTAACCAGTTTTCATTACAGTTGGGTTGTCAGCTGCCTGCTGTGTTATAGCAATAAAGCAAAAATTCTCAAAATATGCTCTGTGTATAAGGATGTCTAAGGAATGTAATTACGTCGATATTTCTTCAAATAAAGTCTTTCTTTATTTCTTAGTCATATTTATCAAAATAAATTCAGAACGACACTCAATAAATTTTATTATTACAAACAAAGTACTTTTCACATCTTTTTTAAGTCCATAAAACTGAACAAGTCGTGCAATAAACCCGCGACTATACAACGACTTGAAAACCAGCCTTCGGGCATCGTATTAGATATGTGTACAGAAGAGCACAATCATTCTTTTGTACACAGCAGAGTTTTTGACAGAAACTTGATAGGTGATGTTCGGCTGTGCAGATTGATTTTGATGTAACATAGGAAACTGATTCAACATGAACAACGCTTTTACATAATGGTAAGACATTTTTGTTTTGTCTTCAAGCCAAAATTGTGGATAGTTTGAAAATGTATATTTGTATATTTATATCTTTTTTCTACACGATTGCAGTAGACGAATAGATGGCCCACTTGAGGGAAAGCGATTACCATCGCCTATGGGCATTGGCAACACCAAAGTAGAGACTGAAACCTGGTCAGTAATGCCGGAACACAACTGAAGGTTGTTATGGCGGCATAATCTAGACCAGGGGTAAAACTTTTAGTGAAATTATTTTCGAGTTGCTATAAGAACTTCATAGTTTGCAATTAGTCAAAGACTTTAAATTTTCCTGAGTCTAGATTTTAATTTTTGTTGAATATTATATGAGATTTGTCTTATTAGTCTTTATTATTTAACTATTTCAATCAGTGCAATACGATGAATATTAGAAGTCCATGTAATCTTTTGTCAACGCTAGCAGAAGTGTAAATACACATTTGGTATGCATTGAGGTGGCGCAATAAAACCGACTTGTTTTGAGTCTCGATTGATTAAATGTTAGTTTTAATATTTTAAGAAGTCCCTTGAAGGAACAGCAAAAAAATATTTAAGATGTCGCTCCAAATTTTTTAGGATTTCAAAAATCTCCAATAACTTAATTTTTTATTCGATTTTTTCTTGTTACGTTATAATTTTATATTCCAAAAAATAACCTTTCTGAACTTAAAATTTGTATTTTAAAAGGTCGCCCATAAGTTTTTTAAATATACTAGTGCATTATTTTCGACTTTTTTGAGCGAGATTACTATTTGCATACTATGCATATTGTGTATTTTAATTACGAATGTACGATTTTATAGGCTCACAAAGATGCGGATGTTTTATATCACTAAGAAGTTTTGCTTCTGTACGATTATTTATTCAGGTTTCTCCGGTACTGCGGTATCAGGGCAAGCGTCAAAACGAAGAACTTCAACCATTTGGAAGTCGATAGACTTTAATACGAGTTTTGCGGTGTTTGCAAACATTACCGACAAATCTGCAATGTTTTTCTTTCAGTTTTAGTACTTTGTTTCTACCTTATTACATTGACTTCGAGTGATTGCTGAGATTTGAAATCTCATCTCATATGAGTGAGATTTTGTTTAAAGGAAATTATTTTTTTTGATCTTGTCTTAATGACAAGACCAAGACAAGATCTGGTTACTAGGTGGAGGTTAAAGGGACTATGTAATAATATTAGCCCATAAATGCGCCACTACTGGGCTCGGGTCTCCCATTATAGGGGAAACGGACAATATACCTGCCACACTTGTCCAAGGCGGCTTGACAGGTTTGACACATCGGTTATCTCGATGTCCAGGTTGCATCACGATGTTTTCCTTTACCGTTGTTAGCACGTGGTAATTGTAACAATCGGGGGACTATGTGCTTTAAATGCAAATTGTGATAAATTGATTGATTATGAATTTGATTGATATATATATATAATATTGATTGATGATAATTGATTATGAATGATGAAGAAAACACCGTAAGAAAACTGCGACTAAGATGACTATCGTATGACTGATAACAGCAGTGGATGTAGATATGAAGAAGATTTGTATGGATTTGCATTGCTACCGCTGGTTGAAAATATCATTATTCAGGAATGGTTTCCTTACTCGCTCGGGATTAGTCCGAAATGGGAAAATTTGCCAGGTGGTAGGGCATTTGCCCGACTGGATAGCTACCCCCCCGGTCCAAAATATGTCGCCACCTTGAGGTGTGTTCCGGCATTAGTGACCAGGTTCCAGTCTCGCTTAAGAGAGCAGTAGCGCATTTGTAGCACCTTTAGTGTTGCAAATGTCCATAGGCGATAGTAACCACTTTCCATCAAGAGGGCCGTCTGCCTGTCTGCTGAACCCCTGCAATAAAAAAATAAAAAATAAATCCATTGGCGATATTGTCTATTTTCTACCAGGTACGTTATTTGTGGTTTATATGTTCGTTCTAGAGTAATGGTCCCCAAACTATTTTGTCTCATAGACTCCTTACCAAATTCACTGCCTTCTTCGGTGTCTATCTTTTCACCGACTCTAAAAATATGATTTGATCGATTTATAGGAAGTTATTTTTTTAAATAATTATATGATAAGGAACACTGTCATACGGGAACGTTGCAATTCAAAGAAGATGTAATAACAAGATTTGGAAAAGAAATCTCTCGAAACGAAAGTGAATATCCCGTCGCTGTATATTCTAGTTTAACATAAGATTATACATGAATTTAGCTGAAATCATTGTATAATCAATGTCTGTAACACTGCTTGTATAAATGCCAGAACGTGCTTTTGCATACATTATTAAAATTGTATATTGTACGAAATTTATTTGAATAGCACAAGTCCGTTGAAGACGTGTGTGTTAGTTCAACATGCTCAGTTTGTAATCGTTTAGACTTAGTAATCATTTCGTGCTGCACTGTTCTATACGCCTAAATAAGTAAGTAAATATTTTATTTTATATGATATACAAACAGATTATATAAACAGATTACAATTACAGTTACATTAATAAGAAAGTACATAGTATTGAGTTACACTGTGACCCAAAAAAGTATACATACACCCCAAACTTACAAATAGACATTGTTTTGTGTGTATGGTAAGTATTTGGAAGGTTTATAAATGATAATTGTTACAATGATAAGTTACGTAAGTGGACTGAAAACCTGTTATTTTAAAATTGTTTACACTATTTTTTTAAACGTAGATGTGACTTTTGAAGTACAGTGTAAACTCCATGTAACGTCACTCGATTAAACGACCAACTCCTTAAAGGGTCGGAATTACTTGGCTTTAGTTAATTTAGCTTGAATTTCATATAATGATACACTCTATCTAGCATTACACCCACTCTAAATAACGACAGCAAATAAGTAATAAAAAATCACTTTTAAGTTATCAAAGTTAGTAAAAGCTGCGCAGCTGTGTACATTCTTTTATCGCTTTATTATCCTAGCCTATAATAAACTCGACTGTTGGCGTGATACATAGCGAAATTTCAAAGAAATTCCGATATATCGAAATTTCTAAGCACCTACTTCTTTTAACATAAAGATGCCTCAATATCACAAGATATGAAAAAAGTAAGTAAAAAATATAACAAAATTACCGGTGTAGCAAAAGACGCCGTACAAAAATAACAAGTTTCTCTCCAATTAACGACATCTCTCTATAACGCTATAAAATGCACAGTCCCTTCAGTGTCGTTATATAGTGTTTACACTGATTACCGAATTTGGGTACTCAAAAGACAGGAAATGTACGACAACATCGTATTTTAGGGTTATAGTAAGATATGAAATATTCAAAAAGGATTTGTTATTTTTTAAAAACAAGCTTTAAAATAAACATCCGTTACTGGTGAACTAGAATTTAAATACAGGCAGCATAAAGTGAGTTAATGAAAAAAAGTGATTGCAAATTAAAAACAAAACTGCCGCCGGAACTGTTCAATTAATTCGCTTGAACGGTGGCTCGAGCAATCAACTAGGAAGTGTTCCTACCAACTAATAATGTTCCGTTTAACGACAACGATAAAAATACGAATAGCCCTAAAGGTCATTCATTGGGGCATTGACTAAACATTGCACGTGGTAGCCCCCTCTTGGGAGAATGTACGTGAGTATCGCAGAGGGAGAATCTAATAGAGAACTAATCCGAGTGTTCGAATTTACTTTGTTTACTATTGACCATCATAAACATCAGCTCACTCTATTTATTACATTTTAATGTTTATTTCAACTTTAAATTCACTAAAATGTCAAAACCTCGTATGCAATAAAAATTGTGTCGCTTAATAATATTATTAAATATAGAAGACCAGAAGACTGCCGTTACTAAGGAAGCAACCAAAGCATCATAAGAGCATAATATAATGCAAATATATAGGCAATTACAGTTTTATACAACTATACCTAATAATTAATTCCTCCTGATGTACCTGTGCAGTAAACCAATTTTAATAGCGAGCGATAGTGAGTAACACTTTTCCGCTTGCAAAGGAAGTTGAATATAGATTATTTACATGTCGAAAAGCGATCTGTACTTGTCTGCGTATACAAAAACTACCGTTCAGAATTAAACGTTGTGTCAAATTTAAAATATAAGGCGTAAAATTAATAACAACGGACACCTCAATCAATTAAATTATATTTCGCAACAATTTTTTCATACTTATGCCACCTCTATATAGTACTCCCTTTGCAGTAGGAATAGTGAGTAGGGCTATATAGATGTTTAACAACATTTTAACAACAGCAGCCCACAGCCATGTCGTTGTGTTACGCTCGAGTATACTTAATTTAAGAGAACACACTGTAGACCCAGCACCCTTGTCCAAAGCGAATTTGCAAGTTTAATACATCGATAATCTCAATATTCGGGTATTCTTGCAATTTATTTCTGTATTGTCAGCATTAAATAACCATAGGCAGGCCTTTTTTGTCACTTCTCTTTTGGGGGTGCACGCGAGTTCTCAAAAGTTGTAAGTCTGTAGTTTATTGTACGCGACGCGGTAACTATTCGGGAAAGATATATTAGATTTTGTATTTGGATAATTCTGGCCTGTTAAAAACATTCAATTTTTTTTGTAAATGTTATCAAAATTGTTTTCCTTTCATATGTTTTCAAATTATTTAATTTTTCAGTTTTTATGGCAATTTTTTATATTTTCAAAATTTCCTTTAAGGCCACTGCGTGCCCGCCCCTACTTGCCCTTCAAAACAGGTCCTGACTATAGGTATATATCTAATAGATCAGGAAAACTGCTTTTGCTAGTACGTGGCTGCCTGACGGTCCATCTAAGGGATAATAGCTGTTTTGGTCGCCCAAATTAAAAGAAAAAAATAGTCGAAGAAATAGCGTCGTACTTACATGTGTGTTTCTTACATAGATATACATGTATCTTAAAAAAATATTAAAATAACATTTTCTTAAATTTAAAATAAACCATCCCAATCAAATAAATTACCGCGCGTAAAACCGTTAAAACGTACTTTTATTATAATAAAAGAACATTTTGAAAATTTGTACGCAACTTTTTCAGCAATTATTATTATTGCTGTACCGGCATAATAAAGATATTTGCAGCACCAAAAGTCTCACTAAACTGCTTATTGAAAACAGATGGGAAAATTTTTAAACATTGACGCTATCTCACTAAGTACTCGCTATAAATATCCTTTTAAATAAAATTCTATTAATAAATAAGAATTTATAAAACTATAAGAGAGATTTCTAAATAAATACTATACTTTATTATTTAAACTTTTAAACCCCTTACTTCTTTTCCTTGATAGTGAGATACACAACATTTGATACCCTTCAACCCTCCACCCCCCTATGACGGAGCTTTCACAGAAAGTACAGCAAGCGTTCACTTCAGTCGCGCGTCGCACTCCTGCGAGTACAGTCGCGTATAAAAGTCCTGTTAACTTTCGTTACGTCACTTGCCCGAGGGTGAATCCATTCGTAGATAGTGGGTGGTGATAATATAGTGGGATGGTGATTCGATGATACCAGTGCGATGGTGCGACGACGTATTATGCGTGGTGGTGCCACGCATGTGTGCACCACGCTTTTATGGCTGATCACCTGTTTCAACGGTAAGTTTGGAAATTTATGTGGGTTCCCAAGGCTTGTTACGGTTCGTTGGTCGTATCCGTTGGTAACGGCTACAATAGGAGAGCTTGTGCCATGTTTATGTAGGATTAGAATTAGCATTTGGTTTGTATTTAAGGGGTGAGAACATAGACTAATTCTATATAAAAAAACTATAAGTTCTAATGCGTGCGGTTTCTATGTTAACTCTTAGTAGGTACTTTAGAATCTCTTGAATTGTTGTTAAATGTAAAATAAATAATATACAAGTATTATTTTGTTATAATAATCATCTTTTTTAAAAGCAATAATTTTAAAAATATTGCTACTCAAATGTAGTACATTAAAAAAAATACGGGTTAAATAAATCCTTTAATGAGTGTACTTTTTTCTATCTTTAATACTTTAAACAAAATGTTTAATTATTTTTTCATAAACAACTTCTTAAAATCGTAAAGCAAATTTAAAAGTAGAGTACATCAAATGAATAATCTAAAACGAACGTTTTAAAGTGAGATAAAATTTGTGAGGAAAATAGAGAAGAAAATAAATTTCCTCGCAGCTACTTCCGGACATATAAAAATTCAGTGGATGTACAGAGTGGTCCGGAAAATCAAATTTCTCTTTGAGGCACCCAGTTTCTAAACCGAACTTATTTCAGCAAATGCCTTTGAAACTGAACGTTTTTACCTCTTTTAGAGATGCTTTTAAAACAGCTTGAAACTTTTTTCTTCACTTTAAAAGTATATTCAAAGAGAATTTTAATCAGCCGTGAATTTTTCACAAGTCTGATATTGTCTATGATATTAATGCAGACTCTATTTAAAGCAGCATATCATTAATGTAAATTGATTAATTCTAGACTTTGAATCTTTTGAAGTTTAAGATTTAATTTACTGAAGTAGCTTCTACATCGAAATTATTGTATCTGAAGAAAGAGAAAGTGAAAAATTAAACTTTAATAGCCTTAAAGTTATCGTATGGAGTTTTGCCGTTTGACTTCATAAGGCAAATAAATCGCTCGTAAGTCAAATGAATGATTAGTAAGATAATGATCATGAGTCGTTTTGTAGTTTATTCGAGCAAACTTTCAGAAACAGAGATACAGAATTCTAAAATCATTTTTTATGATTATGCGTCTATAAATAGCAGGTTTTTTTAAAATGTTTTGACAGATTTTTATTTACAGATATATTTAGATGATTCTGTGGGTCTGGGAATATCTATGGTTCTAATATAATTCTTTTCTTCCACCTTTTTTCAATTATTTGAGGCGGGTCTATATATCATTTCCTTACATACTTCTCTACTCTGGTATACGTCCTAAGTCACACAACGAATTCTCATATCACCCTTCACACAATCCAGTCATCTCCTTTTTGCTCATTCTCCTTTCCTTCACATTTGTATCCTTCCATGTTGCACTTTAACATTATTTTTGTCACGTGACTCATCCTTCTTCATTAAAGCCCATACCACTTTAATCTTGTTCCTCTTCAATTTTCAGTCACGGATGCAAGAAAGATCCCCTTATGTACTCATTTCTCACCTAATCCATTCTGGAACACATTCATCTCAACATTCTCGTCTCGGCTGAGTGGAGATGTTTGTGGCTTATCACTTAGTGGCCTGACATTTGGACCCGTATAACATGGCCGGTCGTATGACAGATTTATATGTCTGACCTTTTAGTTTCAGTGGCATTAGTTTGTCGCATGTTACGGCGATTAGTCACCGGTTAGTAATAAGTCGTGGTAGCGTTATGGCTAGCGCGTGCGTCCCAAGCTCAAAGGGCGCGGGTTCGAATCCTAGCTGGAACGTACATGCACTACTTAGGCAGTTTTCACATATTCTTATAACTATCAAGTGCTAACAACGATAAAGGAAAACATGGTGATGTGCATGCACATCGTAACTAGATGAGTCAAACCCGCCAAGCCGCTTTTAACAAGCGTGGAGGGTATAGTCTGTTTCTCCAACAGTCGGAGGACCGAGCCCATCCGATTAACTGTCTCCACTTTAGTCATGGTTCGCATGTGTATGTGGCAATTGCATGTGGAAAGAATGTATGATGAAAGAATGGCTGAACAGATATACAGTGCAAAAGTGGATGAATGCAGAAGTCGCGGAAGGCCACGAGACACTTTCCATGATCAAATTGATCGTGTATTAGCAGAAGGTGATTTCAGGAGCCTTAAGAACAGACGAGCGTGCATGACAAAAACTATGAATGTCAAAAAAGCAAGTGAGGTGAGTAAGAATAAGCCTGTATGGATGGCGCTCTGTTGTTCATGCCTACCCCGCAAGGGACCTGGTGTCAAGTTATGTATGTATGTATGTACTTTAGCCATGCCACATTTATTCTTCGTGTTACAGCTTCTCTATATTACAATGATGTCTCCTATATTACAATAATGGCTATGATCTAATTGCCATCTAATCGATTACACCGATTATAGTTTTTTTTTTAATTATAACATGACTAGGGGAGATATATTTTCCCCTAGTCACGGTGTTGGTAATGTCCAGAAATTGACATTTTGTCAATTCATTAAATATATTAAGAACTCGTAATATATTTTGTAGTCACACAATAAAAATAATTGTTTTTTTGTTAAATATTTTATTTTGGATGTATTTTTATTTAAAAAAAATATTTTTTCTATTATATTTTACTAGCTGTCCCGAAAGACGTCGCTCTGCCCAGTTAAAAATAGGGGTTGATCATAGATAGTTGAACATTTAGGGTTATATCTATTTTTTAATGCTGTATCATTAAAAAATAAAAAAGTATATCTAAAAACTAAAAAAAAATAGGAGTGGACTACCCTTAACATTTAGGGGGATAAAAAATAGATGTTGACCGATTCTCAGACCTACCCAATATACACACAAAATTTCATGAGAATCGGTCAAACCGTTTTAGAGGAGTATGGTAACTAACATTGTGACACGAGAATTATATAATATATAAGATAAAAATGTCTCTCTCTATTTAAAAAAATAAATACTTGCATTTTATGATTAGTAACAATAATCGGCAGACAAACACACCTCGAAGCTTAGCAAGCTAGGTTTGTGTTATGGGTAATATACAACGGACCACTTTAGGGTCGATCCCAGACACCCAGCCCAAAGTAAATAACGGAAAATTCGTTTACGAAATTCACTATCCCCGGAAACTACTCTAGAGCCTCTGCGTTAGGGACTTAGCCCGCTCAACCAGAGAGGCCGTCTGATATATTATTTGTTATTTTGTAGCTACAAAATAAAAAAAATGAAGATTTCCTACTATTTTGAATAAATGAATAAAATTGAGTTAAATAAATTAATAGAAAAAGTTTTTTTAGAAGAGTAATCATTCTCAAAATTAACCTACAATATTCCTAAGGAATTTGTAAATAGGTCCATAAAATATTAAATTATTTTGCTACTATTTGTCTAATGATGTTTAAAAAATACGAATCATATTTCAAAGACCTTCTTAATTGTGTCTTGAGATGTTAATATTTATATATTCCAAAGACCTTTTTTTACATCATTAAAATAATTGTATCAAAGTGATTTATATTGTGGACTGAAGAAATTTGAAATTCTTAAAAACGTAAAAGTCAAATCCTATGTAGTAATAAAATCAATGCTTAAAAATATCCCCAACAACTTTATTCAACAGAGAAAAATATCGGTTTCAGTACAAATGAAGGAAATGAACAAGAGAAACCTTCACCTAAATCGAAATAAATTCGGCAACGAAAAATATCTTTCGGGTTCGTTATCTTTGTTTGGAAGAATTGCCTTTTTTAGATAAAAAAGTATTTGAGAGCCTTTGAAATAAGAGAATCAAAACGTGTTGGAGTAAGTTTCGGTTGATAACTTCTCATGATTTGAGAAATATATTACAGCAGCGGAAATGTAGAAAGTTTTCATAATACACTTACTGGAAATATTGAATTTAACATGAAAGTTACCTGTTCAGATTCAGTCCTATTTCGGACAACAACTTTGTTTCTTCTTTTTTCCATATTTGAACTGCTAAGAGGAAATTTACGCTTTTCTGACTATCTTACCTCTCCAGCAGTAGTACTGGAAGATGAAATAGAGGCTGTTATAAAGCTGCGAGTGAAGAAAGCAGCATGTCGATATGACCGCATAACCAAATGTTCGCTATTGCTGGCCCATAAAAGCACGATACCTAGACTGAGGGGATTGGTTCATGCTTAGAGCAAAATAGGGTTTCGAACACAAATAAAGTTATAATTTTTTCATTAAATTCCTCTTTATCTTTTAATAATATAACGATTTATGTAAGTGTATTGTATAATGTTTTATTTACATATATCTTATTTGTAATTTTTTTTCATTTACATACTTTATTATAAGTACACAATATAAGAAAATAAAATTGATATTATACAACTAAACTAAATAAAACTTTACATACAAATTAAAATCTGTCCGTTGGAAACGTGCCCAAAAGACTAGCTACATTACCTCTTTGTTTGGCAACGCTAATACGTTGTCCGAGGTATAGACCAGTCTTTTGGTCACCCGAGACCTCTAGCATGCCTTTCGCTATGTCCCGATAAACTTTTAAAATCCATAAATCTCTATCAATGTATGCCACTAAACTGAATGGCACGCCCATCTCGATAAGAGCATCCTACACTACCTTCACGTAGACGTGGTCTACATTCAGAAAGTAAGTAAGTTAGAAAGAAAGAAGTACATACATAAGTCACCAGTTAATTTTTGTATCAGAAACAACCTGTACATTCAGTCTGTATACCTCTGAAATTGTTGCCTCAGATTTATTAGGTACATAGTTCCGAAATATTCATCAACGAGATTTCTGAAGATGGACGCACGTGAAGACTTGTATAGTACGTAAACATAATAGTAACTATTATTAAAAGGTTATTTATTTTTTAATTAATCTTAAAATTCAGAAATATTACAGTTTTAGATAATTTCATTGATCGTCCAATCTTCTTTGTATAGTGTGAGTCGTATTAAAACTACGCAGAATAATTCATAAAGACCTGTATAATCGTTTACTGTTTTTTCTATTCTAAATGTTTTAGATAATTTATAAAATACAAAATATCAAAATTAATTAAACTCAGCGGTCTATTAGTTCTAACATCATTAACCTCAACAAAATTCATCAACACAACATTATCAAAGACCTTCCTTGTCTCAATAAAGTTATGCGCCGAAACTTCTGTCATCACAGCAAATATGTTCATATACCTTGAAACTACATCAAAGTAAATTAATTCTGGTGCGTATATCGCACCCTTAACAAAGCTAAAACATAAGTTTGTTAAGGTCAAACTGCCTACCCTTAGGGACCCGTTACACTGACGACGAAAGCTCAACAAGTTCTCTTCCTTTATGTTGTTTTATTTAAGAAAACGAACTAAATAATTACGATCTATTGCTTCGAATATAGGATATTGCTATCCTTGTAAAGATAATAATCTTTTGTAATTATGAATTATGACGTGTAGATAAAATCATGTTCTATTTTAGAAATAAATCGATTACCCGCTTCACTATTGATTTGGCTACTTTTATAGAAGAAGCAGACGAAAAAAGAAAAGAAGCTAAAGAAAGAAAGAATGAAAGAAAGAAAAGTATTTATTCAGAACCACATAATATACACCAATACGTACTTATAAATAAGATAATATAATTAAAATGATGTTCTGAATCGGTCTTAACTCAGCATGATGCTGGTTGGCTCAACCAGCGCTGGTCTTCCGTTAGGGCCGTTCAAGTGACTCACGGATAGACAAAACGAAACAAACACAAAACAAAACAAAAACAAAATAATATGACTATTGAACTATTTCAAACAAATATATATAAAAAAACTACATCATTAATATGTACAAAAAAAAACTGATATAAAAACTAATGCTACGAAGAGAATCTATAAAAAAGAACATAATGTAATAAGGAACATAAAACTTAAAAACTAAAAAACTATAACAATATCAATTTTATATTTTGTCTGTCAGTCTGTCAATTTGTGTCAAATATGCAGCATATAATAAATAGGAAATATCTAATCTGAGAATAATCATGGTTATATAGACAACAAGAGATGGAAACATTAAAGTAGATCAGGCAGATCCTGCGCATGAAACCAACATCATTATATGGCACTAGTACCATGTACAAGATCCGCCTGACTCACTTGATGATCATATATAATTTTTTTCAATTTTGCTCTAAACCCGTGTATATTTTGCAAGTTTAATAGGGGGTGGAATATTGTTCCAACATTTTGTCGCAGCATAGCGAAAACTACCCCTAAAAGCAACCGTCTTATGCCGTGACGTCGTAAGCTGCATAGCACATTGTCGCAATTCAGTCGATCTCTGTGAAGTAAACCACGAAAGTTTATTGTATAAGTATAATGGGGCTTTATACTTGATGACTCCGAAAAGTAAGCAGGCTAGATGCAATTTTCGGCGGTGCTTCATTTTTAACAAATAACGAACAACGTTGTTTGTAATCTATCTATATATAATTTTTCTACATATCTAGGATGCTATAAAATGTTTGATGACATTAGTGTCTGTTTATTAGTGTATATTTTTTTGTAACAATAAATGTATCTTCTGCATTCTAACCTATATCATTTGAAAAAAAACCTTTCTCAACAATAAGTGTGCTCGTTGTGTAATCTTTATATCTTTATTACAAGCTTTCTATTAAGTTGCAATTGATGTATGTAAGTTCGGGTGGAATTTTGCAAGTTAAATTTGACTTACTTCCCGGTTGCTGATTGAGATGAAATTTTTCACGCATATGTATATCGCGTGAGAATGCAATCATATGGTACCACGGAGCTGATCTGATGATAGAGTTGGAAGGTAGGAATTCCTGTACTAAACTAGATAACTCGTCGTATTTTGGCTCATTTTACTTGTCTTGGCTAGCACTCTGCTGCTACATGATATCCAGGATCTCAAAATCTTGTATTTAAAAACCTTTTTAAATAAGTTTATTTTTATCTATGCTTTGGTACAACAAATCATACACAAAATAGCTACCACGGCTTATATTATAAATTTCTAATCATGGCATTTCTGTAGATTGAAGCTATTTAAAAGAAACAACTGCAATAGACTGTAGAAACGATAAAGAAAAAGATGCAATTTTCTTAGATTTCTTGTCTGTTCGTTCGGCCTTCACGTAAAAACTACTGCGCTCCTTCGGTTCGCTTTTCGTTGATCGACATCCAGTTCTTAGACTTAAAATCTACGCTACTTTGAATCCTGGGAGACGCGCCGGATTTTTTTGCGAAAGATTTAATGTGGCCAGATTAGAAAAAAACGAATTCCATTATGATTACTGATTGATAGCAAAATATATTAAAAAATTGTGTCATATTTTTGTCCCGGGAATAGCGCGGGAATTTTGCGGTTTGTAGTGGTTCGGGTGCATTAAAATTAGTGTATTCCGAAACAGTTTTCTCTAAAACGGTATAAATAATACGGTACTTTGTGCGCCGGGAATCCCGCGGGAATTTCAAGTCAAACGTGTACTAAATCATGGGCACATCTAGTTATAACTATTGTTATTCGAAGCAAACGCTCTGATATCAACTCAGATTAAACGCTCAGATGATGATGTTGCCTACTTGAAGAAAATTAAACGATTAGAATGAATCAATCTATCTACCTTTATTTGCAAAACACAAGTAAATGAATAGATAAATTATTACATAATGTGAAATTTTCAGTATGTTTTGTCATTCACATGACTTTCATTGTCTTGAAGCTATAACCCTACACTAATGTTTCCAAATTATTTGGAGTAATTGTCAGGTGATAGGGTATTTGCCCGACTAGATAGCTACCACTCCTGGTCTAGAGTATGTCGCCATAACAACCTTAAGTTGTGTTCCCGGCATTAGTGACCAGGTTCCAGTCTACCTTAATAAAGCAGCAGCGCATTTGTAGCACCTACTCGTATGGTGTTTGAAATGTCCATAGGCGATGGTAACCGCTTTCCATTGAATGAGCTATCTTCCTGTCTACTGAACTCCAGCAATTAAAAAGGTAATTATGAATGTCAAATAAACAAAAAAAGAATTGATAAAATAAAAAACAAGTCAAAGTAGTTAAATTTAAAAATTTCAATTTCTTTATCTTATTTTATTGTATTATTATATGTATTAACAAATATCGCCACGCTTTCATATCTTATCCGACTTGCGGTATTCCCGAATAAAGCGGCCGGCCCTGATTTTTCTTTTATAAACCCACCAATATTTCATTCGCAACGATCATTAACGTCAGGCCCAAGATGGTTTGCGCGTAAAATATGTTATTATACACATACAGAACACTCGAGTCTACGGTAACTTTACATAGTCGTTCAAAAAACCTTTCTTTATGCTTACACCACTTATTTTGTTGGTCAGCGGTATAAAAATTTGAATAATTAGGCATAAGTGCCACTTTGATGTTGGAAGCGAAGCGAAAAACTATATAAATTCTATTTTTTTTAAACTAAGATTATATCGTAGAAGTAGAATATTCGAGACTGATAGTCACCTAATAATTATCAATAAATAGCTGTCCCGGCAAAATTCGTAACGCATCAGAATCAATAAATAATAAACCCCAGGAAAAAAACTTCACTTTAAATTTAATTTGATTTCTGAACGACTTTAAAATTTAATTGATTTCTAAACGACGGGACGCACATCAAATGTTTGACAGGTAGGAATAGTTTCTAAGGTAAAGCGAAATTGTTATTTTTACAATATTCCAAGCATTTATTTCCTATTTACTCACCTTTTAAACCTTACCTGGACCTTCACAAAAACTTCTAAATTAAAATTAGCTAAATCGGTCCAGGCGTTTTCGGGTCTTAGCGAGACTAACGAAAAGCAATTGATTTTTATACACCTATGCTAGCCCTAGGCCCCGGAAGACGTTGTCCCGCTCTGAAAAAACAAAATCTAGGACCCAATCCCAGCGCCACCTACTGGTTCCAATTGTGGATTTAAACAAACCGGGGACCCACTCAAACACACAAAAATAAAATCACCCAAAATCGGTCCAGGTGATTAGGATGATTTTGGAACCCGATATCAGCGCCACCTACCGGTTCCAACGGGATAAAAAGTATCCTTTGTCTGTCTACTGGTTCTAACACGACTTTCTTTTATGTATATAGATAGATAATAAAAACTTTGGAAAGAAGAGAAAGAAGACTATGTTGGTATGGGCATATAATAAGGAGGGATGAAAGTCACGTGACAAAAATAATGTTAAACTACAAGATGGATGGGTACAGATGTAAAGGCCAAAAAAAGATGGATGGACTGCGTAAAGGATGATATGATGATCTGTGGTGTGACAGAAGATGTATGTCCATCTATTATCCATCTATTTATATATATAATTTATGTATTTATTATTAAAACGTAATTAGTTTGTACTATATATTACGTATACCAACATCGCCATTATCATCTAAATTCATTTCTGGGGTTGTCTTGAACAGATCGCTTTTTAGCGATAAGACCGCCCTTTGTACATAACTAGAATAACTTTAGTCTTAAGTTCATGTTTGTATTGGTATACAATAAAGAGTTATCTATCTATCTATGTCAGAATAGTGGAGTATGGAAAGCAAATGCATATTGTGCCCCATAATTGGGATATGGTGCAAAAAAGAGAGAGAGAGAGAGAGATAATAAAAACTGTAACGGGGATTTCTAGAATGGTTTAACTGTAGTAAGATATACGAACCGGTTGTAAAGCGCTTCCAATAGGTAACGATCGTAAAGCTGTTTAGTTTGCTTGTCTCATAATGTTCACCCGATTAACTAAGCCAGAGATACGTTTGTTTCGGAACCTATGCGGGGTACGGTAGCGGATGCCGGCCGCGTTTCCTGCGCCGTGTGTGCCCGATACCGCCCTTTATAAATCACTTGTCCAAACTGACTATTTGCGCTTTTGTTCTGGTTTTATAAAGCTTTTAACTTTAACCGTACATGAAGCATACTAGAGAAATAAAATTTCAAATTTCCTCACTATACTTACAGTCTCATTCATATTGAGTGAGGCTAAGTACGAACATGAAGTCGTGGTAGCGTAATGGTTAGCGCACGCGCCCCTAAATTGAAGGGCGCGGGTTCGATCCTGACCGGAATGCATGCACCTCTTAGTCAGTTTTCTGATCTGTGCATATTGTTACAATTACCACGTGCTAAAAATGGTGAAGGAAAACATCGTGATGCAACCTGCACATCGAGATAAACGATGTGTCAAACCTGCCAAGCCGCCTTGGACAAGCGTGGCGGGTATACTGTCCGATCCCCCTATAATGGAAGGCCCGAGCCCAGCAGTGGGACATTTATGGGCTGACATTATTATAAGTACGAACTTACTTCTTTAAGGTTCTTAAAGGCGCCTAGAGTCTTACTTAACTCATTATGAATAAGATCGTTTGTAATTTTTGAGAAAAACCGACGGGGATAGTAATGGATACTAGTGATCGTCCAGTGGTCGAAAATCGACCATAAGTAATTTAAATTACAAGTTTGAACATTATTAAGGTTCTGTTGTCAAAGATTATACTTCTATAATCACAGATTTCGCCAAGGCTACACTGTTAATTTCACTTTAACAATAAACAAAAGAGTAAATATGCGCGTGTGTGCCAAATGCATGGTAGTGAATGTAATGTTTTTTTTATTGATTTAATGTATTTTTTATGCATAATTTAAAAAAGATAACAATAATAATAAAAAGATAAAGAGATTAACATTCTGCACTTCTTCTCTATATAAATATAAGTGTGAAAAATTACATATTCCTCAGTCCGCGCAATTTTCGTAAAAAGGGGTACATAGTTTTTCTCTCACGTATTAATTTTTCAAATACTAGTTGACCCGGCGAACTTCGTACCGCCATAATTTCTGAATTCGCAAAAGACTTTGTTTCATGACACAAAAACAAAATCACCATAATCGGTCCCGGTGATTAGGAGGATTCTAGAACCTGATCTCAGCGCCACCTACCGGTTCTAATTGCACATCTAAACCATCCGGGAACGCACCCAAACACACTTAAACAAAATCACCAGAATCGCTCCCGGTGATTAGGAGGATTCTAGAACCCGATCTCAGCGCCACCTACCGGTTCTAATTGCTCATCTAAACCATCCGGGAACCCACTTAGGCACACATTCATTCATTGGTGCTCCGCTCCTATTGCTTTTAGCGTAATGGTATATAGCCTATGACCTTCCTCGATAAATGGGCTATCTAATACAGAAAAAAAAATTAAATCAGACCAGTAGTTCCTGAGATTAGCGGGTTCAAGCAAACAAACAAAGAAACAAACTTATCAGCTTTATATATTAATATATATAAGATTAAACTCTCTCACCGATACCACACCCTGTCAAAATCTCTGCTTCTATTATGTTACGTTGCAGAGAAATTACATTCAGTCTGTTTAAGAAATTAAAGGTTTTTAATTGTCCCACGGGAACTCTTTAATTTTTCGGGATCAAAGTATCATATATGTTGACCAGGGATATAAACTATCACCATACAAAATTTCATGTATATCGGTCCAGTCGTTTTGGAGATTTGCCGGTACAAACAGACAGACAAACAGAGAAACAAAAAATTTGAAAAAAAAACCTAAATTAGTTTTATTCTACTTCTTACATCCCCTGACTCGGTTTTTAGCATTTTTTTCATTGTACAGAAATTTGACCTCTACAATTTTATTATATGTATAGATAATCATGACATATGCCTTATAATATTGACTCTTCTATAGTCGTCCCGTTTGCACGAAAGTAGGACATACGAAATAAAAAGTATAGTATCATATAAAAAAGTTAAGTGAAACAAACATCATAAAACGACGATACAAGCTTCAAAAGTTCTATTCAAAGAAACTTTTGGATGTAACATTAATTACATTAAAGGAATAATACAGTATTTTCTATGTAAATGAAGTCATATTTTCCCCATATAATAGACATTACGCATGCGATAACAATAAATTAAACTGTGACTGCGCTACTACAAACCAAAATTACAAGGTGCGTACATATAATCTTCAGTTCATCAGCAAGTACTGTTTTTATATCAGTATTTAGATCTTAAGCCTGATTTACACTTGAATTGCTTTTGAAATCTACAAAGCAATAAGTATGAGAAAGATTTATCGCTACAGGAGTAGAGAAAGAATAAATTTTTTAGCGGCCGAGCGGCCTGTCGTTAGAGGTGACAATATAACCCACAGCTAGGTGGTAGAGTTTTTGCCCGTCTAAATGGCTACCTCTGGTTGAGAGTATTCTGCCATTATAGTCTCATATTAGAGAGCGACAGTGCACTGGTAGCACCTTTGGTATTCTACTATACTTTTTATACAACATAATATGGATTTTAACATTCTTTGACTCATTCACTCTCACATAATCACACATACATATTCTTACGTATGCAAACTTACAGATACACAGACAATACATCACATCTAAGCACTTGCAGGGCACATTCTAACATGCCTATGAGTTTGATCCTGGTGAACTGTACTACAGGTTTATTTTTAACATAATTCAAGCACCAGCCTCGTAGTTAACGTTGTTGCAGGTTTTAAATTTCACTGTGTACTTTACACCTGCCAAGGTGCCAGGTGGAAGGATTTTTCCCGACTGGATGGCTACTAACTCCGGTCTAAAATTTGTCGCCATAACAAACTTGAGTTGTGTTGCGGCATTAGTGACCAGGTTCTAATCTCCCTTAAGAGAGCAGCAGCGCATTTGTAGCACCTTTGGTGTTGCAAATGTTTATAGGCGATAGTTACCGCTTTCCGTCAAGTGGGCTGTCTGCCTGTCTGCTGAACTCCTGCAATAAAAAATAAAAACTTAAAGAGTAAATGAAGAATTATGTTATGTATTGCAGATATCTATAGGCGATGGTTACCGCTTTCCATCGGGTGGGCCGTCTGTCTGTATTCTGTAATATAAATAACAATTATGTAGACAATCGAATATCCATTATAGCAATAATGTATTCCAAAAAGATATTAGTTTGAAAAGAAAGTTTTCATATACTATAAATCATAAAGCTTTTACGTATAACTAGGCGTTACTCACGACTTCGTCTGTGTTAAATTTTTACTTTATTTTCATTTTTAATAATTTTATATTAGGCAGTATGAATAACAAGGCATTATTATACCAGATTTGCCCGCCACTTAGTTCGCAAAATATCAAAATATATACAAAAATTCATATTTGTTCATTTGCAAAAACACGTTTTAAATAGTGTTACAGTAATTATACTGTACACATAATGTGGCGAACTTGTCGAGCTTTATCTCGCATAATTAAATAAAATTCCTATATATATAACAAAATCAAAGGCACAGCGGAAGGTAGGAAACGAAAGAAACGACCGATAAGGCGTTTATCAACCACATAAAAGAAAATAGAAGTATCGTGTAGTACAAAGATATGAAAAAGCTGACCGAAAACAGACAATATTGCAGGAGGCTTCACCGATAAGAGCAACTGTATTTCAATTTGGTTGAATAAACCAAATTGACTTATATAAACACAAAATTGAATAATTCAATTAATTGAATAATTGAGTAGTCTAATTAATGGCCAGGTGGCAGGGCATTTGTACGACTGGATGGTGACCATCCCTGGTCTAGAGTATGCCGCCATAACACATAAATAACTACCTTGTGTTGTGTTCCGGCATTAGTGAGCGGGTTTCAGTCTCCCTTAAGAGAGAAGCAGCGCATTTGTAACACCTTTGGTGTTGCAAATGTCCATAGGCGATAGTAACTGCTTTCCATCAAGTGGGCGGTCTGCCAATCTGCTAAGCTTCAGCAAGAAAAAAAAGTTGAAGACAGACTGTAATTTTATTAATATATGACAAAGTATTTATAATCGATCAGATAATTTGTAACAAACTTTGGCCCGGTGATTTAACGGTTATGTATGCCATACTGTATTATAGATGAGAAGTGATTTCTTTTGATCGATGCCTTCTGAATCGACCGCGGCCGTTTTACCCGAACCTTTCGTAATTTATTATTCAGAATGTAGGCAGAGAATACCATATTACCGATAGATACTTAGCGGTTCTAGTAATACCATCTGTTTTTACTTATATGCCAATTTCGACTATGAATTCGTTTTTAATTTATGTGTTTTGAATACTTATATAGTTTGTTGAGGGTTGTCAATTGTCGTAGTCTTCGGTCTCCACTTCAGGTTTCGTCTGCTCCATCGGCCATCGGTCCTGTCGCAGACGTGACCAGCCCATTGCCACTTCAACTTGGTAATTTTGCGAGCTAAGAGGGTTATAGCAGGACTGGGACGAGTCGCCGGAGGTCTGATTTAGACCTTCGGCCACCGTAAGCGGGCGGCGCGGGTGGGGCCTCTAGGGGTATAGAGGTTCTCACTCACCCGCACATGCCGTCGAGATGAGAGCGCGTGTGTTCCGCGCGCGCTCATCTCTCTTCCCGTGGGGCGCGTTACAGACCGCCCCACGCCCGGAAAAGACCGAGAAGTCGCCGGGGGAATAGCTCCCCCGGCATTGGAAGAGGCCCAGTGAGCGGGGCCCACGCCTGCCAGGGGTTGCGGAGCCGGGTAGCCCATTCCCGTAACCCTGGCATAAGGCGCAGGACGGAACACCCAGGGGTTTTAGTGGGTATCCCTAACTGGGGAGTGGCAATAGCGTGGCACCGGTTTTGACCGGGCACGCTAGTGCCACCCCCGATCTGGCGAATCCCACACTATCTCACCGGGTCGCGAGCATCCCCCAGGCTTCTGTGCCTGTCGCGGCTTAGTCCTCAAACGGATTTCCCCTGGCCAAAAAAAAAAGGACTGGGACGAGTGGCGCCGATCTGGGGAGGCCTACGTAAAGCAGTGCACTGTAATTGTCTGACGACAGGCGGCCGAGTTGCAGGAATTAGTATTCCACCTCCGTTCTTAAACGGACACCCGTACATTAAATTTATTTCTTGTTATGAGACCATTGATAGTCATATCGTCTTCCACCCAAGGAAGTACTTGTTGGACCCACCCTATTCACCCAGATCTCTCTTTAAATTTGCGTTTTGTGACAAACATGGTAAAGTTTTTTCTGGGTTATTAAATATCCTGGATTTATCTTCGTTAGTGGAAGACGTCACTAACGTTGAACATGATAAATTATACATTTCAGATATCTTTTGCATATCGTCTTTACCAAACTTAGGTAATGATACCTAATAAATTTTACGATAATCCATTCCTTTCTGTGACTTAAAAAAGTGACAGACAAACATGCAAAAAGTAATTTTTTTGTAATAGATAATTCAAGTTTTCATTAAATATATTTAGATATTTTTCATTTTCTTCGCGCTGTATATTTTATTCTAAGTTTTCAACTTTGGAATGACTTTGTTTAATCCCTCTAATGCCTTGCGTGAAACTGAAAACAAAGTGTTACAGAGCAGGTGTTGTCGAGAACATTTTTAATATTTTTGAAAGTTAAAATTATAAACTCTTTTCAGATAGATCAGAAATATGACTTCGTAATTCTAACAAGTCAGATAGTGTATTCATAACTGTTTGAGAAATAATTAAGCTTATTTCAGGAGTTTTATAGTTGTATTAACAAGAAACTGAATCCTTATTAAATCGTCATGTGTTATGTCTGCCCGTCTGTCTTTCCTACTTTGGTATGATCAATAGGGACGAGATTTTAGCTTCCAAATCGTAGAAAATCTGCGCCCCCTACCTCCACCTGTTGGCCGCCTAGTTAATAAAAACACAAGATACGGGTACAATTCCCCTCGAAAAACTTTTGTTGACGAACTTTCCATCGTTATTTATATACCTACTTTAGGATCAAGTCGTCTCCAGAGTTTGTCGTTGTTACCTACAACTGAACTTTTCTCTTACAATATTGTGACATGGAAGGAGAGGTACATACTTAAGATTGGAAGGAAACACCAGATTTTTCAATTAAAGATTTTTATTGTCTTAGACAGTCGCAGATTCTCCTCTTAAACCACACTAAGCTCCTTCACTGAACTACCCACTAAACTTGTCACTGTCTTCTATTAAACTTCGCTTCCAAGATTCGCTGTCTCCAATTGAACTCTTCGGTAAGCGATTCTTACGCTGCTTATATAGCCGGTAGAATCTTCTGGAACTTATAATTTCGATCTTCTTTTGGTTATTCTTATATTTATAATCTATCACTTTCTAAAAGTTTATCTATCTCTGTCTTTTCCTTCCTGAATCTATTATTCCAGAATGTCAATCTTCATTTCTTTATTCTTTTGTTCATCATCTATCCCTTTCTTAAATCTGCCCTTGTGGTTTTCTTCCAGAAATTTGCATATTTTTCTAAAATCCTTAAATCAACTAGATTATTCCACCATCGCTCGCCAGAATATTAAAAGCTTAACATTGGCTTTACGACTCACAATGGCTTCCAACCCCAGTTCTATATAAAAAAACAAGTCTTTTTTAAACATCCGCAGGCCTATACAAACATCGCATAACGTACTCTGTATTTTCGTCCAAATATATACACATCTACCCACATCCGAACGTTTTAAATATTCATAAGGTAACAACATCATTTTCTCGACAACAGAAAAAAATCTTTAAAAAGAAAACATGTTACGACAATCCATATTTGCTAAGGACATAAAAGCCTTACATTGGATCGAATCAGCTTCCCTCTGGGCAAACAAAACGTTCTCGTTATGGGGATTTTTTATTTTTCTAGCATTGAATTATTGATGAGTTTATTGTATCAGGGAGGATATGTTGCGAATGTGTTTATTTTAAAAATATGTTGCGAAATATTCACAAACGAATGAATGAATGAATGAAAACGGTATTTATCCGTGCAGGAACGGAAAGAATACAAGTTCCTGCGGCCGGGCGGCTTGTCGAAAGAGGCGACAAAATAACCCACAGCCAGGTGGAATGGGATTTGCCCGGCTGGATGGCTACCGCCCTTGGTCTAAAGTATGTCGTCATAACAACCTTGAGTTGTGTTCCGCCATTAGTGACCAGGTTCCAGTCAAGCAGCAGCACATTTGTAGCCCCTTTTGGTGTTGCAAATGTCCATAGGCGATGGTAACCGCTTTCAATCAAGTGGGCCGTCTTAAATAAAAAGAAGAAACATTTTATTGTGTATAAAATGAAAACTACGTTCTTAAAACTAAGTACAGTAAATGTTGAAAACACAAAATTATTTGTCTCAGCTTACCACAGAAATGTCATTTAAATAGATCTAATATATAAAATTCTCGTGTCACAGTTTTCGTTGCCATACTCCTCCGAAACGACTGGACCGATTCTCATGAAATTTTGTGTGCACATTGGGTAGGTCTGAGAATCAGCCAACATCTATTTTTCATCCCCCTAAATGTTAGGGGTAGTCCACCCCTATTTTTTTTTTACCGGTCAGGACGACGTCTGCCGGGACAGCTAGTATGTTATAAAATACAGAAACGGAAAGCACTTGCCAATGTAATAACATGACATTAACAGTGACAGTTTTAAGCACACACAATAACAAGAAATTTTATAGCAGCGAAAAGGTAGCAAACAGGCAGACGGTCCGTTTAAAGCGTTTAAATTGAAAGCGGTAACCATCGCCTATAGGTTTGCAACATCAGAGGCAAACCAACGCGTTGCTAGGCGTTAGGATAGAAGGCATAGGACAAGAAGGATGGTATATAGGGATAGAGAGGTAGGATACAGGAATTGGATAGAGGATAGAAGGAGTATCAGAACAAGCTTGACAAACTTCAAAACTCTGTTCTTGAAAGAACTGCCTAAAGTTGTTCCGTCACCACGAGCATTCGCTTGTGATGTAACGTTATAGATTCGAGCATTACATCGGTGAGGGAGAAGCAAGCATTGTAGTTTGTTAATTCAGCTATAATCTTCTAATATATAAAATTCTCGTGTCACAGTTTTCGTTGCCATACTCCTCCGAAACGGCTTGACCGATTTTGATGAAATTTTTTGTGCTTATCCGGTATCTATGAGAATCGGCCAACATCTATTTTTCATCCCCCTAAATGTTAGGGTTAGTCCACCCCTACATTTTTTTATTTATTTTTTAGACAAAATTTTTAATTTCTATTTTTTTATGATACAACATACAAAAATACATACAATCCTCAATTTTCACCCTTCTACGATCAACCCTTATTTTTTACCGGGCAGGACGACGTCTGCCGGGACAGCTAGTATATGTATAATAATTATATTGTCTTATTATTAGTACCTATCTATTACGACTTCACGCCAACGCTATCTTTGCAATTAGACCTTGTCTATCTAAAGGTTACTTGGAAGAGCTTGCTTTAAGCAATAAAGCCGCCTATTGTACTATCTTTTAGTATTTAAGCTTATTGTATATAGATAGATAGATAGATAGATAACACTTTATTGTACACCATTATAGAAAAACTTACGAACTAGTATTATTATAGTAGGGTACAAAGGGCGGTCTTATCGCTAAAAAGCGATCTCTTCCAGACAACCCGTGGCAAGAATATTCCGATTAGAAGTGGCGATGGTGGTATACATAATTATTGTACGATTACTTCAATTTTATTAATAAATATATAACTATACTATATATACAAATATACACATAAGTTATATACATATATAATATATAGCGATAATATGCAACTATTTAAACATAATAAACATATAGCTATATGCAATATAATATATACTAATTACATAAAATTACATATCATTATATTGCAGATAGAATTTTCTGACTAAGTTCTTAAATATTATTGGGGACTTTGTTTGTCTGACAGCAACAGGCAATGAATTCCAAAGTTGAACAGCCTTAACCGTGAAAGAATTATTTTATATTATATTATATTTTTTCTCTCTAATGTTTTTGTACAGTAAAAAGTATTGTATTATATTATATTGTGTGCAAGGATACAATCTTTATGTATTTTGATACAAATTGTAACGCAACGGCGGCTTTGTCTGACATTGTGGCATCAATGAAATGCTCAAAATCTAATCATAAATGTGACATTACAGGAGAATGCTCGCGCTTAAAGATAATTAAAATAATACCACAGAAGACTACATACAGGTTTATACTGGTTTTAATATAAACAGTAATAAGTCTAATAGGTAAAAGAATCTTACTTCATTAACTCTCTTAAGAGAGCAGCAGTAGGCCATGGTAACCGCTTTCCATCAAGTGGGCAGTCTGCCTGTCTGCTGAACTCCTGCTATTAAAAAAACTCCAGTTGTCATCCACAGCCAGGGCGTTCAGACTTATCCGCGCAGGTGTTCAGTTTACGCTATTTTCACCTTAATGTTACCTGGAACGCCAAGGAACTTTGACTCAGTCAGGCTCATAAAAAAGCCCGCCCTCTTATAAAGGTGGTCAGGTCACTATGGCCCTAGAGTGCTAATCCTTAAAATCTTAAAATATGTACCTTTACCAAGGGACTTATATTTACAGTAATATAGTAGCCAGCATTAGCTGGCTACTTGTTACTGAAATGTTTTTGTTATAACCCAAAAACAGATATGGATTGTGTGAATGCGAGAATACATGTAAGTATGGACGGAAAAGACATATTATGACGTAGCTATTGATTAGACGAAGGTGAGAGAAAAGAGGGTTTTTAAAAACTGAACCTTGACATTATCCATAGGTAGGTATAAATATTTGTATTAGAACATTAACTACAGCAAAACCTAATATCGACCACGATAAGAAACTTATTTTATTAGTCGTAAATCTTCTTGGAATTGGTTAAAGATATCAACTGAATTAAGTGTAGTACATTTTTCTATTTTTATTGGCCAAATGTAGGGATTTATGGCGCTAGATAAACGTTTTACGACATAAATATAAATATGACTGGATATTTCATTGGATTGTCTTTATGTGGTTAAGCGAGAGGATAGATTGATAGAAAGTCAATTTATTCTCGCAGATAAGAAACTTGAGACCATCGGACTACTACCAGTATATCTAGACATTGATGACTAAAAATTGACAATCGTCCAGAATACGTAACTCGTAAGGGCGGGCAAGTTCAGATGACTTTTATCTTTTAACACAGGAGAATGTGTTTTCTTGCGACACACACTCGGGCCATGGATACGGGGGATCCACTAAATATAACCTACGTCTCATACTTGCACTTGAGTTGGGAGTCGCGGGATCTAGTACATGGTTACTGCACCGTGACGCCCTCGTTCACAGCCGTTCTGGCACATTCCGGGGAGCAGAATGTACCTCATTATCCAGCAGGACGATGGGGATGAATTTGCTGGTACCCCGTATACAGCGGCTTCCTGCAATGGAATCATGGGACAAGGAAACATGCTAAATGACGAAGGCCCCGAGCGCTGGTAAAGACATCAGCCAGTATATCAAAGGCCTGGAGCCGTGTCAATGGCCAACCTGGTTGACGTCAGGCAGCTACCCTGCTACCCCTTTGAACCTACTATGATGGTGGGGCGGGTTGACAGAGCTAATTCTGACATCTATCGCCATGCCGGACCTCCACTCCGAGGGGTGGTCGGTGTTTGCTTGGCGGAGGCGCCCGTGGTCCATTAGTTAATGCCCATTGGTACCTAACCTCCAGTCTAAGTCCTTGGTGCCCTCGCAGGTGCAAATTTGCTCCAGATGATGGGAGCGAAGCAACCCCTCGACACCATAGGATGCGTTGCAGTTTTACCCGGCGCTGCGCAGACTAGGTAGGGGGTTTGGACCTTGCAGTCCGTAAGCTTGTGTCCGCCCTTAGAACAGCGGGATCACAAGCCGGACCGATCGGGAGATGAGTCGGGGCACAGCCCGCTCGGGCGACAGCATCTTTCAATGCGTCAACTGTCACCAAGTCATCTAGCCTGGAGAGATATATCTCCCCCCTTTCACGGGACTGAATGGATTGGGCTAGCCCGTCGAGGGTCGCCCGAACACTCGACGCTAACGCGTCCACTTTCGCGTCGACCTCTGGTCCTGCAAGTAACTCCAGGAGTTGGGGGTGACGGAATGTCCGTGACAGTTTGGGGCCTTTGTGAAGGCCCAACACCACGATGTCGACCCTTGTAGTTGCCTTTAAAAAATATCCTTATAAGTAACACCGCGTGTTTCCGGTTGGTGGAACGGTTTCGCCCCCTTCCCTTTTCCGTTTTTTGGTGAGGATAAAAAGTAGTTTCATGGCAGTGGATGAGGTAGTTGGCCTTGCTAGGGCCCACAGAGAGGCTGGGCCATGTACCAGTGGTCCTGGCATAAGGGCGAGGGGTTTTATTGGGTATCCCCGATCGTGGCGTAGCAATAGGATTACTTACACACGTGAGGTGCTAGTGTCACCCCGATCTGGCGAATCTCACACACCGGCCTCGATTATCTCCCCATGCGTGGCTGACGGTCCTCAATCGGATAAAAAATTACCCTTTATTAACGCGAGTTTTTAAAATAATATTGTAAGTATGGAGCAAAAGTTGTTTTGTACATCGATAGATGGCGCTACTCAACAAATAGATCGCGGTATGGTTTACAATTCACTATAATATAAGTATGCAAGCAAATAAAGTTGAATTTCGCATCGATCTAGCAGTTTTTTGTTTCACTGAAGTGACTCGTCTTAGATTGAATCTGCTTACCCTCGTTAAAAAAAAGGTTGTTATGGGTATTTAAAATGATGAAATATTTTGAATTATAAATTAAGGTCGACTTTTGTAAGAATTAAACAGGCCCATTTCATGGCCATACATATCCTTTTTCAACGCGTGTGAAGCCGTGTGTAAAAGCTTGTCTGTTATAAAATTTTAAACAAAACATGCGAATAATAAAACATCCCTAAAAAATATCTACAGACCATACTACTAAATTGCTGGTCTATTAACATATTTTAACAATTCCGTGCAAAGAATTGGCAACTTTTATAACAGGGTGGTCATTAAAAGGCAGTTATTTGGAGTACCGCGTTAATTTTTAGGGGTTTCAGACACAGAATATTGGCATTGGCATAAAATCCTGTGGCCGTAAGTACAACGTTCAGGAGCCCAAAGTCTTGGGGTCCAACATTAACGATTAATGTAAGACCCTGAGGACGAAAATACTTTGCTTATGAATTCTACAAGCTGTCCCGGCAGATGTCGTCCTGCCCGAAAAAGCTTCAATCCATATGCCGACAGCAGCGCCACCTATCAGGTCCAATTGTGAACCAACTCAGATAAACTCCTTGGCTCATGTACAACCACTTTGCTAAAGATCATTACATGATCAAGTGTATAGTTTACGATTATATAAAGGACATACAGACAAACATTAATTTTTAACCGACTTTCAAAAGGAGGTTTTCAACTTGGCCGGTATGTTTTATTTTATTTTTTATGTATGTACACCGATTACTCTGAGATTTATGATCCGATTTACGTGATTCTTTTTTAGTTCGAGGCGGAATAGTTGCCATTTAGTCCCTTAAAAATTTAACATAGTTTAGCCCAGTAGTTTTCATTTTATGACCATTTTTTATGAAAAAAAAATTCATTCCGTTCCATATGTACACCGATTACTCTGAGATTTATGATCCGATTTACGTGATTCTTCTTTAGTTTGATGCGGAATAGTTGCCATTTGGTCCCCTAAAAATTTTACATAGTTTATCCTAGTAGTATTCATTTTACGATCGTTTTCTTGTTCCCGTTTCTTGGGACCTATATTTTTTAAGGCGCGCGGCACCTTTCGAAGGCCTATCCATAGATAGCTAGACACTAAAAAGTAACAAATAAAAAACTTCGTTAAAAAAAACGACTTCAAAAACTAAAAAGTATAAAATAACTTATTTCTAAAGCTATTTTTAATATATATTATCTAAAACATCCTGAAGTCGGTGCAAAGTAAAACATAAAAATTACTATATTTTGAAAATTACTAAGTACCGACTTTAAGATGTATATATGATATATGAAAAATTAATAAGTTATTATAATTAATAAGTTAATATGTTTTTTTTATGTTAGTAAAGATTTTTTGAAAAATAATACGTGTTTTTTCATCAAGCCAGTCTTAAATTTTCATGTATTCAAAAAGTGAAGTTTTAGAAATGGTCTTCGAGAAAAAATAAATTCCTAAAATAAATTGTAGGTGCTGAAGTCAAATAATAGGTTTTTGTAGACCTAAAAGGCATATTTGATTGTATTATAATTTGACCTATGTTTGGTAACACGAGATAATGTCGAGGTAATGATGTAATATTATTAATAATTAAAAACAATATAATGCATTACACCCATGGCAACATCTCTGCCGGCCTTTAACTGTGTAGCCCACCTTGACACAATAATATTTTGCATTTGAAATAATTTACAGCATAAAAAAATATCTAAACATGTTAGAAAATTACAACAAAAATGAAATAACATTTGACTGGAGCTTAATCTCAAACTAATTTAAAAGTGGTGTCGTTTTCAAAAATGTAAAAAATGCTGAACAAAGAACCGTTATTCCGCGATCTGTCTTTGCAAATGAATTATTGACAATTTGTTTACCGTATAATTCATTGAACGCCCTCTTCCGGTATTGAACTTTTGTATATGTTTATCCGCCTCAGTGAATCGACCAATTGCATTCTTCTATCCGAATAAACATACTTCTGTGAGATATAAACTTGAAATGGGGCGCACAATGCACTGGCACGTGCATTTTTATCTTGCGTCACTCGGCGACATCTGTGACATGCTCGCAAAAATAATAATGGAATTCTTTTGAAATGTCAAGTTAAGGTTGTTTTAAGATTAAGTTCTTATTTTATTTTTATTGCAGCATTTCAGCGGACAGGCAGACGACCCACTTGATGGAAAGCGGTTACCATTGCCTATGGACATTTGCAACACCAAAGGTGCTACAAATGCGCTGCTGCTCTCTTAACGGAGACTGGAATCTGGTCACTAATGCCGGAACACAACACAAGGTTGTTATGGCGACATACTTTAGCCCAGCGGTAGTAGCCATCCAGTGGAGCAAACACCCTACCAATTAGCTGTGGGTTGTTTTGTCGCCTCTTACGACAGGCTGTCCGGCCGCAGGAAATTGCATTCTTTCTCCGTTCCTGCTGGATCCACACCTGCGATAAAGTTACCGATAAGATGGGGCAGTGGTCTTAATGCGTTATTTGTGATGCGACATCGCTAATGACTTTAAATATTGACAGACAGCCTTTTACTAAATATATATGAAAGTATATACGGGATTTATATATTTTTTTTAATTTTGTCTGTCTGGATGTTCCGGCTACTCTCTAACAGCTGGATTTATTTTGACAGGACTTTCACAGGCAGATAGCTGATGTTATAAGAAATAACTTAGGATACTTTAATTTGTTTTAGGGTTTCGCGAAAAAAATTCGACGCCGTCAAAATCAAGGACAGTTAGTATATATCTAATGTGGTTAAGTCACAATCAGGCAGTGTAACATTCTTATTCGTATTGAGTGGAGAGAGGCCACTGATATCTGTCTAGATTATGCCAATGGCATCAGTCACAAGTTTCCAGTAATCCCTTCGAGGGTAGCAGCACTTTTTTTTTATTGCATGAGATCAGTGGACAGGAGACGGTCGACCTGTTCGAAATCGATTACCATCGCCTATGCATATTTGTAACACCAAAGGTGCTACAAATGCGCCGATTATTTCATAGATTGTTAATTTATTTATTAATTTATCCATGCAGGAACGGAGAAAGAATACAACATCCTGCGGCCGGGCGGCCTGTTGTAAGAGGCGACAAAAGAACCCACAGCCAGGTGGTGGGGTATTTGCCCGACCGGATGCCTATCATCCCTGGTCTAGAGTATGTCGCCATAACAGCCTTGAGTTGTGTTCCGGAATTAGTGACCAGGTTCCAGTCTCCCTTAAGAGAGGTGCAGCGTATTTGTAACACCTTTGGTGTTGCCTGTTTGCGGAGCTGTAGCAATAATTGAAATAAAAAAGTTTGACAACACTGAGATGATCCATGGTAAAGTAGATCGAGGTCATTTGGTTCAAAGTGAAATCAAACATAATTTCATTTTAAGTAGAAATCTGTTTACTTTTATTTCGACTATAACTGACATTATTTCGACTTTAATCACAAAGAAAAGGAAATATATAATAATTTTATCATCTTGTAATTCAATGACAGCAATATTAAAGCTGAGTTTGCCAGAATTTTCCTGGAATAGCTAATAATATAATAATGAACTTATTACATTTCTCTTCATTGTGTGTTGTATTAGTTGTAAATATTTAGAGGATTAATATTCTTTAGGAACGTTGAAAGCTTCTAGTAAAGATTAATTTAACCTCTTGTAAATATTAAAGCTTTAGTTTCTATAAACATAAAGTTACAAAATTAAATATAAATATATTTAAACTCAAATAAATAAATAAATATATATATATATATATATATATATATATATAAATATATATATATATATATATATATATATATATCACGCCAGGTCCCTTGCGGGGTAGGCACGAACAACAATCAACAACAATAATCAAATTCATGTAATATATATATATATATATATATATATATACATATGTGTCGCAGAACGGCCTCGTTCTCACGACATCTCTTTTAGTTATTGCAGGTTTAGTGGGCGTCATCAGAATAAAATGCGAGCATAAAACACAATAGCCACGTTTTATACACTTTTAATGAGATTCGATCAACATTATGACATAGTTTAGACCGAGCACCGGGTTCAGGGCACCCGCTCATACTTCCAACTACAATACTTTCTTTAAAATACTCCATGGTCCAACTCGACCTATTACCATCAACCGAATGAGCCACAAAAACTCCTCCGTCTACCGAAGTAGATACTACTCAAAGTATAGAGGGCGTCTCTGACCCCGCTCCGCCATATGCTCTGCTCCGATTGGTCGTTTATTAAATTACAATATTCATAACTTTTATTAGGTTAGAACGATCTTGAAGTTATAGAAACATTTAACAAACCTAACTAAATTAAATTAAGAATTTTAGAAGTAATTAAAATGTTAACAAATGATATTGTGCGTTATACATCCAGTCAACAATACACCCGTCATCGTCATATCGTCATAGTCATAGCTTCCCTCCGACATATATATATACACATATATGGATATATATTTAGTAAAACTTAGCAATTATATTCACACAACAATTATAAAATGTAAAACAATGTAAGAAAACTTAATTTATTTGTATCGTATTCTACCCATATTCCCTCAAGACTATAAGTAGAATACTGAGCCCAGACCACCGTCTTCTATTTAGGTTACGTTTCAATTACTTATTAGTCTTTTAGATTAGATGCTAATATTAATGTGATATTTTTAAACAAAACATTTATGAAATTAAATAGGTACTTGTATTAACTTAGTGAGTGAATAAAGTGTTGAGTGCCAGCGACTCTGAACAGCAATTTATCAGAGAAGTCATTGCTTATACAAAAAAAATATGAAAAGACTCCTAAATCTTTAACACTAACATAGATGTAGTATCCCGTTTTAAGCAAGATACTTTTAAATTCAAAACCAAATTAAAAAGTATCTTGCTTAAAAAGGGATACTACACTATTGAAGAATATTTAAATGACAAAACTTTATTTACATAGCAGCTCGCTCCAACCTCTTATACTGTGTTTTGTACGAGTATAACGTTTTTATCTTGCCGTACTTGTAAGGAATATATGGAGATAATAGTTGCAAAGAAAAATTAGTACGTTATGTATATGTATACCTATAATTATTTTCTATCCTTATATTGCGCTCTGTCTTATTGAATCATGCACTGTTTGCTCGACTCCATTAATTCTTTAAAAGTCATTCTGTAACATAATTCTGTATAAAACTTAAAAAAGTACTTAAATATAAATAGAACAACAAATATAAAGAAAATAATTTTTTAGCTAGACGTGTTGCTGGGGAGTTTCTTGCCGCTTCTTCTCCTTAACAGCAATAACACGTTGCGAAGCGGTACATAGACTAGGAAGTAAAATTAAATTTTAACGTTTATGTATGACCTTCAAATAGTGTTCTCCAGTGGAACTTATTTTGAATAAAAACTTTTGATTTTGAATTTGATGAATAATAATATGTAGCACATGCTAATTTGTATAAAAATGCACTTTTAGTCACCGCACTAAAGATTATCCAGTCTATGTTTAATGGAATGGACCCTGGAAATGGACACATCCCGCGTTCCTGTTAACGGCTCGACAACTCCGGGTTTGTCCGTTCCGGCCTTTTCCCCGGTCGGAGGCTTTTATTTACGCCCGATTGTGTCGATACTCTATTTGTGTTTGGATTTTTTTCGGGGTTGAGTGCTGGCTGCTGTTGTTTTTATAAAATAAATATTTTGTATAATTTACTGTAGATTAAAGATTTTTTTACCCCTTACGTAATTTTTATTCGTCATGATTAACTATATATTTAGGTATTAGTAGTTGCTTCTTCATAAAAAACTCTATGTAGACTTATTTCGAAATTTACAATTAAATTGAAACTATGCATAGACGAGTAGCAGAGAATGTAATGCTGAATGGCAGAGAGAGAGAGTAGTGCCATTAAGTGCAAGTGCTTGTACAATGTGCACGCCTAGCTGCTAACTGTGCGACATCGACAGCAACCCTTGTTTACGAGCGTCTACACTGGAAAGTGAGATAGTAACCTTGCACATGTGCCAGTACTATAATTTCTACAGCCACTTAATATATGGTGGTAAGATATGAATGGCTACTTAGCCAGAGCAAACCCTGATCTCTATTAGACCTGATGCCGCCTCGCAAATCCCAGCGAACCAAGCAGAATAAAAATGAACGCTTATCGTCACTGGAACTGTGTAAGGAATTATGCAGGATTTCGGCCGGATTATCGAGTCTTGGTATTACTAAAAACACTACACAGATGTCCAGGACACAGTTGGCTCTTTAGGTAGCGGTTTTAGGGCACAATGCAGTAGTTTTCCGACGGTTTTTGACTATTTATCGGCGAGCGTGGAGTCGCGACGATATTTAGCCAGTCATTGTAGATTCGGCTCGGCCAATTAGGTGCGCGTGTGTGTGTGTGTGTACGCAGCACCCTCTGGTACAAACCGGCCGAAGGTGGAAGAGGAAATGTTCCCGGGAACGGGATGCTTTCCGCGAATGATGACGGGATGTCGTAACATTTTCCCCCCACCTTAAAATTCGCAAGGATTTCAGAACAAGATTAATCGGATTGTGCTCGGAATGTGAGACAAAAACAAAAAGTTAATATTAATTATAGATTTTTGATGCTATATATAATACATGTCCTTGGCGTGTAGTGACTAATTTACATTTAATTTGGTAATGAAATTGTGTTGTCATATATGCCTAGAAAGCTGAGTTTTCCTCTATAACGAATAACAACGAGATTGAGTGTATTTCGTCTTGCAGTGGCACATCGAGCAAGATGACAAGTGAGCCACAGATAAGAAAATGTCCATGTATAAATGTAACGTCTTTACGATCGGTCGAAAGAACGTAAAGATGACGCGAGTTTATAACGTTACAGTTAAATAAAACGAAAATGGATTATGTGACATTCAAAACTAAAGACTCGATTTTGGGATAGTATTTGGGGATTTTATCCTGCTGAAAATAGACCACCAAATTAAGCACGTCGGTTGGTTCACTAACGCTAGTTTCTATTAAACTGACGTAACAACCACTAGATACTTTTCAGCTGTCGATCGGCGCCTATGAAAATGGTACCATAAGGTGACTACACTTTGACAGGCTGCGGCGAGACATGAACCCATCTAGGGAAGCTAAGGAAGCTTCTAGGCTGAGCGTTGCTACTACACCGGTCTGTAGTTCGACTGAAATAAAATTGTAAAATATATTTCATAAAAATATAATTAGGGACATTGTGGCGTCCCGTATGGGGAAGCATCTTTCAGGCTGTATCCGAACAGTGGAAGATAGTAAGTTAGCGGTTAGCATGGAACCGGTTAAATTTAAATAAATATTTAATTATTTTAAAGCGAATTCATAAATTAATGTGTATTGTAGAATTAAATAAAATTCACATAACAATTAACTGATTAATATATGTACCTAATTATTAAGTTACAGAAATAGAAAATATGAAAATGATTAAATTATAAAAAGGACACTTATTAAATTATAAATTTTATTTATTTAGTTTAAATTAAAAAATTAAGAGTATAAATAATATAAATGAAAATTACAATATAAAAAATTAAATCATGAAGAGGTAAGAAAGACTATAAATGTTTCCCCTCACTCGCAAAGGTCCTGCTGTATCGAGGTATGGAGACAGCATTTTATTCGACTTTGTATAAGGCTCGGTTTGAGTGGGATCGCTACCATGGAACCTGACGGACCAACCGGCCGGCATTGTGCAGCTGTCAACACGCACGGAAGGAAGGGGAGAGACGAAGCAATGTGGGTTAGTAGACGAAGATGTTCTTACTGATGGCATGTGACCAAGATCTTCATATTGAAGTTTTACTTTATGATATACAGGTTTTATAAATGGATTAAAATAAGCGTAATTTTGACGGATTGATTTAGATATTTTCATTTTCGATTTCGTTTATAACGAATTTGAACGTTCTTCGAGTTGACAGGACTGTTGACCGACCTCGTTGAACGCAGATGTGGACATGAGGAGATAAGTAACAGTCCGAGTAGGCGCGCGAATAAACGAGGGATCGTGATACTAGCCCGTTATCACCCATCCAAACTCTCGAAAGCGCACATGGTAATCCAAGACCTGGTGTGTAACGAGGGCCAAGATAAATTTGGTCGAAGCAATCCACGCCTAAGAGAATGTCGACAGAACTTGGTGTGAGAAAATTCTCATCAGCTAATTTTAGATGTTTGAAGTGGTCACTAATTGTTGATGGAACGTGTGTTCTAGGCATGGGAGAAGTGATTTTTGGAATGACTACTAACGGTAAGCCGAACCGGGGGCTATCACTGTGCTTTGGCATGATAGAACAGTGGGTGATGTCGTATAAATTGTTTACAGAGTTCTAACCTAGACCGGTGATAGCTATGTTACAGGTTGTACAAGCAAACCAAGGTTACGAGCGCACGAAGTTGTTATAAAAGAATCCATTGAACAACTATAAGGGCACGCGCATGCTGGTACGAGCCGTGTACGTCGCGTAGACGGACTATAGTGGTACCTAGAATTCTAGCTTTACGCAGGCTATTAAGTCCAGCGACTGCACTGGTTAACGTAGTAGTTTTCTTAGGCATTTCCATGTGCAACAAGGTGTTATGCTTAGAACTACAAATCGAGTAGGTTGTACATGCTTTAAAATCATGTCCTGAACGTAAACAATTAGAACAAAGTTTAAGATCATGAACTAATTGACTCCTTGTTGGGGCGTCCATACGTTGGAATTTTAAGCATTTGTATATACTGTGGGATTCATTAAGGGAAGTATTGATTTTCGACATGTGTAGTGGTAACAAAAGATTTGAGCTGTGGACTGTAATTATTTTTATTTTTTGATATAGTTCTAGGTTGATTGGTATGTGAACAAAATTGTTTATTATTTGTATACTGTTGGGAAGGGAAAGGTGGCTGACTCACTTCCAATATTTTAACATAATTTTGTACGAATGCGAATAAGTCGTCAGAACTAGGTATCTCGCGTGTATTTTGTAATTCAAACCGTTGACGAGTATCAGCGTCAAGCGTGCGCGCAGCGAGATGAAACAGTAAAAACTCGCTAAACGGCTGTATGTCAAGCGCGCGAAGCGCATTCACCGATTCGTACAACGTATTAGTCAAATCGTTCAAACTATCAAATGAAAATTTATATAAAGGTGATAATTTGTCTAAATACGAAGTCGCTAACATCCTATTGTTATCGTATCGATCGGTTAGTGCGGTGAACACAACTTGGTAGTTCGACGCGATCAACGGTAAACCTTTCGCGATTGTTAAGGCGAAGCCAGATAAATTAGAAATCAAATAGTGAAATTTTTCAATTTCGGAACGTGACGTATTATGATGTATGAGGGGCAAATAGCTGTGTTTGAAGGTTTTCCAATTTTCAATATTTCCGTCAAACTGCGGTATTTGGAGTTTTGGTAATCGAACCTGAGAAGAACGAATACACTCATTATTTTGAGTAGAAGTTGTAGGCAGGAATTGAGATTCCAGGGAATCTGCGGCTTCTAACACCTCATAATATAATTCGTCAAATGATAGATTCATATGTTGGAATCTATTTGATAGGAGGGCTCTTTTTCTAATTTCTTTAGATTTATTTCGTGATTAATTTCCGAAAAAGTCTCACGTAATGATTCCACATTTTTATTCAGAACCCTAAATCGGCGAGAGTGGAGTGGATCGTTGATAACTTGCAAAAGTCTTATGTAGTTCGCTCTGTATTGTGCAAACTCCTCTTCAAAAATCTCGAGCTCTTCTAACAGGTTAGCTAAGTCTGGACTGGTCTGGACAGGCGACTTCGCAATTCCTGGGGTGCCCTGCGCTGCGCGTTTCGAGGGCGATTTGTCATATTTGGTGGTTCTTCGATGTCATCATCTTGATTTTCATTCTGTTGATCACTGCCGGCAGATTCTTCCGCGTCATTATTACCAAAATAAACAGACGCCACGATATTTTGTGGGACTTCTCCAGGAATCAACTCAACATTCTGTAGAAGAGCTAGTGTTACCCTAATATCGGTAAGAAGAGTCTCTATGAGCTCTAATCTTGATGATGTTGGAGACAAGTTTAGAAGTGCGCTGCTGTTCAGAAAACACATCATATGGACCGACCATAGCCATTAATCTTCTTATTTGTTGCTGCAGACTGTCAGACATTGTTTCTCTGCCAGTGTTAAGAAGTCATCCAAAGGCTGTGTATTATTTGTTTTACAAATATTAAATGTTTACTTCGTTGGGCCCTAGATGGCGCCAGTGTCGTTATAGCTCGCGGTATGGTTTAATTATGGCAGTCATATTGGAAGCTGCTTACTTTTGTAATAAATATCTTGCTTTGAGGTAACCACCGTTTTATTTGGGGTACCCCGAGTTCAAGGAACTTGTACGAAAGTTGTATATGGTCCTTAGAGTCGAAGAGCGTTTTTGAAGAACACAAGTAAAAACTAAGACAATTAAATAAAGATTAATAAAACTATTCATTGAAAGGTGGCGCTAGCAGTTTAAACTAGAAAGATAATTAGCAATTGATTAAGTGTCAAGTGCGTGAGTGGAGTTGGACGTCGAAGTAGGTGGCGCTAGTGGTAAGAAGGTACTGGATTGTACGGTGTGACCGCATAGCTTAGTTATGACTTTCGCGGACGAGTCAGTTCACGACCATCACGCGCGGATGACATGTCATTTTCAACTCGAATAAATCGTTTAATATCAAGTTATCTTTCATTTGTTACGGTGTTGGGATTCACCCAACATCTTATGGCCCTTTGAGCGTAGCTCGCTGGCCTACCAAGGGCAATTGCAATTAATTCTGGCTTAGTAAAAGTGGTGCAAACGGACTCATTCGACATATACTCAAGTGTGCCAACGCAGGAGAAAAGATCTTCCAGACTTCGTGTGGAGCTCCAGGTCTACATTTTAGCAAGATCTTTCCGATTTTATACTTTCATCTTAAATATGGCATCAATGAAAGACTTTCTAGCTAATCAAGAACAGCTGTATGGAGCTGTAGAAAGTCTGTATTCAAACTTCAAAAAAGACGGGTCTGAAAGAAAGACTGCGGAATACACCAAACGTAGAACTGATATGTTGGATTTATATTGGGCCGAATATAATTCAAACCATAATAAACTCTGTGGGTTTGGACTTAAGTCTCATTCATATTTAACATCTAATCAATTCGAATCCGTCAGGAAGTATTATTCAAAAATCAGTGTATCAAGGGCAGTCACCAGTAAAGTGGACATAAAACAGCAGAGCAATTTCGAAGCATTCAGGCGCACACTCAGTGCATTAGACCAGGTCAGAGAAATGGGAGTTTGAAGACATTCAGATGTCGGTCCAATCATGATGAACGGCTATCGATGTCCTGGGAAATCGATAGCGAACTACTCGAAGAAAACAAGGAGTACGAAAAAACTTTCAGCATGTACGAGAAGTTGTACAAGGAAGTAAAAAAGAGCATCAGCTATAAGGTATGGTCACAGGACTACGGGAAAAAGTCTACACCAGTCATAGATATTCCCACATTCAGTGGAAATTATCATACCTATTGAAGAGTGTAAGTCGGCTTTGAAAACTGTGAGTACATTTTTTATATAAGTGTTATATAATATGAAAATATCCTAAGTGTTTTAAAAGACTGAAATATTACAAGTTTAAATTTGAGAAGCATTATTTTTGAGACTTAGAATAATATCGCTAAAAACGACGGGACGTGGAATCCACTCTGGATTTTGCAGCGGTATAAAAGCGACAAAAACACTTAGAAAAATTTACTCCTAAAAAGATTTAGAAAAAATCACACTTGTTGACACTTTGAAGAAAAATTTAGTCTTGATAGAACTTAGAAAAAATCACTCTTGCCAAGACTTAGAAAATTACTTGTGTCAATACTTAAAATTATTCTTTACAACACTTGGAAAAATTGTACTTTCATCACTTCGTATAATTACCACTAGCAACCTACACGTTTAAAATACAAAATTGAGAGAGGATTCAATAAACTAAAAAATATAAAAGTACAGATCGAGAAGGGTTTAGTAAATTATATCGATACAAGGCTAGAGATATTGGAAAGTCAATGGATGAATTTTATTTCCCAAATACGAAACTATAGTCGGTGAGTGTGAAGACAAAGATTTCTTCGACTACTTTAAGGAAGATATCTATGAAGAAGTTTATGATAGCTATGTCACTTATAAAGTAGAACTAAAGAATCTACTGTCTTTACTAATGTCTCATAGTTCCAATACAACGCCTAGTAATGGCTGACCTGATAATTTTGTAATATTACCTAAAATAGTTCTACTTACGTTTAGCGGAAAATATACCGAATGGACTTCATTCCGAGACTTATTTATATCTCTAGTGCACAACAATAAAAAGTTAGATAACGTGCAACGGCTTCATTATTTAAAATCGAAGTTATCAGGTGAAGCAGAGCAGTTAATAAACATATTCCTATAACTGACATTAATTACAATAACTGTTGAGAACTGTTAGAACATAGGTTTAACAATAAGAAATTTATATGTAATAATATACTACAACTATTATTTAGCCAAAGTGATATGGTTTTCGAATCTTCAAACGCACTGAAAGAAATTCTAGATGTAATCTAATTTTGGAGTTAATGTTACTTCGTGGGATGTAATAATCATATACGTCATAAGTTTGAAATTGGATTTAGAACCTTGGAAGCAGTGGAAACTGCATGTAAGCCAATCATCTGATGATTTTTCCACCTTTAAACGGTTTAGCGAGTTTATAGAGACACGTTTTCGTGCTCTTGAATTTATTGAACCACATGCTAAACCTAAAGATTATACAAGTCAAGCCAAAGTTATGCATGGCGTTGTTAAACTTATATGCCCGCATTGTTCCGATAATGACAAAAATTAGCTAACTGCAAGAAGTTTTCTAAAGAAGATAGTGACACACGACGGTATATTGCCCAGTCTTTGGGTGTGTGTTTTAATTGTCTAGGAAGTAACCATACTTCCAAAGCATGCCGTGTTCTTTTAAAATGCCGTATATGTCAGCGAAAACATCATTTCATGTTGCACCCTAGAAACCCCAGTATAATTAGCGTGGATGCCAAGGCCTTATATAAAAAAATATATAAAAGATGTACTCACAGTTTTCAAAGTCGACTTACAACTTTTCAATAGGTATCCATGTTGGGTGAATTCCAACACCGTAACAAATGAAAGATAACTTGATATTAAAAGAGTTTATTCGAGTTCAAAATGACATGAGTGTCATCGGCGCGTGATGGTCGTGACTGACTCGACTCGTCCGCGGAAGTCATAACTAACCTGTGCGGTTACACCGGACATACTCCTGGGGGCGAGAAGAAATTAATTAATGAGTGGTTAGAATGAGTGGATGCTATGACATTCAATATTGAATAAATTATATTATGAATGATGTTTCAATGTGAGACCGACATTATTGGTTCGGGTCACTAAATCTACACTTAATTAACGCTGGCGAGCAATCACAATCCACATGATATGGTTGCTGACGTGTTTCACTAAAATTATCCACCTGATTAGTTTTAACTACACTATTTTGCACAGGGATCGTCGGAGAATTGGTGGTGCGGCGGCACAGTGACAGCAACCATAGTGAGGATATTGTTCGCGATGATTGTCGACAATATAAATTCCTCCGTGTTGAATACCCCCTGAAGTTTATTATATTTTTTATTGTTATTCCATGTTACTTTCAACTCGTTTTAACAAGTTATTCTCTGCTTCTATGATAGAATTCTGATTTTTCCAGAGATATCCTAAATGTTTTTTATTTCTAATTAATGTTATATCCCTTTGATATTGTTCGGCAAAATGTTGATCTAATAGTCCAAACAAGCTATGAGCAATGTAACCGATACTGTCGATAAGACCTTGCCTTGAGCGCGCGTGCATCATTGCTTCGAAATGCTGATTGAACAGCATGCCGTCGTAGTACTCTAGTTCCATTTGAAATTTTATCGAAATAAAGGCCCTTTAGACCATGATAACGTGAAATATTGTATGCTCCTTCCACTGAATATAGAAACAACATAAGTTACAATAAAATATTTGAAATAATATTAAAACTCGAGACCCTCTTGCTTGGGGTCGTTTTTTCTTGATTATCAGACGTTATTGATGGAGGGTTCAGAATTATTGCAGTGTTTTGATCTTTGCACCTCACCGGCAAAACCGATAATTTGATTATGGGTCTCTTCAAAGTGCCATTTTTGGTTTTGACCGATACAACTCTGACGTATCCATCCTTGCCTGGGTGTAGATATATGACTCGACTCAGCTCCCACTTGCCAGCAGGTAAGTTAGCGTCGTGTATGATTACTATGTCATCTAATTTCATATTTTGTTGTAACTTTTGCCACTTCGATCTTGATGAAAATTGACTTATATATTCGGAACGCCAACGTTTCCAAATATCCTGGAAAATTTTTTGAGGAAGTTGCCATCTTGTTCTCTTATCTTTTTCGGTTTCAATGATAGTGAGAAGGGGTCCACTCGCAAGGAAATGAGAAGGTGTCAGGTAATTTATATCGTCTGGATCTTCCGATATAGTACATAGTGGTCTAGAGTTAAGACATGATTCTTATTGAGTAAGAATGGTCGAAAACTCTCATCGCGCTTCAAATGATGCTTCAGACTTTAACTGCACTCTCCCATGACCCTCTTGCGCTTGGCCATGACGGGGCATTGAAATGCCATTCTATATTCATTTCATTGTGAAATTCTTCTGATATAATTGATTATCCATCCACTGCTTGTACCTTGACCAATGCAGTGGCGAGTAATACTTCATCGGAATATCCCGTAAGCACATTAGTACTTATTTGCTGAGGCTGAAGAGAATGCGATGTCATGTTTGAAATAATAGATGTATACCAAAGGCGTAATGCAATAATGTATTGTGTTCACCGCCGCAATTATTATACCTTTTCTTTGAAGGACAAACTAATTTATTTTCATGATTATAAAGGCAATTTTTGCACAATGACCATTGTTTTACGGTTTTCCTTTTGATGTCCGGTTGATAGTGGAGAAATGTATTAGATTTAAATATAGCATTATTTTCGCTACAAACAGGACAACTTAGTTGCTTAAATGTTAACATGTTTTTATTTGAATTACGGTTGATGTTCTTTTTAGTGGATAACGAATTGTATAAATGCGGTCTTTTGATTGATACTTGAGGTATCTCCTTCTGAGAGGGTTTTGATGATTCTGGCTTGCATTTAGAAGCTTCTAAAGATGTGAATTTTGTCTGAAGAAATTCCAAAATATCACGAAGAGATGGCACCTCTCGCGGGTTTTTGAGTGATTCGATGTACTCGCTATGAGTGTCTACGTCCAGCTTTTTAGTCAGTACATACACAAATATAGGGTCCCACGTTGATATATCGAATCCTAAGTTTTAAATCGCATTTAGGCACTCACTAGTGGTGTCGTGATCTTTTTAGTAGCTGAAAATGACTGCTGCTGCAGTGTAGGAAGCTTCATGAATATATGAAGATGATCATTTAATATTAACTTAACGTTGTTATATCTATGATTTAGAATGTCCCAACTTATTTGATAGTTTTTTGATGTGATATGGAGATGTTGAAATAATTTTTCAGCCTCACCTTTAAGTTTGCTCTTTAGAAATTGTGATTTCTGAGCATTTGATAATGATCGATTATTGTGTATGGCCTCCGAAAATAAATCTTTAAATGACATCCAGTGATGATAATTTCCACTGAATGTGGGAATATCTATGACTGGTGTAGACTTTTTCCCGTAGTCCTGTGACCATACCTTAAAGCTGATGCTCTTTTTTACTTCCTTGTACAACTTCTCGTACATGCTGAAAGTTTTTTCGTACTCCTTGTTTTCTTCGAGTAGTTCGCTATCGATTTCCCAGGACATCGATAGCCGTTCATCATGATTGGACCGACATCTGAATGTCTTCAAACTCCCATTTCTCTGACCTGGTCTAATGCACTGAGTGTGCGCCTGAATGCTTCGAAATTGCTCTGCTGTTTTATGTCCACTTTACTGGTGACTGCCCTTGATACACTGATTTTTGAATAATACTTCCTGACGGATTCGAATTGATTAGATGTTAAATATGAATGAGACTTAAGTCCAAACCCACAGAGTTTATTATGGTTTGAATTATATTCGGCCCAATATAAATCCAACATATCAGTTCTACGTTTGGTGTATTCCGCAGTCTTTCTTTCAGACCCGTCTTTTTTGAAGTTTGAATACAGACTTTCTACAGCTCCATACAGCTGTTCTTGATTAGCTAGAAAGTCTTTCATTGATGCCATATTTAAGATGAAAGTATAAAATCGGAAAGATCTTGCTAAAATGTAGACCTGGAGCTCCACACGAAGTCTGGAAGATCTTTTCTCCTGCGTTGGCACACTTGAGTATATGTCGAATGAGTCCGTTTGCACCACTTTTACTAAGCCAGAATTAATTGCAATTGCCCTTGGTAGGCCAGCGAGCTACGCTCAAAGGGCCATAAGATGTTGGGTGAATCCCAACACCGTAACAAATGAAAGATAACTTGATATTAAACGATTTATTCGAGTTGAAAATGACATGTCATCCGCGCGTGATGGTCGTGAACTGACTCGTCCGCGAAAGTCATAACTAAGCTATGCGGTCACACCGTACAATCCAGTACCTTCTTACCACTAGCGCCACCTACTTCGACGTCCAACTCCACTCACGCACTTGACACTTAATCAATTGCTAATTATCTTTCTAGTTTAAACTGCTAGCGCCACCTTTCAATGAATAGTTTTATTAATCTTTATTTAATTGTCTTAGTTTTTACTTGTGTTCTTCAAAAACGCTCTTCGACTCTAAGGACCATATACAACTTTCGTACAAGTTCCTTGAACTCGGGGTACCCCAAATAAAACGGTGGTTACCTCAAAGCAAGATATTTATTACAAAAGTAAGCAGCTTCCAATATGACTGCCATAATTAAACCATACCGCGAGCTATAACGACACTGGCGCCATCTAGGGCCCAACGAAGTAAACATTTAATATTTGTAAAACAAATAATACACAGCCTTTGGATGACTTCTTAACACTGGCAGAGAAACAATGTCTGACAGTCTGCAGCAACAAATAAGAAGATTAATGGCTATGGTCGGTCCATATGATGTGTTTTCTGAACAGCAGCGCACTTCTAAACTTGTCTCCAACATCATCAAGATTAGAGCTCATAGAGACTCTTCTTACCGATATTAGGGTAACACTAGCTCTTCTACAGAATGTTGAGTTGATTCCTGGAGAAGTCCCACAAAATATCGTGGCGTCTGTTTATTTTGGTAATAATGACGCGGAAGAATCTGCCGGCAGTGATCAACAGAATGAAAATCAAGATGATGACATCGAAGAACCACCAAATATGACAAATCGCCCTCGAAACGCGCAGCGCAGGGCACCCCAGGAATTGCGAAGTCGCCTGTCCAGACCAGTCCAGACTTAGCTAACCTGTTAGAAGAGCTCGAGATTTTTGAAGAGGAGTTTGCACAATACAGAGCGAACTACATAAGACTTTTGCAAGTTATCAACGATCCACTCCACTCTCGCCGATTTAGGGTTCTGAATAAAAATGTGGAATCATTACGTGAGACTTTTTCGGAAATTAATCACGAAATAAATCTAAAGAAATTAGAAAAAGAGCCCTCCTATCAAATAGATTCCAACATATGAATCTATCATTTGACGAATTATATTATGAGGTGTTAGAAGCCGCAGATTCCCTGGAATCTCAATTCCTGCCTACAACTTCTACTCAAAATAATGAGTGTATTCGTTCTTCTCAGGTTCGATTACCAAAACTCTAAATACCGCAGTTTGACGGAAATATTGAAAATTGGAAAACCTTCAAACACAGCTATTTGCCCCTCATACATCATAATACGTCACGTTCCGAAATTGAAAAATTTCACTATTTGATTTCTAATTTATCTGGCTTCGCCTTAACAATCGCGAAAGGTTTACCGTTGATCGCGTCGAACTACCAAGTTGTGTTCACCGCACTAACCGATCGATACGATAACAATAGGATGTTAGCGACTTCGTATTTAGACAAATTATCACCTTTATATAAATTTTCATTTGATAGTTTGAACGATTTGACTAATACGTTGTACGAATCGGTGAATGCGCTTCGCGCGCTTGACATACAGCCGTTTAGCGAGTTTTTACTATTTCATCTCGCTGCGCGCACGCTTGACGCTGATACTCGTCAACGGTTTGAATTACAAAATACACGCGAGATACCTAGTTCTGACGACTTATTCGCATTCGTACAAAATTATGTTAAAATATTGGAAGTGAGTCAGCCACCTTTCCCTTCCCAACAGTATACAAATAATAAACAATTTTGTTCACATACCAATCAACCTAGAACTATATCAAAAAATAAAAATAATTACAGTCCACAGCTCAAATCTTTTGTTACCACTACACATGTCGAAAATCAATACTTCCCTTAATGAATCCCACAGTATATACAAATGCTTAAAATTCCAACGTATGGACGCCCCAACAAGGAGTCAATTAGTTCATGATCTTAAACTTTGTTCTAATTGTTTACGTTCAGGACATGATTTTAAAGCATGTACAACCTGCTCGATTTGTAGTTCTAAGCATAACACCTTGTTGCACATGGAAATGCCTAAGAAAACTACTACGTTAACCAGTGCAGTCGCTGGACTTAATAGCCTGCGTAAAGCTAGAATTCTAGGTACCACTATAGTCCGTCTACGCGACGTACACGGCTCGTACCAGCATGCGCGTGCCCTTATAGTTGTTCAATGGATTCTTTTATAACAACTTCGTGCGCTCGTAACCTTGGTTTGCTTGTACAACCTGTAACATAGCTATCACCGGTCTAGGTTAGAACTCTGTAAACAATTTATACGACATCACCCACTGTTCTATCATGCCAAAGCACAGTGATAGCCCCCGGTTCGGCTTACCGTTAGTAGTCATTCCAAAAATCACTTCTCCCATGCCTAGAACACACGTTCCATCAACAATTAGTGACCACTTCAAACATCTAAAATTAGCTGATGAGAATTTTCTCACACCAAGTTCTGTCGACATTCTCTTAGGCGTGGATTGCTTCGACCAAATTTATCTTGGCCCTCGTTACACACCAGGTCTTGGCTTACCATGTGCGCTTTCGAGAGTTTGGATGGGTGATAACGGGCTAGTATCACGATCCCTCGTTTATTCGCGCGCCTACTCGGACTGTTACTTATCTCCTCATGTCCACATCTGCGTTCAACGAGGTCGGTCAACAGTCCTGTCAACTCGAAGAACGTTCAAATTCGTTATAAACGAAATCGAAAATGAAAATATCTAAATCAATCCGTCAAAATTACGCTTATTTTAATCCATTTATAAAACCTGTATATCATAAAGTAAAACTTCAATATGAAGATCTTGGTCACATGCCATCAGTAAGAACATCTTCGTCTACTAACCCACATTGCTTCGTCTCTCCCCTTCCTTCCGTGCGTGTTGAAAGCTGTACAATGCCGGCCAGTCGGTCAGTCAGGAGCCATGGTAGCGATCCCACTCAAACCGCGCCTTATACAAAGTCGAATAAAATGCTGTCTCCATACCTCGACACAGCAGGACCTTTGCGAGTGGGGGGAAACATAGCCGCGTAAATTTTAAAAACAAGGAAACATTTATAGTCTTTCTTATCTTTTCATGATTTAAATTTTATTTCCATTATTTATATTTTTTATAGTCTTAATTTTACAATTTAAACATTTAATAAGTGTCCATTTTATAATTTAATCATTTTCATATTTTCTATTTATGTATCTTAATAATTACATATATTAATCAGTTAATTGTTTTGTCAATTTTGTTTATTTCTACAATACACATTAATTTACGAATTCGTTTTAAAATAATTAAATATTTATTTAAATTTAACCGGTTCCATGATAACCGCTAGCCTACTATCTTCCACTGTTCGGACACAGCTTGGAAGATGCTTCCATATACGGGACGCCACAATGTCCCTACTTATATTTTTATAAAATACATTTTACAATTTTATTTCAGACAAACTACACACCGGTGTAGTAGCAGCGCTCAGCCTTCTAGGCTTCCTTAGCTTCCCTAGATGGGTTCCTGTCTCGCCGCAGCCTATGTCAAAGTGTTGTCACCGTATGGTTCCACTTTAATAGGCGCCGATCGACAGCTGAACAGTGTCTAGTGGTTGTTACGTCAGCTTCATAGGAAATAGCGTTAGTGAACCAACCGACGTGCTTAATTTGGTGGTCTATTTTCAGCAGGATCAAATCCCCAAATACCATCCCAAAATCGAGTCTTTAGTTTTGACTGTCAAATAATCCATTTTCGTTTTATTTAACTGTAACGTTAGTAAACTCGCGTCATCTTTACGTTCTTTCAACGGATCGTAAAGAAGCCGTTACACTTATACATGGACATTTTCTTATCTGTGGCTCACTTGTCATCTTGCTCGATGTGCCACTGCAAGACGAAATGCACTCAATCTCGTTGTTATTCGTTATAGAGGAATACTCAGCTTTCTAGGCATATATGACAACACAAATTCATTACCAAATTAAATGTAAATTAGTCACTACACGCCAAGGACATGTATTATATATAGCATTAAAAATCTATAATTAATATTAACTATTTGTTTTTGTCTCACATTCCGAGCACAATCTGATTAATGTTGTTCTGAAATCTTTGAGAATTTCAAGTGGGGGGAAAAGGTTACGACATCCCGTCACTCAAATATGAATGGCTTCTTAGCCGGAGCAAACCCTGATCTCTATTAGACCTGATGCCGCCTCGCAAATCCTAGTGAATCAAGTAGAAAAAAATGAACACTTACCGTCACTGGAACTGTGTAAGGAATTATGCAGGATTTCTGCCGGATTATCGAGTCTTGGTATTACTAAAAACACTACATAGATATCCGGGACACAGTTAGCACTTTAGGGAGCGGTTTTAGGGCACAATGCAGTAGCTTTCCGACGGTTTTTGACTATTTATCGGCGAGCGTGGAGTCGCGACGATATTTAGGCAGCTATTGTAGATTCATCTCGGTCAATTAGGTGCGTGTGTGTGTGCGCAGCGCTCTCAGATACAAACCGGCCGAATGAAGGTGGAAGAGGAAATATTCCTGGGAAAGCGATGCTTTCCGGGAATGTGACTTGATGTCGTAACATATTGTTTCTAAAGCTATCAAGTATTTGTGTAACTAAAAATTATTATTTATTTTCCAGGTCACTGGAATGGCAAGCCATTTCTTTAACCGCTTAATGCTGTAGAAAATATAGTTTATTACCCTCATATATAATAAAAATATTGTATCGAACTTTGCATGACCTTTGATAATAATATCAATTCCTCTAACGTAATGAACATGTTGATAAACACTATTATGTCATTCATGATATATTAAATGTAATAGTTTCTTATCATCGATTTTAATTGCCCCATCCTAATATAGATACACTTGTTTCTTGAAACTAAGTCTTTACGCGACTTACGAGAGTGAAACAGCAGAGATTGTTACTTAAGGATAAAGCGTTATTCCCCAACAAGGCGACGTTTAACTTTTTTTTAAATTCTTATTTTTATTTTTACGCCAAAAATTCTCGAGATATATATTTCTTCTGTGATCACGGCTACAGAAAAGTGGCTAAACCGTTTAAACGTAATTTTGTTACATTAAAAATATCAAACTTTCCGATAGTTCAAATGTATTCACTAGGCAACTTAAGAAGTGACTAATCGAGTATACCTATAACTGGAAAGAGTTCATGGAATATGAAAATTTAGGATATTTTAATAATTATAAACTTCTTAAAAATTCATGTAAATCTACTACTAATATGCAAAGACATCCCACTTTTTAACTCCTTTCTGTAAACATGATTTCATGAGTTATAAACAACAATATAACCATTATGGCAGCCTAATCACCAAACATAAGGCACTCACGTCACTCAGTGATAAATTACTCAAAATGCCACCCCCTTTTAACCTCTCTTGCCCCCTTAAGTCATTTTATCGATTGTCGATTATTAAGTGTCAAGTGTTGCGATAATCTGCTTGTTATTGTTTGTCTAATATAATTGTATTTTGAATATTGAGATGACTTCATAATAAAATGTGTCGTATGGTTTACATATCGAGGGCTTTATAACAAATGGGCGTACAGACCAAAGTGCAGTTTTACACAAGGGACAAAATTGTGAATAAAACAAAACTAGTAGATTGTATAAGACTGAAATTTGGAATACCCTTCTTTATAGGTACACTTGCATACTGGTAAGACTTTCTAAATTGTAACATGTATAGTTTTTGGTAAACAAGAAAAAATGGCATTTTGGCTTACATGTCGGATTCACTCCCTACGGGAGCGGATGGCACTCGGAGTATAATATAATAATAATCGTAATAAGGAAAATAATTATCGGAGACAACGTTCCACATCCAATAATCGGGCAGTACTGACTGTTGATAGACAGTGGTCCGTGCACCACGACCAATCGTTTGAAATGCGTGCCGTTTTAATTATATTGACTTGACTATATGTTGTTGGTCCGAAGACCTCATAACTTTACCGGGGTTTTTGAGCCCGGGGGCAACTTGCTTGAGGGAGCTCCCTAGGGAGTTTTACCTCGGCTGGACTGTTGCCATGAGAGTCTATCCTATTGGGCTATGTCTCCTGTTGTCCCTCGCGAGGACGTGGAGAGATCGTGATTGGCGTAGTCTGAGACGCCGCCGTCTATGTCTGTCTGTCGGTGCCTGCCAGCCTGCCGTCCTAACCGCGGGCGGGCTGATCCGGGCCAGCCGTTTTGTGATAGCGTCGACCTTGTCCGTAAGGACATTACGCGGTCGTCGCACGAGAGCCTTTCGCCGAGGCTTGTAATCGGACATGCGTGCCGTCTCAACTGCGCAGCTCGTTTTATAGCCGACTGCTACAGAGGGGAAACGTCAGAATATTTCACTGGTTGTCGAATGACTAAATTATAATTTTCAAATGGTGCATCCGGTGCACTTCCACTAGCGTCATCTAGTCGCCGTCATATGGTTACTTATAATAACAAATACTATTCCGACATATACGCCTTTATGTTATGAAGCTCTCGCTATGGATATATATGAGTTTCGTGAGTCGTGGAAATCATCGGTGCAGGAGTAGAGAAGGAATACAATTTCTTGCGGCCAGGTGGCCTGTCTTAAGAGGCAAAAAAACATCCTACATCAAGGTAGTAGGGTATTTGCCCGCCTGAATGGCTGCCACTCCTGGTCCGGTTCCGGCATTAATAGCCAGATTCCAGTCTTCATTAGGAGATAGGAAATATATTGGTAGCACTTTGGGGGTCTAACTATTTGCCGAAATCATTCAATAAAAAAAGAGATTGATGACCTTAAAAATAGAATATTTTTATTTTAAACTTAATCAGTTACTACATATACTTAATTGGAAATTAGCAGTACCTGTCTTAGTTAAAGGTCTAGGCTTTAGTTTAATTAAAACATTTTGATTATAAATCGGGTCACCAATATTTATTGGTTCCCTTCATATATTTATTTTCTGCTAAATATTATATACAATTAACTTTTAAAAATAAACTAACTTGTAAATATTACAAGCTATTATAGACTGTGTAAAAAATCACTGCCAGGTGGGAGCGTGCCCAGAAGGTTGGCTGCATTGCCGCGCTGTATGGCGATGCTTATTTGCTGGGCGAAATATGGGACAGCCTTCTGATCACGGGTGGCATCAAATAGTTTCTTGCAAATCTCTTTGAAGAAACTAAAGCGATTGGTTCCTTAGATTTTAAAATAAAATGTGTACTAATTTTCATAGTCGGCATGTTATTGATTGTTTAACATAATGTATATCCTATGACTTACAAGTATTAAATGTGAGTTATATGGGTCTTGGAAATGAGATTGATGATCCTAATAGTAAGAGATTTTCATAAAATTATTTAGTACTATATTAACTTAATTGAAAATTGACCGTATCTTGTTCATGGTCTGAGCTTTAGTTCACTTAAGACACTTTGATCATAACTCGGGTTACCACATTTATTATTTATTTCCTCAGATTTTCCAATAAAATAATGATTTTCCAATAAAGTAAGTCTTGCCATGGTTGGCATGTTATTATTTGTTTAACATAATTGTATTTCGAATATTGACACGATTTCATATGACGTGTCCTGAAGTGTTCTTGCTGTTTACATAATGTATGAGTTTCTGGGTTATGAAAATAAGGTTTGAGGACTTTAGCGATAAGATGTTTTGATTTTGAAATCGTCGGATCAAAATTTATTTCATTATAAACTGATAGTCTCTTATTTTAGTGGTAATTTTTTTATTTTGATTATTAAAAAAAAAAATATTTTTCTATTCTTTTTAATTTTGCTGTTTACTGACCACATTGTACTACGGTTCTTTCTTTTTTATTTTACTTCTTTTTATATTCAGTTGGCTTAAGAAAAACTAATGGAATTTAGAACTAAATAAATAAGTTTTCTTAGATTAATATTTAGGCCTAGCGTAATTTTACGCAAAAAATCAACACTACCGACGTCTAGTGAACAAGACAAAACTAACCACTAAAGCAATACTATGATACATTTTTTTTATTTTGCGGAGACGGCCTATCTGATGGGAACTGGTTACCGTCGCAAATAAAGAAGGATCAGAAATTCAGCTGGCATTTTCTTTCACTCTCGAAATTTAAGCGTAGTTTGTTAACCTTGGTATGGTGCGAGTTCAGCACACCGTAAGACGATCCACCTGATGGAAAGGAGGTGCCAATGTGCTACCTAGCCACTAATGCCGGAACACAATTTAATGTTGTAATGGCGGCATGCTCTAGACCAGTGGCGGTAGTCATCCAATCAGGCAAATACCGTACCACCTAGCTGTGGGTTGTTTTGTCGCCTCTTACGGCAGGCCGCCTAGCCGCAAGAAATTGTATTCTTTCTCCGTTCCAGATACAGATAAAAATGATAATTCTAAAGACGTTAAGAAATAACATTATTTACATACTTCGATAATGTATTATTCATTGTGTCAAAGGCTTGTTTATTGGCCTTATCACCACGAATCTGTAAGTCTAATTCATAATACATCAATGCAATGTCATAAATTCATGTGTCTTTGACATAAAACTTGCTTGATAATAAGATAAGAGAATCATTTTTCACAATTATTTGACAAATGTAGAGAGTAATTGAGTATCAAAAGTTATTATAGGGCAAACAATTCTGTCGCTGTATGAAGAGTTATGGCTGTTTGTTTGCCATTGTTCGTTCTATTAATGTATTGTTTATTGGGTACCCATTTTTCGTACGTCAGTGTTTAATAGAATATCATAATTCTTTTTAAAGGACGCACAATTTTTTTGTTGTGACATATTTTGACGTCGACTTCCCGTTTCACCTTAAATATGGGTAATAATAAGTTTCAGTATTTGTCTCTGTGTATCTCTTGTGCCAAAACTATGTATGTGTATATTTAAATTATGAATTTTAAAAATACTCTTTAGATCTAATACAAAATATAAATAATAACAAAACAACCTACAGCCAGGTGGTAGGGACTCAGCCCGTCTGGATGGCTACCACCCCTGCTCTACAGTATGTCGCCATAGCAACCTTGAGTTGTGTTCCGGCATTAGTGGCTATGCTCCAGGCTCCCTTTAACCGCTCTCCATCGGGTGGCTCGTCTGCCTGTCTGCTGAACTCATGCATTAGAAAAAAATAAAGCACATTTCAAATACTCCACGCTAAAAAGCCACCATTAATTACCAAAACAATTTTCACCACAAATTTTTAAAAACCTCCATCCCAATATTTCACTCGGAATGTTTTTATTTTTTGCTAAATTCGAAACCGACATTTAGCAATTCAGCTAAATAAAATTACTTGATTTATTAAACTGGCGTGTTGTAGCGAACGCTTTTCATTATATTATTTATTTACAATTCAGCTTCTTGCTTTCGCCCTTTGAATATTTGCGGTGGTAGCCATGAGTTTTGTTGAATTTAAGATAAAAAATTTCGAGATTGTTTCAATCACGACCTAGCTGGTTTGAGGATTTATTCCTTTTCTTTCCTGTCTGTTCTTTTAGTATTCTCAATGAGTATTAGTTAACTATAATTTACAATGTCCACGACTTTATCTACGCTTGATTTAAAATTACCTGGACACAAAGTACTGCAGAATTAAAAAAAGAATGTAAGTAATCGTTATAGTGAAAACTGCATGATGCATGCACTTTATGCACCCGAACAATTAAAAACCACTCCCGGAAAAATTCTCGCGGTATTCCCAAGATAAAGAATATCACACATTTTATTACATAAAATTTGCTACCGATCAGTAAAAAAATCACATTGGAATTCATTATTCTTTTTGATCTGGGCATTTTAAACAATTCTCAGGATAATTTCCGTGGGATTCCCAGGGACAAGTATAAAGTGCTGCAGATTTTAAGTCAGCGAAAACCGCGATGAAATCGGCTTTGTAGTTTATACGTGAATAACGAACACGAATTCTAAAAAAATGCATCGCGTTCTCCATGTAGTGTATTTTTTTTTTCAAATAGCTTCAACGTATAGTTACGGCATTTATAGAATTTTATAATATTATAGATTTACTCTCACAACAAAACATAACATAAATATTTGCTAGAAAAGGTTCTTAATGACTAAACATTGATGAGGGGCTGGTGTTAGTGGCAGAAAAATCCTGTGTGACTAATCACCAGCGTCTCCCTCATCGAAAAAATGTAGGTATACAACTAATTATAATTAATATCAGAGATACAAAGTATTGAGTGTAAATAGACGTTAATCATTTAGATGTAATTGTTAAAAATATAAATAATCGTGTTGTTGAATTTGCGGTATTAAAAGTAATTGCCGGGACTAGTGATATCACAGATAAGTAATTTAAACTATCATACTTTTTTTAATAGATTTCGAAAAATGTATATTCTGAAAATAGCAATAGATTAGATAGAATAGAAATAAATTCTATAAGGTGTCAACAGTCTACTCTAATATTAACTTTAGAAAGTCGAAGTGAGTTTGTTTATGAGAGACCCCTTTGAGCTTGAAATCAAAGTAAACAAAATTGATGAAGTTACTTAAGGAATCATAGATAAATCGAGGCAAGTATTATTAAGTTACAATGAAATAGTTCCTAAAATATACGGTATCGTAGTTTATACGATAAAACTGCGTGGAAAGCTCCAGTGGGTAGAAATTCATTTACTGAAATAAAGTTTCGTTTTATCGAAATGCCAATCACTCCTATATTTAGTTCATTTGTCAAATTATTCAAAAACACTGACAATCAGTACCGTGAACGAATATTAATACTTGCAAAAATAAAAACATTTGTTTTATGAATGGACTTCCCGATGTTGATTGATGATCACACACTTGTACCAGAACTTAATTTCCAAACAATCTTTCTTTTTTTAATTAATTAATTAATTCATAACTTCACGCCAGGTCCCTTGCGGGGTAGGCACGAACAACAGAGTGCCATACAGGCTTTTTCTTACACACCTCACTTGCTTCTCTGACATTCATAGCTCTTGTCATGCACGCTCGTCTATTCTTAAGGCTCCTGACATCACCGTCTGCTAACACACAATGGAAGGTGTGTCGTGGCCTTCCGCGACTTCTGCATCCATCCACTTTTGCATTGTACATCTGTTTAGTCATTCTTTCATCATACATTCTTTTTTTAATATTTATATTTTTATAGAGGGCGTAATAAATTAGATTATGGCACCCTCAAATATAGACTTACACAAATTAATTAGTGCTATTTTAACTATTCCTGGCTTCTCTTGCTAGAGGTAACGCCAATATGGTATTACAGAGACCTATATCTAATTTGTCTAGCCTACGAGTATAACGCTCGATATAGTCACCTCTTTCCACTTCGTTCCGGGTGCATTCCTATAGAATATGATAGATATCTTCAGCCACTTCACACTCTGAACAATTTGATGAGGTCGTTTTTCCCATGCGGTGAGCGAATTTATTTAATGGAATGATTCCAAACCGAAGCCTCAAGATAGTGACTGCATCTGATTTGGCCATATTAAATCCTTCAAAATAAGGCGTTCTACTTAAACAAGACTGTATTGTCCAAACAATAGTTTTAAGAGCCTATAGAGCTTCCAAGTATTTAATCAAAAATAACATAACAATAATAAAATCACGACAGACAAGCTTACTCAAGTTGTTATCAAGAGATTCTTAACATATATTGACCTCGTAGTTAATATTAGTTTATTATCAGACTTCCCGTACTTGTGTCACATATCAAGTTTATTTATTACTTGTTTTCGTTCTGTGGTTTGTTATTTGATAAAGAAAAGACATAACAATAATTCACACAGTGCTTTTCTATATTGAAATTCATGGTGGAATTGCTCTTACAACAGTTCTTTTTTTATATAAAACTATAGCTTCCCATGTAGCTTGTATAGCCTTTATTTCTATATTCCGCGGGAACTCTCACATTTTCCAGTATAAAATTTCGTTTTCTTTCTTCGACATTGCTAAGTATGTAATTCCATTGAAAGTAATTCATATTTTTTTATACCTTCCATCGGACGTATGGGATTATCTGGCCTTGCATATTTTTTAGGTTTTTTTTATCGAAACTAATTACATCGAGCCCTTATTTCTATTATATCCTTCTAGTATTTCCCTAGTTACAAAATATTTTATTACTGTTTTCTTATTTTCTACTTTTTATTACATATAATATGTATAATAAATATATATCTATTTTATATACACTATTTCTACATATATTAAAAAGCAAGTAGTTCGTACTATATGTTATGCATACCACCATCGCCATTATCATCAATTGATACCTGGGGTTGTCTGGAAGAGACCAGCTTTTAACGATAAGACTTTTCTTTGTACATAACTAGATATAATTTAAACATTTTATTTTTGTATTTGTGTATAATAAAGTGTCATCTATCTATATTATATTTTCTATTTTGAATTGAAATTACTATAAAAGCCATTTTTATAAGAATCAGAATCCAAGAACAGCGCACCATGGCACGTCGATTCATTTATTCCTCCGTCTCTTATCCCATCCTAAATGTTGACAACATCTCGGCTTTGCGCCTGGTGTTACTGAAGTTTACAGACAATGGTTATCATTTTCATTTGTAATGTCTGCCTGTTTGCCAGCTTTGTTATAAAAAGAGTAACCTAACTTATGTATCCGTCCCATTCTTACGTCATGTTACTGGTCACCCTACAACGGGGTGTACCACGGTACGTCCCGCGTGGAGTGTGACGTGTATGTAATTACTTAGCGAATTAGAGCCAAGTCATGCCCTGTCATTTACTACGACTGCTGGAAGCCGCTGACACTCCGTTTTGTGCTACTGTTAAGTGCTAGGAGTTTTAGGAACAATTCATTTATAATTAAGAAAATTCTCCTGTGAGTGATTGACGATTTTATTATACGGCTAATGATCTCCAAAATATTCGAGAAACGTTGATTCTGGCGTCATATGCCCTTTACTAGTAGTTAGATATATTGGCACTAACAATTGGGCCACTCGATGGAAACAATATATCGTAAACGGACTATATAATCGAAATTATTGATAACTGTGACCCAGAGAGAGTTGGACAAATTCCGTTTCTATATAATGTAGGTATTTTACATTTCATAAAACAATGAATCATAAAATATGCGCAAAAGTAAATAATTAATAATAATAAATTTACGTAAATGTAAACACCTCAGATGCATAAAGTACTATGAATAAGAAAATTGATTTTATTTCATTAAAATGAAACATTGAAGAGTATAATGTTTTGAAAAATACTATCGTAGAATTGAAACTCAGCAGACTAGCTAATTATGAATCTTAAAGTAGAGTCAAATATCGGCATACATATTATATTGTAAGTAATATCATAATGTTCCGATATCGAATGAAATCATATTTTTTTATATAACGTCACTGAGGAACAAATACAATTACAATAAAATTCTAAATTGTAGACACTTTATAGCACAAAAATGCTACATAAAATCAAGAACATATAAGTACAATCAACGGTCTCCTATGGTGATTTCTTCCGGACAACCTTAAGATGGAGTATAAGACTGAGAACAAAATTTGAGTATTTTTGAGTATTAAGCCAGCAATCGTACAATAATTTCGTTTACATTTAATTCAATAAAAGTACTTCACTACATATAACCGTAATTAATTTTGTATCAGCATTGCACCCGTGCGAAACCGGGGCGGGTCGCTAGTATAGAATATTTCATACTTGTTGTACAAAAAAGGTTTCTAGGTCTATATAGAAACATAGGTATTAGAATAGTAAAATACGTGCGATAACACTCCACACCTTGTAAAAAAAATCAATGGGTGCATCAAAATCTAATAATATAAGCAGAAGTTAGGTCCCCATATTCGATAACGAGATCACATCACTCAAATCCTAATATTCTCAACAACATAACTGCTTTCACAAAAGAAGATGGGTGATTCGATAGTTGACAGTAAGAAAAATGTAGGCTGATTTTAATATATATCGCAGATTACGATCTAAATATGACAAAAATAAATTGTTTTAACTAAAATGTTAAATATCAATTGATATTTTTGAGAAATAAAATTGTTGTATTGCAGCCATTAGCCACGTGACAATGAACGCCGATCAGAGCGCGTGACGTCATAGTGTGCACAACACAAGAAGTTATGAATGACTTCTCAGATAACACTTCAATGAAACAGATGTTAGTTTTGCACACTGTGACGTCATGCGAGACGCCATGCCACCTTGACGCGTTTTTGTGACGAAATGTCAAAATATAAAATTGCTAAATTAAATATGTTAATGTTGTTATTTTGTTGAAATATTAATATTTTAGCTAAAATAGACCATAAGGCTCAAAATAAACCTGTTTCTTAACCTACCAGCTATCAGAATCCAATAACTATAACTCACATTTTCATATAGCGTTTACGTGTTTCTTTTGATACCCATGTATTGCGGTTTCGATTTTATTCGATTTTATTACTACTCATACATTTTTATAGTCACACATTCTGAAACATGTTGTGTCATTCTCTCGTTCAATAACAAAAGATCGTGTTCATATTGTTATTAGGCCATTGATGTCAAAAGCAAAGAATTCTGACGCGAGATTATCTGTTGTTTCGTTCAGGAATGTCATTACTGGCAGGAGATAGATGGCATTTTCGCCTTAGGAATTGTAGGATATGTTCTGGTATCGAAGGCTACTTATCTTTTACACATCATAATTAAAGCGCTTATATTTTTTTTTAATGTGAAACTTCTTTAGAATCGTTGTGATTTGAAACTCGATGAAACAAAATAGCGACACTAAAAAGAGATAAACAGTAAACACATAAATCTATAGGACTAAGCTTGCGAGAGAATAAATATATATACAGCGTGTTTCAGACCTTATGACAATTAATCAGACCACGTTTTCGTCATGACGTACTCTACCCAAATACAAAAACGAATCAAGCTAGCTTCTTTGGTTTAGCCACAGGACCTCATTTCAGAATTTTACAACAACATGTATCTGTTATTGTGACTAAATCGGTAGGTTAGTGACCAAATGTATCAAGTTGCCAGCACGTCTCTTCATCATTAAACGCGGAAGATGTTCATTCTTACCAAGGTCAGTGAACCAATATTTACAAGATGTTCTGTTTTTATTGTCTTTTTATCGTAATTAATTTGTTCGGAAATAGCTTTTTTTTAAATTTTGACATTACGGTTGATTTAATAGTACCAAAAACTTTGTATGGAGTAAGACTGCTAAAATTATGATTTATTGTCATTTGAAATGAAACACGTTGTATATTTTATATATATATATATATATATATATATATATATATATATATATATATATATATATATAAAACATTATATTTAACAATTTAAACACTAAGCTTATAGATATAGAGTTAGAAATGTTTTGAAGTGTTTCATTAACACTTCAAATTCCGTGTGTACACACGAACACAAACACACACACAATTTTTTACTGATTATAATTCGGCTCTACTAATTGCATTTGCAATAATCATCATTTTTGATTTTTCACTTTTTGCAAAAATTATAAAACGCTAAAAATACATAAAGTCAATTTTTTATTTTATTTTTTACATACGCTAAAAAGCTCAATTTATATTTAGTAATTATAAAACATAAATATGATACCTATAATAAAACTAAAAGTTAATTTTGCAACTAAATGAACTAAACTTTACTATAAATAAAGCTTTACTTACAAAATAAAATAATAATAAATCTATAAATAATATATTGAAAACAATTCGCTGTCGGCAGGGAACGTGCCCAAAATGCTAGGCTCATTTCCGTGTTGGATGGCAACGGTAATTCGGTGCCCTAGGTGCAAGCCAGCCTTTTGGTCGAGTCTCGACCCTGAAAGCCACAAATTGCTACAAGGAGGGTAGAATATTCTAAACTACAATATGAATATGAAAACTTGATTATACACATAGTTGTGCTATTATTGCTCTTATTACAGTAGAGCTGTAACGTATAAAATGAAAGAATGATGTTGAAATTTTCTACCACATTTTATATGACTTTGTTGCAAAGAGGGATTTCGTACTATGCGCCCCTGTCGTTTCACTTGACATTTCAATTCCATTTGACACCAATTCCATCAGCAAGGTTATTTATAAATATTTTTAACCGCATCCTTGTTAAAAAAAATCGTTAAAGTTTAATTGATATGGCGAATATCAAATGAATGACTAAATAATTGTATAGTATGTTCTATCGATATTTGATTAGACACATAGAGAAAAGTTCTTATTAAAGTCTATATTTTCACGTGAATATTTCATAAAATTTCATTACCTTCACCTGTATGTTTTATCCGTGCAGGAACGGAGAAAAGTAACAATTTCCTGCGGCCGGGCGGACTGTCGTAAGAGGCGACAAAACAACCCACAGCCAGGTGGTAGGGTATTTGCCCGACTGAATGGCTACCACCCCTGGTTTTAAGTATGTCGCCATAACAACCTTGGGTTGTGTTCTGGCATTAGTGACCAGGTTTCAGTCTCCCTTAAGAGAGCAGCAGTGCATTTGTAGCACCTTTGGTGTTGCAAGTGTCCATAAGCGATGGTAACCGCTTTCCATCAAGTGGACCGTCTGCCTGTCTGCTGAACTCCTGCAATAAAAAAAATAATGACTATTTCTAATCTACGCGAGTGAAGCCGCGAGCAGTAACTAGTCTGGTATGGGATTGGACTGAGTACTGGCATGATTCAGATTCAAATTTGAACCAGGTAGATGGCGCTGCAATCGGGTACCAGAATTTAGGTGATTTTTTTGTTGTTGTGTGTTCAATTTTGTCCCGGAATGGTTTAAATTAACGATTGCACCCAGTAGGAGGCGTAGCGATACTCCTAAGCGGTAGGCCTGAATTTGATAACATTTTTTGTTTATTCAAGTGGATTTAAGAATAGTTTAGATTTACATTTGGTCTCGGTAGATGGCGCTGGAATCGGGTTCTAGATTTTAATTTTCAAAAGGCAGGACAACGTCTGCCGGGTACAGCTAGTTAGTATATATAATACGTCCATGGGAATTCCTTAAAAATGTGACGTCACAAGCATGACGACCAATCCTGGTGCGTTCGTAGCCACGTGACTCTTTTTAAAATTTTATCAATTTTCATTGTTTTATAATTAACTGATTTTTTTTATTAAGGGTCTCTTGCATAACGATCGCCTTTAAATAAAATTAGTTAATCATATTAAACTGCCTAAATACGTTTTACACAAAACGTGTTGACAGTTCTTTAAACATATTTAGCTGCAAATTTTGCGTTGTACAAGACGCTAATTGTATTTACGGATGATAAATACGTTTTGTGTTTCTTAAATAAATTTAAGCCAGCGGACCTAAGAGACTTTCGTATCGACTATAAATATATTTTATTATAAACTTTTAAAGTACACAAATCGATATTAATATAATTTTTCCAACAACTCAATTGTCAGTTACATATTTTATGAAACACCCTTATTTTTTTACTAGAATCTCATTACAGAATTAAATTTTTTGTCAAATTTCAATCATATAATTATAGACCAAGTAGCTTTTTATACAAATGGTTTGACGAATAAAGACCATGTAATATGAATTTTCTTTTTGCCAAAATGTGTACAAGACCAGTATATGCATAGTAAAACCCTATAGTATCGTGCTATAATATCAAAGCAGTATTCCTTTTGTTGTTTTATTACGCTATCCTCTTTCCTCAGACATTATGAGGGCTGTAAGTAAATCCTGTTTTATACTCTCTCACCTTTTGTGATTAAAGTAAAGGTGTTGTTACTATGGCCATTAATTCTTAAGTACGTTGTATATAAAACAATGTATTGTGTTGGAATATTATTATAAGTAAAATCCTGACTATAACGTTAATTAAATTTCAAACTGTACCTTCTGTGCTTGACTTGTTGGTGATATTGCCTGGTGGTAGGGTATTTACTTGCTAAATGGCTACTACCCTGACTGATTTACAGTGGACATAACTACAAATAAGCTATAAGAGTGCATGACGTGAGCTGTCAATTGAGGAAGAAGGCGGAGCTCCAAATCAGATTTATTGTTACAACTCAGGTCCCGACAAAAACAAAATCCACCTGCATACCTGAAAAAAAGCACATTATTATCCGTCGGCATTTAAACTAATAACATTGAAACTATTGTAATTCTTTTATGATCGTCCTCTTTTGTTAACTTATTTACTGGCATATACGGCCTATTGTTGCATTGGAACAATTAGCCAGGTGTTACGGATTGCTGATTCTAGGAAATTCGGTACACGTTGGTATGATTGAGGGAGGCGGCAGTCGAGCGAGAACCACGATCAAAGCGAGACGTATCTACAATAGGGAACCATAGTGCCGAACTTTGCGCGTTTGAGTGAATTACAACCTTCTGCATTACGTTTAGATTTGTTGTGTTCGGTTACATTTGTACTTGTGTTAAAAGTATTTGTATAGTTCTAATAAACTCTATAATTCTAATGGCATTTCAATTCGAGTCTCGCAACTCGTAACATTATTTTCAAAAAATATGGTTTTGCGATTTTTTCGATTTATATTCATAGTTATTCTGCTATTTCGAGTGGAGAAAAATCTAACTAATCAAAGATTATAAAAATGTCTAATTAACCCGACTTTGTTATGTCTATACGGTCTTATTCATATTAAGCTTGAGTAAGTTTCCTGTGAGAGTAACAGTTGTAGCGTACACATCCAAAATGATGGTCGCTATATTATGGGAAGATACGTCGATTCTGGTTATCTAAGTGTTTTTCAGACTCGACCGATGTTTGAAGTCTAGGCTTCGCAGTAAAGATATAAGCAAGTACTTACCGGATGCTGCTAACACCTTTAGTTCTTCGATATATGAATTTTGTTGATTTCAGCGGGAATGATTGTTCGGTTGCACACGCGTGTACTATGATTCGTAGCATCCAACGTCTGACTCACCGCTCTCGATTTCGACGGATAAGGACGTGCTAGACAACAAAAAATTGGTGTCTTCGATACCACTAGGGCCGTGACACTCGAACATCGATTATTCGAATAATAGAAAAATAATTATATGCAAACGAAACAACAGTAACTAAGTGGAGTAATACAATGTAGAATGTAAAGGTAGATCTTCTCTCTTATCCGCGCAGGAACGGAGAAAGTATACAATTTCCTATGGCCGGGCGGCCTGTCGTAAGAGGTGACAAAAAAACCCACAGCTGGGTGGTAGGGCATTTGTCCGACTGGATGGTTACCACCCCTGGTTTATAGTATGTCGCCATAGCAATCTTGAGTCTTGTTCCGGCATTAGTGACCAGGTTCCATTCTCCCTTAAGAGTGCAGCAGCGCATTTGTAGCACCTTTGGTGTTGCAAATGTTCATAGACGATGGTAACCGCTTTCCATCAAGTGGGCCATCTGCCTGTCTACTGAACTCCTGCATTAAAAAAAAGATCAAAAAAAGATGGATGGATTGTGTGAAGTATGATATGATAATATGTGGTGTAACAGAAGATGTATGTTAGAGCAGAGGAGTGTGGAAAGAAAAGACATTGTGCCGACCTCAAATAATTGGGATATGGTGAAAGGAAAGAGAGAATTTTGAAGGCGTCCTTTATGGTTCGTTAGTGATAAGGCCGCCTGTTGTTTTGCCAAGAAGCATTGTAATTATGCATTTTTTTTGTATTTATTTTGGTGAGCAATAAAGTGTTGTCTACCTATTTTACTGATATAAGTTACATGAAGCAGGATACCTGTTCATAACGTTTAGAAGCCGTGATGTCCTAATAAAACATCAACAGAAATGGAATCTCTCTACGATATGAAGGCATCTCGTAATGTTTACGTAATTCTTGGTATATTGTATTGATGTTACCTTATTAGATTTTACATCATGTAGCATACGTGATATGAAAATGCTTACGTAAGCAACAGTTTTAGTTCATATTTACTTTCTTATTTTATAAGGTTATAGGCTTCTGGCACATTTTGGGAAGAACAGTAAATTTATTAAATCCTCATATGTCCTGCTATGATATATGTTGAAGTTATTGCTAAAATATTGTTATTATAGAGTGAGATCCCAGTCATCCCAGAGTTACGTGATTTTAGGAAAAATTAAATGTTTCATAAAATTTAGAAAGGAATGGATACTCGCTAAGCTGAAAGCGGGGGGGGGGGGGCGTTTTTCAGCTAGCAGGTATCAAACGTAGAAAAAAACCATGCTAATTTACGTCATAATAGCAAGGCTAGTTTTTATATATGTCATAAATGATATGATTATAAACAAAGATATACAGTTGCCAGACACTTCCTGTGGGCTATAACTTTTCACAGACACTTAAAAAAGTTGTGGGAATTTACGTTATTTTAGGAAGGCTAAGTTTTATATATATTATGAACTATAATATTGTAAAACATTTTCCAATGAGCCAGACAAATTTGACGGGCCAAAAATCTTCCCGGACTCTTTAAGAGTTCCGCCGTGTGAGGAAGCGCGAGAGCATCGTAAGTCTGGGGTGACTGGGATCTTGGATCATTATGAAATACTAGGATATATAAGTGTTGGTAGCGTAATGGCTAGCGCACGCGTCACGGACTCAAAGGACGCGGGTTCGATCCCGGCCAGAATGCATGCACTACTTAATCAGTTTTCTAATCTAATGTGCATGTTGTAACAATCACCACGTGCTAACAACGGTGAAGGAATACATCACGTGACATGCGACAGGGGATCACGCCGTCAGACTTGAAGGAAGAATTTATTTAATAAAAGAAAAGTTTGTATATGCCGAAAGAAGGTTACTTGGCGATACAGCCCCCTATAAGAAGAGGCCCAAGCCCAGTAGTGGGACATTTATGGACTGATATAACTAAAAAAAATATTAGCGTCGGTACTCACACCACTTGATAGACAGTCACGCATGCCTTTATAGACAACATAAGTTGACACGAGTACAATCCTTCAGCCGCTTATTTTCTTAACCCAAAACCCGAGACTTTACAAACTGTACCCTACTTTCTACGCGTGACCTCGAAATGAAAATATCAAAGGTTGCGCCTTGAAACAGAAGGCACGGAATTTAAGTTCCTTTGGAAATTTGCCAAACAACCTTCCGGTCCGTTCGGGTGTATTTTCTCAATGTTTATAACGTGACTGTTGGAGACTTTCAACTTCTTTTCTGCAAGCTGATAATGGCTTATTACAGCTTAAAGATTAAATTAACTTTTAATGTTCTGAACTTTTGCTGCCACTTTTTGTTCTAAAAATGTATTGCATATTCATAAATTATAATTATATTTTGTACTATCCCATCCCATCCCCCGAAACGATTCCATTTTCCGGGATAAAAAGTAATCTATGTCCATCCTCGGGTAACAATAAATACAATATAAAAGGGTAACAGACAGACAGACAGACAAATTTTAAAGATATAAATAAGAATTAAATCCAAGTAAAATTAGAGAGATTATGTTATATATATATATATATATATATATATATAATGATGTGTTGGTTTTTTTTTACAGGAGTTTATTAGACAGGCAATACGGCTCTCTTCATGGAAAGCAGTTAGTATCGCTTATGGACATTTGCAACACCAGAGGTGCTACATACGCGCTGCTGCTCTCTTAAGGGAGACTGGAATCTGGTCACTAATGCCGGAACACAACTCAAACTTGGTATGACGACATACACAAGAGGAGAGGTGGTAGCCTTCCAGACGAACATATACCCTACGACCTGACATAATGGTTATAGCTTTGTCATGTAATTAATAATAATAATATTTTCATTTTTTAAATTTTTATATATCATTTCTATTCAAATTTAAAGACAGAAATGAATACGACTAATTTTGGCTCATCAGCAACTACTTATCATCAGGCAGGCCGTGAAAAATTGCAATGATTTTTGTTAAGATATTGTTGTATTTTCGGTAAAAATAGGTATATATTTTTTCTAAATAGGCAGCTGTAAGGCAGCTGGCATCTACTAACTGCCTTATCTGTATACCAAACATATTCGCGAATATCCCTTTTGCATGGAACAAAACCGCTTCATACATAAAATATTTGATCCCAACGAAAATTTGCGGAGGATACTTCGACCCCAAAAAGAAGATTCCCACGAAAATTATTCCAACAAATAACCAAATCAATAGTCATCCCGCAGATTGTTCCTTACCATACCATATTTCCTTAAGACCCGTTTACAATGTACTATTGTGTAATTTTTCGTAAATTAGCATTTGTCTTTTTTGTTTTTCGTGTTAACAGAACATGTAAGGTGTTTATAATAACACTATGTTTTAGTGGTTTTAAGTGCGGTAATTTATTTGATTTTTATTATTCCGACGTTTCGGCCAGTTCTCAATGGCCGTTATCACGGAAGACCGAAAGACAAAGATGTGTTCATATTTTAAGCACTAAACAGAAACATTGCACTGATATTTCAAACAAAACGTTATTTATGCAATTACACGAAATATTATCAGTCTTGTAAATCAAACCATAGCACCTTAAGATATTGGTCAACGCCATCTATGGGGAAACTACATAAATGTAACAAATTTATTAAAAATCTTAACAGATGTCAAGTGTCAATGAGTATTGTTAAAAATTAATTTAGCTAATTTTAATTATTTAGTTTTAATTTTGCTAATTATTTACTCTTAAGGGAGCCTAATCATCCGTTTACCACTGCTTCGCAACATGTTGTGGTTTGAAGAGAAGAAGCGGTGCAAGAAACTTTGCAGCAACTTCTCTCTTTTTATGTATATAAGTCGCGAAACTTAAGAAAGTATCATGTAAAGTGTATATTAAGTGAAAACGTTTTAATTTTTAACCAAGTAGCTTAAGTATTGATTATTATTATGTTTTATAAACTCGACTTCTGTGTAGATTCGACAGTACTTAGTTAAATAGTCCGACATATTATAATACGATATCTTTAAAATTTTCTTTTTGTTATTCTTTCATCACTCAATCATCAATCATTTTTTGCATAAATATTTTTGCAATAATCATGCATTGCAATTCATAAATAATCTATACTTATACCCCATTTATACGTGATAAATGTAATATTGTTCAATGTCTATTTAATTCTAACATATCAAAAATAAATTATCAGCCTTATTCAAATAATATTTAAAAAAACCGACAGTGTTATTTTATATTGTAACGTCTACTTTCAAAACTCCTTGGATTTAACTAGTTTTATTTATAGTTGTTACTAATTTCGAATGTAATTTATGACTTTAATTTTAATGAAATATGTTTTAATTATGTTTATGTAACTGGTGTAAAAACTTCATAAAAACTATACATTGATTAGTAAACTTATTCAAAAATATATGTACACTAGGCTAAATATTACAAAATAGAATGCAAGGCAAATCAAGTATGCCACGACGAGCGACCAAATCACTGGCAACAAATCCTTACTGTGTACAATCACCTTAACAGTATCTGTTATACATAAACATCGTATTCGATGGCAATCATGTAAATGCGATTCGTTTACATTGCAAATCGATTGGAACAGACAGACTGACAAAGGGATAAATTCATATAGATAGCTCGTGATTGGTTGCTGGTTAACTAAGAGCCTTGTCGATTTGTGATGCAAATACTGTATCCGCCCGATTTATGATGGCGCCTGGAATTTAGGATAGGAATATATTACGTTAATTGTACTTCCTGTATCGAATACTAAAGTTAAGGTTACATTATCTTACTAATTATTCCTTTTACTCCCTTTCTCTTCCTCTTCGCGTTCTACTTGAGCTTCATTTTTAAAATACATTAAAGACACTTCGTCTACGAGATTATTTTTTTTCACGGAACACTGAAAATTAGTCTTATAACATTTATTTGCCAGTGAAGACCCATCAAAAAGTCCAGCCTTTTCAGAGATTAGCCGAAACATGCAGACGGACCGACCGACATTTTTTTGTTTCTGAAAACATTTACCGTATATTTGACATTACAAACAGGCACTTCAACCTTAGATAATGTATAGGTGTTACGACACTATTCTACTTACTCTATTACAGGTAGAATATAATACACATACCTAACTGATGTTAGTTAATTACGTTTAGTTGAGGGTTTCTTAACGTTATTAATTTATGACATGCTAGGATTCGTCCGCGACTTTATCCACGTTGGACTGTTAGCAAATCGTATTTGAATGAGCCGATTTTTATGCACCTAGACAAATTTAAACTACCTTCGATAAATATCCCGGGGAATTCCCACTATGCAAAGTACCGCATTATTTAAAAAATAATGTACCTAAGTAATCGTTTTATTTTATACTGTCTCTGAATATGCTAGTGTATCTGTGCCTCAATAATATCGAAATCGGCTCAGTAGTTATTACGTGAATCTTGAACAAAGAGATAAACACAAAAAAACTAAAAAACAAGACTACACTTACAAATGTTATATTATATGTCCTTATTATAATATTATACATACGAAAGTAATTCTGTCGGTCTGTTCCGTTTACACGGAAAAACTACTAGACCCATTTGGCTGAAACAGTATACATATATATATATATATATATTTCGATGCCGAGGATGAACGTAGTATACTTTTCGTCCCGAAAAATGTGATAGTTTTCGGATAAAAAATACATATTTGTTTCTTTGTTTGTTATGTGTTTTCAAAAAAACTACTGGATCGATTTGGCTGAAATATGGGATATAACAACTCTAGCTATAGTATTTTATATTTCAGAAACACATGTTTTTATAACGACTGTTAATGGTTAAAACTTGGACGTGGTAAAGCCATGCTGATAACATACTCTTCAATACAGCTCTTAAGGCCCGCGTGATTGGTGTGATAACAACTTCTCACAATATCTTATATCAAAGTAGCATTGAGGTAGGTAATCACAATTCTCAGCTAAGCAAAAATTTCCTTAAACTAATTTTAATAACACGTAAACAGGAAGTAACTGTGAATAAAACAAGGATGCAAAGTCGACATTAATTCCTCATCCTCTGTAACAATTCTTATATTGTTGTCTAAAAGAAATTCAAGTTTAATTTATCAAAAAAGTTGGTGTACGTATTAACAAAGTGAGACGCGTGGGCCCGCAGGCGTACGGAGATCACAAGAAATTACACACCCTGCAGCTTCTGTCGTGTGGTACATGCGACAAACTGACAGAGTGCGAATTTATTTTATTATTCAATTTTTAAAGTGATAACTTCTTATGGGACTGTAAAACGAAGCGGTCATTACGTAACGCGTTACGTCGCCAGTCTCTCTGGCTTTTCTTTCTCTGACATATACCTAACCCACAGCGCTAGCCATATTTCGGTAATTATATTAAATAAGGAACTTCGTTCCAATAATGATGCTAATAATGTATGTACACAAAATTCTAATATGTTATCATTTTTGCCTGAAGCAGGCAAACAGGCAGACGGCTCACCTGATGGAAAGTGGTTACCGTCGCCTATGTACTTTTGAAACATCCGGAATATCGCCAACGCGTTCCCGAGTTCTAAGGAATTTTATAACGCCTTTTTGACCGACTTTGAAAAAAAGGAGAAGTTCTCAATTCGTCGGGATCTTTTTTTGTTTTTATGTGTGCACCGATTACTCCGATTCTTTTTTGTTCGACGTAAAATAGCTTCCAATTAGTCCCCTAAAAATTTGACATCGTTTGGCCCCGTAGTTGTCATTTTATGAACATTTTTTATGAAAAAAAATCCATTCTGTTCCATATGTACACCGATTACTCTGAGATTTATGATCCGATTTACGTGTTTCTTCTTTGGTCGACGCGGGACAGCTGTCATTTGGTCCCCTAAAAATTTGACATAGTTTGGCCTAGTAGTTTTCATTTTACGAACATTTTTGATGATTTTTTTTCCATTCCGTTCCATATATATGTACACCGATTACGCTGAGATTTATGATCCGATTTACGTGATTCTTGTTTAGTTTGATGCGGAATAGTTGCCACTTTGTCTCCTAAAAATTTAATTAAATTTAATTCAGGTCAGGATCTGATGATGGTATCCGTGAGGGAAAATGGTGGAATTCTTAAAATTTTATAGGCAATTTTAACGTTTTTTTCTTATACTTCGTAAAGCTATTTAGGGTACATAACCCATTTGCGCCTGGTAGTCATCATCTCGTTGCAGAGCTGATTATGGAAGATACAATTCCTTAATGGTAAAGAGATAGGGGGTAGATGGCTTCGGTTGTTGCAACAATACGTTTACTTTAACGATGATGATTACACGGGAAACCTTATCAATACTAGCAAATCGTTTTCTTGGCCTAATGAATAGGTACCTGTCTACCTTTAGTCAGAAATGAGATTTCTCAACCGTTGCATTTCTGCTAATGCTCGTTCATCGTGGGGTTTAATTAACAGTTTAGAGGGTTTTCAATCAGATAGAGCTATTCCTTCCAAAGTTTTGGGTCTGCTGAGAGCTACATATACTTGTCCCTTAGCAAAGTTCTTTTTTCCTAAATCTATAACAGCTTTATTGAGGGTTTTACCCTGTAGTTTATGTACTGTTACAGCCCAGCATAAAATAATAGGCAACATTCGACGCTCAACGTCACCATAGCCTCTAATTGCTAGGAATGTAGCACACATTGGCGGAATAGAAACGAAGCCATCAGCATCTTTTAATCTGCTACCTATTGTCTCAAACTGAATAAGAACTGCGTCTGGCATATCACCTTTTTCTAAGTGATCTCTGCGTAACGCTGGCCATTTGAATCCTTTTACGACACCCATAGCCCTATTCACGAGCCCATCCGAAACGGCGATATTTCGTCTTAACATAACGCGAGATTCTACAGCTAAATGTATCGTAGGTAAAAGACCACCGCAACTATTGACGTCGCTGGGAATAACATTATCCGGGGGTTTTCTGCCGTAACATTGCTTAATATGCTCCACCAACAATTTTAGAACGAAAGATTTGCCGCTTCCTGCTCCACTGGTAATAAATAGTAATAATCTTTCGTCATCGCCGTTTAGATCTTTTTGAATACCTTGTTTAATTTTTTGGAATACATTGTTTTGCTGGACGTTTAGCCCGCATGTATTGCCAAAAAAGCATTAACTGTCATTGCTACGCGATGATCGAGATCATCGCAAATAGTAACAGCATTGCAAGTTAATATACCGTCTTTATTAGAATTTCCCTCCAAAAATTGAAGTAAAGCAATTTTTAAGTTAGGAAAACCTTCGCTACTGTCTTCGTTCTCAATATGCCCATTAAAAGCTGTTTCATAATTAACGCAAACATTTACAGTCCGCCTGTCAAAAACAAGTCGTGGTAGTAGCTCGGTCATAGCTAAGTATTCATGATTTACTTCCAGCTCGTCTGGATTAACTCGAGCAATAATACACTCACAATAGTACCTATCACCCAATATAAAAACATAATCGATGTCACTTTTACGCCACGTATTGGGATCTAGACGGTTAAAAGCAGTGCAGGCGACTGCTGCAATTGCTGTACATTGTTTACCGCGTGATTCTAAATCAAATCTTTCATTTCCTTGATGAAAAGATCCTTTCATTATAGCAACATTTTCGTCAATGTTGGTATACGTGTTTAGTTGTATTGGCTCTACTATTGGCTCTGGTTGGATATTAACAGTTGTCTCGGCAATCTGTACTATTGCAGAAAGATCTATTATATTAGAAAATGAAGGACGAACATCTCTGTAAAGCGCATTATTAATCAACAACCATTGCAATGCTCGATTTAATTTTGCCATATCAATCTGAAATTCCCGTGATCGTTGTAAGTTTTCCAGGTTTTCTGTGATTATTACTAGCCCAGCTTGGTGTGGTTGAAGTGGAAGTTGCTCAGCTAATAATTTGTAAGAACGGCACAATTCTCAACTAAAATCTTTTTGCAATTTCTGTCAAATGGGCTATTTCTTCAGGAATATCTGAAACGGTCATTTTGTTCCAGTATGCCTGAGCAGGAATTTTTCGTTTTTTAATATGATTTGAACAACGAGTACAGGTCACGATATTACTTAAAGCGATTAAAACAACAGGAAGTAAATTGTCTAGATTTGTAGTTACTAATCTCGTACGCTGCTGAGAATATATCATTTTATTGCAAATGGTGCACGCCACATCAGCAAACACATTTATCACTGTTTGGAATTGTTCAGCACTCATCAGTCTTCTATTATCGCGGGCACGCATATTACTGAGACGAACCTCTCTTCTGTGGTTTCATTAAGTAATGCTTGAGCGGATTGGCATCTGGCTGAGGACAACCGAAGTTCACGCTGCTCAGCTGACTCATTTGCCAGCCGCTCACGTATGAGCGTTAAGTGGCGGTCACGTTCTTCTCCTGTTTCGTTAGATAACCGCTCATGAATAAGCGACAATCGATGTTCGCGCTGCTCAGTCGTCTCGTTCGATAGTCGTTCACGAATAAGCGACAATTGATGTTCGCGCTGCTCAGTTGTCGCGTTCGATAGTTGTTCACGTATAAGCGACAATCGATGTTCGCGCTGCTCAGTCGTCTCGCTCAATAGTTGTTCACGAATAAGCGACAATCGATGTTCGCGCTACTCAGTCGTCTCGTTCGATAGTTGTTCACGAATAAGCGACAACCGATGTTCGCGTTGTTCTATAGTCTCTTTAGACAGTTTTCTTTTTACATAATTGCGCATTTGAGACGCTGTGCTCTATTTCTTTCTCTATTGCGCTTTAGGCGTTCATCTTTGTCATTTTCAGACTCCTATGCTTTCTCATACGAGATGCATGTCATGTACCAACTACTATATCCTATTTTATATTTACACCACTAAAAAGCTAAAAAATAAAACCGCCTTCAAAAATAATCCAACAAAGAAAATAGTAACTATATACATAGTACGATAAACATAAAACACTAAAAACTTAAAAATAATAAAGATTTTCTGTATTATAAATCCAAAGTTTGTTAAAGAAAACCTTTACAAAATATATTATTTACTAACAAATCAATAATAATGAACAATATTTGGAGTCCGTGCCAGCAACAATATAAAAATAACTAGTGATACAACTTAAATGTTGTTTTCAATTCAATAACTTAGAAATTAGTAGATAGTGTATTATCTAATGGCACGTTTACAAAATCTTAAATATATAAGCAAATAAACAAATGAAACTAAAGCTAGTACACAAAATAAAAAAGTAAAATTACATAAAATAAATATTTAAAGTAATACCTACTAACTATTTATAGACACAATATTCAAATGGTATATTAAGTATTTACCTTTATGGATCAAACTAATAATCCAACAAAAATTTAATAAAATTTAAGCAAGTTACAAAATCGTTTATTTTAATTAGAAGAATACCTAAACAGTAGCAACTAAAGCAAATTAAGTAAGTAATATATATACAAATTACAAAATAGCAAGATTTCACTATCACTATCCTAAATAATAGAAAAAAGGAAATTAGATTTTTTAAATCGGCAAAAAAGATATTGAATAAATTATTAAAGACTGGAAGGAAAGTTTCGAAGTCTTAAGCAGCGAAAGCATGCCGCTCTTTACCTACTAAATTAATTAAAGACTATCACGTTTAATAAATGCACAGCGCCATCTATTGCCTAGTAGCAGTTTTAGTATTTTACAATGTTGAATAAAATATAGGAAAAAATATTGAAAACGACATTTTGTATCACTAGTTATTTTTTATATCGTTGCTGGCACCGAGTCCAAATATTGTTTATTATTATTGATTTGTAAGTAAATAATATATTTTGTAAAGGTTTTCTTTAACGAACTTGGGATTTATAATACAGAAAAACTTTATAATTTTTTAAAGTTTTTACTGTTTTATTTTTATCTTACTGGGTATATAGTTAGTATTTCTTTATTGGATATTTTTTGAAGGCGGTTTTTTTTAATTATTAAATAACCCCATGTCGTGGGGCAAAGGGAAAACCGCGACGGGAAGTTCCCTCCAGATCATTGTTGTACGCGAGATAAGTGTTCTAAAGAACCATTGAGCTGAGTGTGGGAGCTCAAGGAAATGGGGGTGAATATTCCAAACTGGGATATCTGGGGTTTCCACAGATAACAAAAATGGTTTTGAAATAATTAAAATTAACGAAAAAGAAAAATATATAATATTCTAATACATAATCCTAAGTATAACTACTAGCAAGATAAAATTTTACAAGATTTGCATTTATTAATGCATGAATATATGAAAATCTGCGTGTGTCTATATGATTCATTAGATGTATTTTTGACGGCTTTTCTAAAAAGAATGAATTACGTTGATAAATCGTGCACGCTTATAGTGTGGCTTACATTTGGAGATTTTTATTTATAGTTTGTCTAATGTATTAATATGTATGTTGGTTTTTTCTAACATTATACGACTTTGTAGAAATGATTACAATTTAAAGAGATTTCAGTTCATTCATGCCACGTTCAGCCACAATATAGATCTTTGACCGGGACAAACAACGGAGATCATGTGGAGATCGACGGGACGAGTTGCAAAGTTATGAGTATTTATTACCGAGTAGTTTATCCGTATTAACATTAAACTTATTATTTTTATTTAAAAAAAACCAATCTCCTACTACCATATTATTTTAAAGCAGATTTATAGGTTTTATTTAAAATAAAATTGCATTGTCAAACACGGTTCAGACGTTCTAGTTATTCATCATCATCATCATCCGAGCGCTAAATCCCGATGCGTTCGGAGCGTTCACTCCGACGCCCAGGGTCCGCTTTCCTACTTTTTCTACTCCACTTCGCGCGGTCTTTAGCATCCCCCGTTTTGAGACCATTGGCACGCATGTCACCCTTCACGACGTCAAGCCAGCATTTCTTGGGCCTTCCCCTTCGACCGGGACCTGGCGGAGGCGGCATGGCTAGACATTTGTTCCCCACGTAATTAGCCGGTCTGCGTAAAACGTGGCCGTACCAGCGTAAGCGACACTCTTGCAGTTTGTCTGCTATGTCACGGACATGAAGACTGCCACGGATTCGGGAGTTCCTGACCCGGTCTTTTCGCGTCACTCCACACATCCATCGCAGCATATTCATCTCCGTGACACGCAGCTCTTGCTTGTGTCGCTCAAGTACAGGCCACGCTTCACTGCCATACAAAAGGACAGGTCTAATGATGGATTTATAGACCTGTCCTTTTAATTTGACCGGCATTTTAGGGTCACAAATGACACCTGTTACCTCACGCCACTTGGCCCAAGCTGCTGTGATACGGGCCTTGACATCGAGGTCGATATCCCCGGACGCACTAAGGACAGATCCCAAGTACTTAAACTGATCCGTGCGCTCGACCGTATCTTCGCCTATGCGCACGGATGTGGGATCTGTAGTGTTGCAGGCCAAGTACTCGTAGACGTTCTAGTTATTATTATAATTATATTTATTTACTACGATAACATTTTCACTTCAGAAATTGTTGAACACTAAACTTCTTTAAAACTGTTAATTATGTAAATCACTTGTAAATATTCAAAAATTTAAACTATACGTGTACCATGTAACGACTTATAATGTAAAAAAATTGACATGTAAAAAAATACATCAAGAGTGTTCTGAATTTAAAAGTATCATTTTCTAGCCAGTATTATTAATCCTTAACAACGTTCAAAACTTTTTTCTTGAGATTCCAACAGAAATAAATAGTTGAATCGCCCCGCTTCATCTTATAGCTCTCGCCATATTTTAACATCTTTGTAAGTTACTTCAGGGCGTGCTGACCTACATTCGGGCCGTTCCCGTCTAACAGTAACAACGATATTTTTGTGTGGCAAAAAGCTACTTTGTTCTGCATTCGCAGTTTCGGCATTAATTAATTAGAAGCGTTACTCGTTCCGGCCTTTGTTTGGAACATTTGTGGTGAGGAGATAACGTCTGTTTTTAGAAAATATTGTTTTTTTTATTATATGCCTAAATGTTATATAAAAATGAAAATAAGGTTGTAACTTTTCATTATTTAACGTAATACGGTTTTTATTATTTTCCATTGCTTTCAGTTTTTCTATTTAGGTTGCTTGGTTTCTTTGGAAAATTAATTTTCTTTTTTTATTGTAGAGCTAACAAACAAGCAGACGGCCCATGTAATGAAAAGTAGTTACTGTCGCCTGTGAACATTTGCAACATTATAGATGCTACCCATATCCAGCCGCTTTTTAAAGGGAGACTAACCTGGCTAATAATGCCGCAACAAACAATAACTATATGTTGTATGGCGGCCTATTCTATAGACCAGGGTGATAGCTATCCAGATGGGCAAATACTCTACCACCTGGCTGTAGGTTGTCTTGTCGCCTCTTAGGACAGGTCGCCCGGCCGCAGGAAATTGTATTTTTTGAACTTGAACTTATAAAATTCTCAATATTTGTAGCATATTGCTGTACTATATTTTTTCAGAAAAATATAATATGTTCTTCTTATAATCTTTTAACTTATTGATTTCTAACCAAACTATAAAGGTTTTAAGAGTAACACCCTATATATTTAAAAATAACGCTGAAATGCATATTTAAATAATTAAATATCGACAGACCAACATACACACTATATCCCTGTGCTAAGCAAGTTACGTTTGTGTTATGGATAGTATACAACGGATCACTCTGAGGCCGATCTGAGACACCCAGACTAGTTAATAACGGAAAATTGGTTTAGGGAAATCAAGCCAGGAATCGACCCGGGACCTCTGCATGCCAGTAACATAGGCCGGCAAAGGCTTAGCTTACTTAATTACATTTATCCGTGCAGGAACGGAAAAGAAATACAAATTCCTGCGGTAAGGCAGCCTGTCGAAATATGCGACAATACAACCCATAGCCAGGTGGTAGGGCATTTTCCAGTCTAGATAGATACCACTCCTGGTTTAGAGCATGCCGCACTAACAACCTTAAGTTGTGTTCTGTCATTAGTGGCCGGGTGCTAGCCCCATATACAAGTACAGCAGCACCTTTAGCGTTGCAAATGTTTAAAGGCGACTGTAACCGCTTTCCATCACAGTTAGGCCGTCAGCCTGTTGGCTGTACTCCAGCAATAAAAAAATACAGAGGCCGTCTGGTCCGACGGTCATTATTTAAATGGATAGACGGACGAAAATGACGATTATGTAGCTTTCTTATGTTTGCTTGTAGGAAAATTGAAAAACGGTTCACTTGGTGGTAAGTGGTTACTATCCCCATGGACATCTAAAACACCCAGGGAGCCGGTGCATTGTATACCTCGTTGTATTTGTGTACGCAATTTTTGAATTTCCCCATATTGTAGTGCTCTGAGAAAACCGCGGAAGGGAGTTTATTCTACAGCTTGCATATATGTAAGGTATGAAGGAATTTGCGCCACGTGCAGTGGTTGACTTCCAAGTGTCTAGAAAGTGTGAATGAACTCCCAATCGCCGGTGAGTGGTTCGATGATAAATTTGCGACGTAGACATCTAATCAAATGGTTTATCAGAGCTTTCCATTATACAGAGGGTAGACACGCTTAGAGCAGTCAGAGCTTAGGTGTTTCATTTTCGTAAAACTGGCTATGGAACCCTAAAAATTACCATATCTTGATTAAGTTTGCCCAGGCTTCAAATTTGAAAAATTCAAATAACGTAGAAAACCAACTCATCTGTCATCAATATTCTGGAAGTCATAATCAGAACCAAACCAAGATGAAATTAAACCAATAATTGAACAAACTTGGGTTCTTTGAGGTTACGCAGACTGTATACATTTTGTCCGAGTCGTGGAAGTTAAAAGAGACCTTTTGGTTCAGTTTTTGATTAATCTCAGTACAAGGTTGCACTCTTCTATACGTATTCCTAGCTGATATATTATTAGGTGTATGATTCATAACATTAAATTCTAAGTCAAATAAGATGTCAAAAGCTCTTACATACTCTTAAAGCTTAGTTCTAAATTATGGTCACTATATCTATACTAATATTACAAATAGGTAAAGTTTACACATATATATATATATATATATATATATATATAATATTTGCTCGTAGTCTAAAGACCTCTTAATCACGTCAACTTGTTTTTATTAAGCAAACCCCAATTGGCAGAAGTTTCGATTGCTATTACCCGGATGCCTTTGATATTGTAACTTTGAAAACTACACAGTTGAGGGTAGTTCCGTTATTCCACTTTGATTTAATCGTTTTGAGGGTTTAAAGTTTAAACTTTCAGCCATTGCTTGGTGTACTGGATAATTTTAAGTGGATTTGTTTTGGGGTTATTAGAATCTATATCCTGATATTTGGTATTATGATCATTTTGGTAGCAAAAAATATTGAAGATTACTCATTATTAACTGTAGTCGTTTGCAAAATCACTTGAGGAATCTTGCAAGTAAACCGTCGTGTGGAGATGTTCTGCAAACTGTTAGTTCATCGGAGTAATGAACTCTATTAACATAATTTCTAAGCTTATCAACTAAGACTGTACCTTTAATACAATCCCTTTTCTTTCACCTTATCCTAAACGTTTTGAATCGACACCATAATATATCTTTTTCTATCATATTCCTCTAAACTGGCATACGTCCTCTGTCTGATCACAAATCATCATTCATCCTTCACACAATTTATCCATCTCTTGTTTGGTCCACCTTTACAATTCATTCATTTACCTTTAATTGATGATCATCATCATCATTATCATCCGAGCTTTAAATCCCGATTGCCTTCGGACTGTTAGCTCCAACGCGCAGGGTCAGCATTCCTACTTTTTCTTCTCTACTTCACGCGGTCTTCAGCATCCCTCGTTTTGAAATATCCTTCACAACGTCAAGTCGGCATTTGTTAAGCTTTCCCCTATGATCACGACCCTACGGAGGCGGCCTACCTACATTACCTACATTTGTTCCCCACGAAATTAGTAGATTTGCGTAAAACGTGGGCGTACCCGCGTAAGCGACTCTAATTGACGATGATCGGGTAATACATTTTAATAAAATATAAGTCAACATTGCAACTAATTTTTTTGAGGTAAGTACCTGTGACTCATCGAAATTAGTTTCAACTTTTACAGCGTTATGAGGTTTAACTAAATTGAATCATTTTGGTTTTATGATGGAAAAATATAAGGAAATGAAAACATTCCATACAATTATCAAAGCCTGTGTTTATGTGTATCACTTTGATAATTTTAGCCAAATTTAAAGACAGAAGTGAATCGTGTAATTCAATTTTTGGACTGATTTCAGAATGCATATATACAATTCTATAAATAATGCTCAAAGAAATTTAAAGAGTACAATGTGAATTAGTAAAAGCAATTTAAGTCATTCTCTTAACTTCACTCTTAAGAATACAATATGAATTAGTAAAGGCAATATATTTTTTAGATATTCTTTTAACTTCACAGTCTTTTAAGTTTTACTTAAGTATAAAGCTCTAAATAGGTCTTAAATATTCATTTCGAGATTAGTAAAAAGCTTTTTGAGATAATTAGCAGATTAACGTCGACATTAATTAGTTTAAATTTATTTGACATTCAAGTTTCTATGAACAGTATGAAGTAGCCGAGTTCCAAATTGACAAAATTAATAAATTTTAATCACACCGTGAGAAAGGCCGATGTCACTGAATTGTCATGTCATCGAATGTTGTCATAGGTTTTCAGTTTCTTTATGTTTGCTTATAGGAAAACCGAGAAATTCAACTGACATATATTTATAGTGTGGTTAGTTTAACAATCTATGTCTGTTTTGTCCACAGGATCACAGAATTTGAATTCAAATTCAAATTCAAAATTCAAAGTCAAATTTTTCTCTTTCTTTTATCTCATATATATTCATTTTATCAACTACTGCGACATCGGCAAAATCAATGCTAATTACGTTGGAGCCGCAATCCTCCAAAAAAGAAGAAGAGAAACAGAAATGGTCCAATTGGTGGTAGATGGTTGCTGTTGCCCATGGAAATCTGCAACACTAAGGGTACCGATGCGTTGCCTACTTCGATGAGACTTTAAGTATCTGTTTACGCCATTTTTGAAAAGCCCTATATTGTAGCCAGCAAACAGAATAAACACTGCCTGGTGGAAAGTCCTTACTATTACTTATGGACGTTTGCTACATCAGGTGTGATACCAACGCGTTTCCATCCTTCAGCTATTTAGTCATTTCACTACACTATTCTTTAGGTTTGTGTAATATGTAATAATTGATACGTAGATAGACAGATGTCGATTTTCAAAATCGCTATGGAACCCTTAGGCTTAGTATATTTCCTAGTTCATTAAACATTCTTTATTTGAAAATTGGCCTTTGTTTTTCCCGTTTATTTTCCCACATAAAGGCACAAAAATAAAAATGGCGCGTGCAATAAATGATTTAAGTAAAAGTGCTGTCGTTACTGTCACCGGCATGTACCGTTGGCAAAGAAAACCCATTATTAATAGCAGCAGCCCAGCCCAGGGGTCCGCTGGGAAATAATATGTGACCTTCTGGCGCGGGCAGAGCGAAAATACTCGTTGTATCTGGATGTAAGCAGCTCTGGGCGAGGCAAAAGTTGATTTTATTAAAATATTAATAGAGGATTTTTGTCGAAAAAATGCAGGCTTGACGTTATGGAGCATGGACATGGGTACCGATGGCCTCAATACTCGCACAAGGAATCCCGAAGCCCGCGCAAAGTGGCGAAGAAAAAGTAAGAACGCGGATCCTGGGCGTCGAAATGGACGCCTCGAATGCAACCGGGACTTAACGCATAGTATTATAAGCATATATTATAAACTAGCTGTGCCCGCGACTTCGTCCCCGTGGATACTTTTTCGCGGAACCCTAAAAATAAAAAAGTAGTTTAAGTTACACCTTTACAACATTAAGTATCTGCCAGTGTAAGTCCCGTCAAAATTGGTCCAACTGTTTTAGAGATTATTCAGAACATCTAAACAGACAGACAGACAAAAATTCTAATAATTACATTTACGTAATCTCCTGGGCCGAGTTATCCACCCAGATATTATTCATATTTTTATTTTCAAATTACAACCAGACACTTTAATTTTATTTATCTGAAAAGATATCGCACAAAATTTGAGGTCGTAAGTATGATACAGTTCAAGTATGTAAAAGTAGTTAAAAAGCGCATTTATTGTTATTAAAGCAGTAATTAAAATTATTGGCATTTTGTCTAGTTAATGTGTTGATAAGATTCATCAACAAAACAAGTAAAGCCGGCGGTCTAGTTACTCGTTACACTAATCATTTCCATTTATAAACTAAACCTTACCCTTCTACCACTGCTAAAAATTTAAATTAATCGTAAAGGGTTTGTATCAAATTTTAATCAGTAATACTAGGCGTATATATAATGTAAAATAACTTATAGGAGCCGGCAACACAACAAACCTTTACTGCCTCTTACACGCAGTTTTACTAAGGATTTTTATAATTACTAACCACTCTTTTAGCTTTCTAGTGTTGATAGAAAATTTAGATTAATTGCAAAGATTTTTGTCAAATTTAAATCAGTAGTAAGTCAAATGCAATGGAGAATAACTTATAGGAACCGGCAACACAAGAAAACTTTACTGTCGCTTATACGCAGTCATACTAATAATTTCCATATTTACTAACACTCTTTTAGCTTTCTAGCTTTGATAGAAATTTTAGTTCAATGGTAAGAATTTAAGTCAAATTTAAATCAGTAGTAACTCAAACGTGATGGAGAATAACTTATAGTAACCGGCAACATAACAAACCTCACTTACTTACTACCTCTTACACGGCGTCCTACTAATAATGTCCATATGTACCAAACACTCGTTTACCTTTCTAACGTTGACAGAAAATTTAGATTAATTGCAAGGATTTGTGTAAAATTTTAATTAATAGCAAGTCAAATGGAATGGAGAGCAACTCGCAACTCAACTTACAGGAACCGGCAACAGAACAAACCTTTACTGCCTGTTACACACAGTCTTATTAAGGATTTCTTTATAGAAAAGCTAGAACGGTAAAAAGTGGTTAGTAGTTATCTGCTAACTAACTTTTTACCATTCTAGCGTTGATAGAAAATTTAGATTAATTGTAAGGATTTATGTCACATTTTAATTTGAATAAGTCAAATGTAATAGAGAGTAACTTATAGGAACCGGCAACACAAGAAATCTTTATTATCTCTTTCACGCAGTCTTATTAATAATGTCCATGTTTACTAACCACTCTTTGCCCTTTTTACCGTCACTGGGTAATTTAAATTAATCCTAAGGCATTTATGTCAATTTTTAATGCTAAATGTATACAGAGTCAGTTATAGGAGCTGGCAACACAGCAAACCTTTGCTGCCTCTTACACGCAGTCTTTTAAATGAAATATAAATAACATCAGAGGGTCCGCAAGGGTCTCAGAATTGAATTAAAAAATAATAATGCCTCGAAGACTGACGGTATCGATCGATCGTATAGAACGTTACGTCGAACTCAGGGGAACGGGGCTGCTCTCACTAGTTATATATACATTAAATGAAACACAATTTGAAACATATTACTTAGGAGTTTGAAGGACGCAAAGTATTCAATACTTCGTTCTTGTTTAAATAATTCAATGCACCAATCTCATGAAATTCTTAAAGGAAATGTATGAAATGCTTTATGTGTGCATAAAGTGCCTTAAGTCGTTCCCAAAATGGCATTTTTTAATGCAGGAGTTCAGCAGACAAGCAGACGGCCCACTTGATGGAAAGCGGTTAAAATCGCCTATGGACATTTGCAACACCAAAAGTGCTACAAAATGTGCTGCTGCTCTATTATGGGAGACTGCACCTGGTCACTAATACCGGAACACAACTCAAGGTTGTTATGGCAACATATTTTAGGACAAATGGCTGTGAGTTGTTTTGTCGCCTCTTACGACAGGCCGTCCGGCCGCAGGAAATTTTATTCTTTCTCCGTTCCTGCATAGATATAGATATAAATTAGTGGTGAGAGGTGAAAAATGTCCAACAACGAACAAGAAAAACGATTTAACCAAAAACACCCCGAAAATAAATGTCTCAAAAACTATTTTAACAGATATTCAAAACAATTTTCATTGAAATCATACCAAAAAAAAACAATACGTAAATAAAAAATCTGTGGTTGTAGAAGTATGGTCTTTGACATTAATTATTGTCGTCAAATATCGAGCACGGAAGACCACTAGTCATCATAATAACAGCTCTTATGGTGGGCTGGATCAGTGCCGATCTCACATAATATCGACGTGAAACAGTTAGCTAATCGTGTTTCGTGCGGTGACTGAGTACGTGCTATGCCATCTTATTATTCCTCTTTTCTAAGTCTTCTACTTCATCCCTCTGAACCATTTTGATTCCATCATAAAGATGAACGAGTTGGTTTTGCTATGCTTTGGTGTAAACGTCCAAAAGTGACGATAATCACATCCCATGAGCTGGGTCGTCTGTCTGTTTGTAAGGTTCCGCAATAAATAAATAAAAATATCAAATCATCAAAATTAATCGTTCAAATAGAACAAAGATCTAACACAAATCTGTGCTCGCCAGTGGTTGTACACTCGTTTGCCGGCCTGAAGAGGTATAAAACTCTGAAGTGCCATCTCGACGAGCGATTGTTAAACTTTGCAGAAATTATTTTAGCTAAAACTTTTGAGCTTTTGGTATCCTTGACACACTCGTTGTAAAGTACTGTGGAGTTGTGTAGAGCGTGATGTTTGGGAACCACCGTAAAAGCTTCTTAGAAGCTTTAAGTTTGTATAGTAATTTGGGTGAAAGTTTTGTGCTTAGGGCCTTTTTGTATATAGGCAAGGGACAGTCGCGTGTTGTGTAGCTATTCATATATATCCAGTTATTGTTGTTTAAGTGTTAGAAATTGTATGTTATCATAACAATAGTTATAAGTAAAAGTGTTATTTCAACTAAAGTATTTTTAATGTATGAGGTTATATCTTATTTAATTCTTTATACCGAGTTTCGTCGCCAAATGAATGTTCAAATTTTATAGTCGATTCTTATGGCCAAGCTCTACCTGGGATTATGTTATAATTATCAACTGTAGCCAAATGCGTCTTGTTAAGGCTCTTGTTGCCGCAAGAGGTTGAAATTGGGGTGCAAACGATACAAATTTTCGTTGGTGTTTAGCGCTCATTAATTGACCAAAAAAATTGTTGTAGATCTTCAAGATATGAGACGTAATGTGTTATTTTGTATTTTTTTCAGAGTTATTTTAAGTTTAGAAAAAATGTATCGAATCACCTCCAAATTATTGACTTAAAACCATTTTACTTCTATATTTTTATATTAAAACGGGATAAGAAGATAGCTAAATATTACTACTTTATTTTATTCATAATATAGAATTAAAAAATAAAGCATCTGAAAAACGCTTGAAAAATCCTCGTCGCTACAAGCCTTAATGACGTTAATAATGCCGTTAACACTTAATATTAGTGTATATACACATACGTTAAACTTGTTTGCCAATACTTAACGTCATTGACAATTAATAACAACATCGTATCACAAATAACGCATTGAACTCAATTCTAATTCTACATGTAACGAATTATAACATTATCCCAGATGGAGCAGTAAAATTATTGTTACGTGCGAGCGGGGTACGCACTTTTCCTTCCCGAACTTTCTATTCTAGAACATTCGTTCTTCGTCTATCTCTTTCTTAAATATATCCGTCCTTGTCCTTTCCTTTCAGAATTTTCTATCTTTTCCTAAAAGTTCTTAAACTAACTAGATGGTTCCACTTTCATTCGCCACATTATAGATACACATCTCTAGTATGTAAAATATAACAGCTCTCCTCTCTCTAAAAATGTATTCTATATAATGTAACTGTGTTTATTATTATTTTTAATTAAATAATTAACTGTTGTATGTATGTATGTATACAAGCACATTGTTGTAGTGTGCGTGTCTGACGGTACTATCAGTTGTGAGCGTGCCGTCCAATCATAACCAGTATTGGTCTCGCATGTCGCCTTTATGGAATGCTTTATGACTCGTGTACAAACATGCACTTTGCTAATTTTTATATATTATAATTGAGCCGCTCTAAGAAGCCTTTTTTGAATGATGGACAGAGGTTATCTTCACCTATGGACATTGGTGACACCAAAGGTGCTACCTATATATTAGGGTGGCGCATAAAACCTTTTTTAAAAACTTTTTTTAGTCTCGACAGAAAAAAAATAGTTTTGGATGTTTTAAGAACTCCCTCCAAAGGACAGCTGTAAAAAAAATTAAGAGGTCGCTCCAATTTTTTTAAGATTTCAAAACTCGCCAATATTTTTTTTTCTCGATACGGTCGAAACCAAAAAAGAATACCTTTCTAAAAGTTCTAGTTCAAAATTTGAATTTTAAAAGGTCACTCATAATTATTTAAATTTACTAGTGCATTACATTAGATTTATTAAAACAACAAAATCTAACATTTTTCACTCGTGACTCAAAAAAAAAGTATTTTTTGCGCCACCCTACTATATGCTATTATATAAAATAATGCATGCAGAAGTCGCTGAAGGCCACGACACACCTTTCATGATCAATTTGATCGTGTACTAGCAGAAGGTGATGTCAGGAGCCTTAACAACAGACGAGCGTACATGACAAGAGCTATGAATGTCAACGAAGCAAGTGAGGTGTGTAAGAATAAGCTTGTATGGCGCTCTGTTGTTCGTTCCTACCCCGCGAGGGACCTGGCGTGAAGTTATGTATGTATGTATGTATAAAATATAGTAATAAAATGCAACTGTTTAGACATAATAAACACGTAGAAATATGCAATATAAATACTAATTATATAAAATTACATTATATTGCAGTTAGTATTTCCTGACCATGTTCTTAAATGTCAATAGAGATTTTATTTTTATTACATCTTCCATCCATTTCATTCCATCAACTACCCGTCATACACGTCTTGAAAACTTACTTATCGCAATAGCTTTTACATTAAATTGAATAAACTACTTTTAGAACAAAGAAGCCATTAAATATCATTTACCTACTACGAAATATTTGACCTTTTCAGGGCTAGTTCTGATACTTAGAACTGTTTACTTATTAAGTTAAGCTCCATCCACCCACTCACCGTTAATGGGAAATATTACAGTAATCCCACAGTATAACCTTCCCTTAATGTATTTAGTAAATTATAAAATTGATAGTATAGTACTGATAACTTCTTGATAGTTTTTTCAAATAAAAATATACATTTTTTTTAAACTGACTATTAATGCCGGTATAGAATTCAAAGTTGTTATGGTGGTAAACTCTAGACAAGGGATAGTAACCATTCACCCATACGGGCAAATGCCCTACTAAGTGGAAATTAATAATGTTACGAGATGCTAGACTGGAATTATAATGCCATTGGAATTATTATATTGTTTATTAGAACTATACAAACACGTATAACACAGGTACAAATATAACCGAACACAATAAATCGAAACCTAATTTAGAAAGTCGTAACTCAATAAACCGCGCAAAGTCCGTCACTATTAGATTCTCGACTGTACACACGTCACGCCTTGATCGTATTTGTCGCTGAACTGAACTCTCTTCATCAGGCCCTGGTTGTACAACACAAATGTGCCCGTATCTTAGTCGACGTAATCCGCAACACCTGGCTAATGATACTAATGAGCTACTATAATATGCTATTCTCCTACAATAGTTAGTAAACGCATGCCAATAAATAATTGAACAAAAGAAGACGACCATAAAAGGACAAAGATTTGTTCAAATGCTGGCAGATAATAAAATGTGCTTCTACAGATCTGTACGTGGAATTAGTCTTTGTCGGCGCCTAGGTTGTAACAATAATTACAAAATGAAAAGGGACATTCTAGGCGCTCATACGCACTATGCGTGTAGCCGTAGTCTGTATCCGTTTGCGTTTGACCACTGTCTCATCTGATGTTGAGTGATGAGGCAGTCTAGGATGGAGCACGCTTATCTAGAAGATACCTATTCACTCGTGACTTAAGACTTTAAGATTGTATTTGTTATGAAAAACAGACTTCGCCAAATTATTCTAATCTTCGGCAGCGTGCACCAGAAAAGATGAAGCGAAACGCTTGGCGGTTTTACTACACTGTAACGGTGGCTCAAACCAGTACGTCTGGTTGTCCGATGGTAAAACTGATTTCTTTAAGCAATACACTGCGACTTCTCGACTTACTTGACTGACTGCTGTTACTCGAAGCTGACTGCGGCGTTGGGTAGTTGGGTGGTTGCTATACACACTATGCGGCTCTTATGCGGCCCATACTCAACTGCATATTGCGGTTATAACTCCGTCTGCCACAATACGGATACTTGCTTAGTCTGTACAATGCCTAAGTACCAAACTTTATTTTTAATCAGAAACAAATGTTTACTTCAATAATATTAGTATCTTTTATATCACACAAGAATATCAAAGGCATCGTCCCTATGATATAAAAAAGGTATATTTTTACATATAGTTACGTCATAACTTTCCTGGTTGGACATGAAATTCTGAAAATACGAGTCGAAACGCGCTGACGTTATCGCCCCTCTGACAATGTTCATTCAAGTTCCCTTAGCTTGAGGTAACTCTAAGCTTAGGGACTGTCCATATCTTTCCAATTGAGTTCGTTTAGATAAGATGGATAATATTGCACGGGTTAAATTTTCAATTTTAATAAAATAGTATAACAGGTCTCGTAGTATATTGTTTAGTGGCAAAACTAATGTTTTTGAGTTATGTTTATTATGTAGATAGTTCTAGCATTCTGAAGCACACTGTAATGTCTTTAGCGTAGTTTATAATTTAGGTTATATATATTCACTGTTTTAGATTTACAACTTTATATTTACTGTTTTTCTACACTATATACTTTATAGTTTTTGATTCCCGGGAGCAGTTTGAATTTGTCAGGGTGCATAAAAGTTAGCTTATTTCGATACAGTTGTCATTAAAACGATAATTTACACTCTTATTTAAATGATGCGATATTTTGTGCTTCGGGAATCCCGCGGAAATATTCCACATCAAACGTAGACGAAGTCTCGAGCATATTCATAGTAATTATATAAAATAAGGCAATTCGTGGTAATCTATAAAGGGTTCTTTAGATATGAAAAACTACCATTGTTTTTGTTATTTGGCTATGGAATAAAATCGAAAACTGTTGATTTGTTAAGACCAGTTCTTCTTTTGTTAAAAGTGGAAAGTATTCTACGAGTTAGCTACGGCCGTGAATTGCCGTTTCGATGGTTAATGCTAGATACTTGCATTTTAATATGCCACATTCAAATCAGTAGTCATCATAGATAAAACTTGGTACTCTTTTAGCAGCGTACTCGTTATTAAACACGACACTGATTCTTAGTACAATAAGCATTATCATTTCACCAATCATTTGAAAAAAATGATAAACAATTTTACATTAACATCCTATGAAAAGAATTTCCTCTACAAGTGTTTTTGGGGTTTTAAAGTGTACTTCGTAGCTCAAAATTAATGACGGGAAGGAGACATACAATTTGCACGAAATCCTACGGACTCGTATCCGACAAAAGCGTATATGTGTGTTTCTTCCCACTGTAGACACTGGAATTGAAGAGTCAGCTGACCTAACAAGAACTAAATTCAAATGTGACACCGACACCTTACGTCGTTAGCGTGAACTTTGAAGTAATACGAAAACCACAACGAGTGCTCTTCTGTGGCAACCCAAAGCAATTCAGCCACTAACGACACGGATTTTAGGGGTTATAGTGTGTTTGTTCTGTATGTTGTTTTTGGTAGGTATTCTCGTAATTACCAACAATGTTACACGAGTTAAGGCATAGATAAAAAAGAAGAAGGTAATTATAAGGATTGTTTAAGATATTGGCAGATAGTCTGATATCATTTCCGTACAGTAAATTAATTAGGTGAGAATTTACTTTCTTAAATTGTAGAATAGAAGCCCTAAAAACATATTACGTTAGAAACAATTTTCTTTATGTTTCGGGCCCATTAACAAAAAGTATTTTCTTTGTTTCTAATTCGGCAAGATACTGTCAAAATGTTAAATTAAAACAAAGAATGAACTAAATGTAATGTACTGTGTTAATGATTGGACGAGATCATTCTTTTTTAATTGTTTTATTGTATGTTATCTTTTATGATGTGATATTCTTTATACTCTCATATTCAATTCCAACCTGAGTCTTTTTTAATTACAAAATTGTTCTAGTCGTTTTAGTACCATTAGGCCATCCTTAGGTGGATTTATTCACATCGATCATTAAGTTAATTTTAAAGTTAAATCCTTAATATGTTTCTTTTGAAATATTCTGAACGTATTAACAAGTGGTTTATTAAACTGATTAACTTTAAATATATCTGATTATATAATTATTATAATATTCTAGCTATCCCGGCAGACGTTTTCCTGCCCTGTAGAAATAAAATTTAGAGCCCGACTGCAGCGCCATCTGCCGGATGTAACCTATCTCTTATCTTTCAAGTTGAATCAAACTGCACGCGGTGTGTAGATTTGATTAAAACCGGTTAAGTAGTTTAGGAGTCCATCGCGGACAAACAACGTGACACGTAATTTATATATATTAAGATTTAAATATGCGTGTATGTATAAAAAGATTTATGAAAGTAGAAAGAAGCGAAAAGTCTATATCAGGATCGTAGCAGGTCTCAGATCTATCGTCTCTGCCTACTTAAAATTACAGCATTATTACCTTTACGAGATACAAGTAAGTAAATATTATATTATGAGGTCAAATAAAAATGAATACCATCACGAAAACACTTTAAAATTTGCATCTAATCCCACCTTTACACCTCGCCTCGGTGTTTCGTCGCAACGTATTTAATACTCCCAACTTATCATTATCAGAGTCCTTGTCAACATTCCTAAGTGCTTTCGATGGCTCCTTTATGAATTCGTTATTTTCCATTTCAATTTTATTTACAGCAAAAGCGTCAACTGCTGAAATTTTAAGTGGATGCCCAATCAAATTTTTAGGTCGTGCCTATCCTCAACCGCTTTTAAGCAGCACCAAGGATGAATTTAAATAAGCTCTCAGCACCGTTGACTTGGGAATTGCATAAATATTAATGGTCTGTCGACTACAAGACTGATGGTTATGGATTAGCAAAGGGAGTTTTCTTTAAAGTAACTCCAGATGTGTCTATGCCGTCGTAAATTGTTTCTTCGCCAATGAATATTAATTTGTTTACATTATCGACTGGATGGACCGTTGTTATGTTTACTCCAATATTGCCTGTTTCCAATTCATTATTATTGAAGGCAGTTAATGCGCTGTCAGTCAGAATACGTGACTGTTTTTGGGGCATTGCGTTCCGATGTTGTTATCAGAAAATGTTTTGTCCGTTTTTATTGTGATGGTTTATTTATTTAGGATTTGGTAGAAATGGTAGAGCGCTTATAAACATAACTGTCTTTACATTTATTTCTATCCGTGCAGGAACGGAGAAAGAATACAATTACCTGCGTCCGGGTGGCCTGTAATAAGAGGCGACAAAACAACACACACCCAGGTGGTAGGGCATTTGCCCGACTGGATGGCTACCACCCTTGGTCTAAAGTATGTCGCCTTAACAACTTTGAGTTGTGTTCCGGTATTACTGACCAGGTTCCAGTCTCCCTTGAGAGACCAGCAGCGCATTTGTAGCACTTTTGGTGTTGCAAATGTCCATAGGCGATTGTAACCGCTTTCCATCAAGTGGGTCGTTTGCCTGGCTGCTGAACTCCTGCAATAAATAAAATAAGCATTTCATGCACATGTAAATCTATACTGACATGACAAGAACTATGAATGTCAAAGAAGCAAGTGAGGTGTGTAAGAATAAGCCTAAATGGCGCTCTGTTGTTCGTGCCTACCCCGCAAGGGACCTGGCGTGAAGTTATGTATGTATGTATGTAAATCTATACTAAAATTATAAGGGGTAAAGTTTGTGACGTTGTAGGGGGTAATCTCTGGATCTACCAAACTGATTCAAAAATATATTTTACTGTTCGAAAGTTACGTTAATAGGGAGTGTCATAGGCAATATAACATGTGGCTATATACCACGGGAGCGGGACAGAGCGCGGTTGAAACCACGCCGGGCCACTAGTGTTAAATATACTGGATACTTTACTTGACCTTACTCATGTCTAATATTTAAAAAATAAAAGTGTTGTATGTTTTATTCAAAGTAAAAGAAAGTAAACTTAATCAACTTACAGCGTAATATTATTTCACTTATTAGGTTTTACTGAGAACATAAACAACCCACTGCTGGGTTGAAGGCTTTGTATTTCAGAAAAACGTGACACGCCCACCATATTTGTTTACACATCAGCGTTCTCGACGTGTAAACAAATTTTGTTTACTTCCGTTATTTTCCTTTAACCTGCTTTATGATAATGTCGTAACCTATTCGTATCAATATTCAAAAATAGAACACAAAAGTCATATCTCTCTTCCGTGATTACGGCTACTGATAAGTGGCCGAAACGTCAGAATAATAACATACAAATAAATTACCACTTAAAACCGCTACAACGTAGTTTTATTATTTATTCTAGTCGTGAAAACCTAAGAAAATATTGTCGGAAAAGTTGATTATATTGTGGGAACCCACCTTTGAGCAATCATATCCATGTTGTCGGAATAAGATTTCTTATGTTCTGAGCTACTACAATATACTCAACTTACATCTACAGAGATTAAAAATAATCATCCTAACTTACTAAAAACTAACTATCTCCGTTGGCTCAGCAACCCAAAAAGAGGTTTGGCCTCTGAAACGAGAGCACGCCACTTTCCTCTGGCCTATAATCATCCTAAAGTCAGTAATAATCGTATAGCTCGTTCATATATTTCCTCTTCCATGGTAGTTAGCACAGAGGAAATTGGGCAGCTCGAGTATGTAAAAACAACATAATGTATTTTTATTCAAACGTACTTAGGCGGTTCGGAATCTATTCAAGAAAATCTTTCAAACTGACACAAAAATCCACAAACGACATTTTATTATTAAGTAATTTTTAAAAAATAGCATTTTAGATCCAACATGCAAAAAATTAACATTGCAAAAAATCAATTTTTATTTTTTTTATGTCTGGGTTTTCTGGCTTATCTCTAACATGGCTAGACCGATTTTGATGGGACTTTTAATGGCAAATAGCTGAAGCTATAAGGAATAACTTGGGATAATTTTTAGGATTCCGTGAAAAATACTTCCACGTGGATGAAGTCTTGCTCTTAAATCGGACCCTATCATTACTTCTGAACAAAACAGCAGTAGTGACAAGACATTACTAAAATATTACTTGTTGTTGTAAGTAGTGACAATGTTTTCCTTTTACTCTATGAAGAAAATTAAAAAAAAACAAGTAATTCCGCAGATTTCATTTAATCTCTTGTCTACTTTTACAATCATTTTTCTCAAAATTGTTGTGAGTAATTGAACTATGCAGTACATTATTAAACTGTACATTTATTTGTAAGTGGATTTTTTGTCATAACAGATGCTAACCGGGTAAAGCTTTTTTGGAGGTTTCGTGAAAACGTTTTGGTATATTACATACCGGCAAGAATTAGTATTAAAGTCATATTCTGTTGTTGTTCAAGTCGAGTGTGTCTAACCAGTGGTATAATTATTTGTTACAAAGTGATATGGAAAGAACTCTCGATGCACATAAAAAGGGAAGTTTGAATTTTAATGAAGCTTGTCGTATATTAGATAAATCTAAATTTACGTTCTGGCATCTTTAAGGAACAATAGGTCTTGAAAAAGAAGATAGATACACTGTAAACAGGAATGCAAAAAATAAATGCTAGAAAGAAGGAAATGAATATGAAAACTAATTATATAAGCTCTGCAAAGAAAATAGGAAAGAAGCAGATGTGTTTTGTACTGGTGTCAACAAAAATGCTATCAATTATTTTAATTAGGATTGCAAGAAATTAGAAACTAACTTAAGCACGATTGAAATATTTAATTTAACTGTCTTTGATAAAAATAATAATATTAAAGGACTATTTAGGACTACTGTAGTACGATTTAAGAAAAATGTTTTAATCACGTATGTTTGTCCATTTATTTTTAATTTACTTTTTTAAGAATTTTATCCATACTTAAGTTTAAATTCGCACTGTTGTTGACTAATCACTTAATAAGCATTCTTTATCTCTAAACTCTATGTTTATTTAATTGTTATTTAAGTTATTTGATTCTAATAATAATAATAATGGCATATGGAGTCAACGATCATCGTACCGATAGTGGTGTCCGTTAACGGTCTAATAGCGAAGAGCTTCGACCGACACCTAGAGAGGCTCTCGCTCGGTAAATGGGTGAAGGGCCAGATACAGAAGGCGGTTATCCTGAGCACGACACGCATTGTGAGGAAGTTCCTGTCCTTGGAGCCTTAACCACCGGTAGCTTGGACCCTAGGCCCCGCTGCCGACGGACGTCATCTTTTTATATTTTTTTAATATGTGCCTATTTTATATATATATATATATGTATTAAAAAAACATAAAAAAGAATTCAAATAAATATATATGTGAAATAATAATAATAAATTTATTTATTTCCAAATAACATGGTTTAAAATTACATTTTTTAGAAGTAAATGAAACACAAATACATACATTTCTTGAGACTATTAAGTTGTCGGTTTGCCCCCAAACTAGGACAGGCCTGTATTTTGGGGGTCACATTCGGCCATGATTATGTTCTCGATTCTTTTTATTTAATTGTATGGATTGGGTGAGTTGAGCTTATTAATTCATATAATAATGAAGTTTTAGTTTTTTAATAATTTAGGGGTGCATTATATATATTTACGTATAATGTGATGAGTGATTCTGTTCTTAGGGCGTACGAATAAGGCAAGATATAGATTGATTGCTGTGACTTTTGATGTATTCATTATGGCATAAGTTATAATAATAATGTGTAACAGAAACCTTAAGTAGTGTAATCTACATATTTATATAAAACTAGCTGTCCCGGCAGACGACGTCCAGCCCGGTAAAAATAAAAAAAAAATATTTAGGGGTGGACTACCCCTAACATTTAGGGGGATGAAAAATAGATGTTGGCCGATTCTCATAGATACCGGATAAGCACAAAAAATTTCATCAAAATCGGTCAAGCCGTTTCGGAGGAGTATGGCAACGAAAACTGTGACACGAGAATTTTATATATAAGATTGGAACACCCTCTGGGGTTCGATACTCGGCACGGGAGATTCGTAAAAGAACTTGTCATTATCAGCTCCAGCCCCACAGCCGATCCGTTGCATATTAATTTTCTTAACTTTTAAATATTATAATATTATGCAATACATATGTGTTTGTTTGACAATATATTAAATTATATTCATATTCTTTATGAATCTATTGTTGGCCTATTACTCTTATATAAACTAATTGTTGCAATTCTCTTTGTTTCAGGACTGAACGCAGTGAAAGTAGTGAAAATAGTTGTGCCAGAAATTATTCAATATGGTGTACAGGACGCTGTTATATTAGACTGTGATTATACATTAGGCAATGACACATCAGGTTTGATGGTGAAGTGGTTCTTTAAGAACAACGCGAGGCCAGTGTACCAATGGATAGTGTCGCAAAAGCCCCAGGACATGGGCATTTTAAGAGGTCGGGTCGACCTCACGTACAGAGCTTCAAATGATCCTCTGAAACTGCATCGCGCGTTGAGGATTGTTAAGCCAAATACAGACATTTCTGGTGATTACACATGTGTGGTGTCCACATTTATGGAGGAAGATTCTAGAACAAAGCAAATGATTGTTTTTGGTGAGTTAATTTTTGCTAATTTTCTTATAGCATAAGGCAAATAATAAACTTGATGGTAGATATTATAGATTCCACATTTGAATGTACATGTTATTGATACCTTAAAGATCGTGTAGGTATAATAAAGACAGCGGCTCTATATTGAACATTGTGGAGTAGGTGTGAAATTTTGTCTCTGGAGATGTTTAAAGTCAAGCCAAACACTAAAATGTATTTAATGATGAAGAAGGTCTGGTTGTCATGCTACTTGTGACTTATAATATACTAGAGTTCACCCAAGAGTTCGTCCATATTGGATGGATGGATTGGTAGCAAAGATCATAGTTGTTTTGCACAGAGAATTTAGTTCAGTGAAAATATTGCATCATAATCATTTTTTTCGTCCTGGCCTTTTTAAACTACTTTCAAGAAAATTACCCGGGATTCGGGATTAGAAGTACCGCAAATTATAGGTTCGCAAAATTGCTGCCGGTCAACGAAGACCCCGTCAAAATCGGTCCAATAGCTTTTGCGTAAATCCCGAACAATCATACAAACAAAAAAATATGAAACAAAAGACTACACTTTTACAACTTTATAATATTTTTGATTGACGTATGAAATAATTGACGCGTAACAATATTATCTATAAAATGATTTATGAATAATACATGATACCTTACGATATAATCTATTACAGTTAACCTAACTAGATTAGGCTAGTGTGCACCGTGCACTGCATGGACGCCGCAGCGTTTCGAGCTCGAGACCCACGTAGGAGCCGTCGGATCGCTCGGCGACTTGGTAACGGTCATGTTGCAAAGCGACGACCGCTGGGATGTTGCGGTTACTTTTTGTGAGGCAGTAATGTCTCTCAAAGAGGCCGCAGAAAGGGATAGGCAGCGAAGTCCTTCGGCGCGAGCTACGGTCTCTTCTCGAGGTCGCCGGCCTTCAGCTGGCACCCGGAGAGGCAGGTACGCGCATTACTTCCCTCCCTGAGTTAGGTTCCGGAACGAGGGGTCCCTTAGCTACTAGGTAAAGCAAGGGATTTAACAACTATCCCCGTCTTGAAGTGGAGTGTGTTCTCCCAGGGCACACTTCAGGCACTTTATTGCGCTGGATCGACTGTTGCGTAACTATTTCTATATATGTCTTTCCATCACAAACAAAAGCGCAGGGTCGACAGGGAGGAGGGGTTTTTTAGTGGGTATTGAGGTTGCTCGCCCGTGCGGCATCACTCGGAGTCTCCACACTCCTCTGTGTAATCCATCGCAGACAGGGCGCAAATAAAGCATACAATTGCTAGCGTTACCGCCCCCTGTGGATGCGTGCCGTTTCCTAGTGACGGCCCAGAGAGTGCGTAAATCGGTTAGTCATTTTCCCTCGCCTCAAAAAAAAGGCTAGTGTGCACCGAAATTTAACCGACGGTAAACCAAAATCACTCACTGTTATTCCATACATTTTTGACGATTATTTTATTTTAACCATCGGTCAAAAGTCGGTGCACATCAGCCTTAATATATATTAAGTCATTTACATAATTTGTACTATAATAGTCCTTTGAGACTATGAGTAAATTGAGTAATTATTTTATATGGCTATAAAGATTATTTTTTTTACTATAATTACAAAATGTTCAGTCAACGTATTCCGTAACTTTAATTTTCTACCTTAGGTATCAAAAGTGTACGTTCTCAAAGAAAATTTCAAATAGTATCTTAAAAAATATTTTATTGTTTTATAGCATGTGTGAAAAGATAGGCAGACGACCTGATGGAAATCGGTTACCATCGCCTATGGACATTTGTAATGCCAAAGGTGCTATCAATGTGGTGCTGCTCGCTAAAGGGAGACTGGGACCTAGCCACTAATAAACACATTGATCTTGGCTCAGTATTCCACTTATAGTCTTGAGGGACTATGGGTAGAATACAATATAAATAAGTTATTTTTACTTTTATTGTGTTAGATTATTTGTTGTATTAAGCAATAATAAATAAATCTATACTATAAAAAATACACACAGTGTATCTTATTTGGCAGAAAAAAATGAATACAAATTTCTTCATCTAAAATTGACAAAAAGGTCCGAAAAAGTTTTCTCAATAATAAATCATACAAGTTTACTCAACATAAAGATACAAGCCAAAGTCACAAGTGCACGAATTTATATATCGAGACAACAAATGTCTTGTAGAAACAAAGAAAACGAATTTTGATATTTTTTTTTGGGGCACCGAATTTTTCTTTCGGCCTTAACTACGAGAGCTATAACGCGGTCACAGTTTTCGTTCACTTTGATGGTACAAGTCACGATAGGTCTGCGATGATATTGTCATGTATAAAACAGAATAGAATATATTTATTGCGTAATGCATGTCCAGAGATGTTACGGGTTTTATAGTATCAATGGATTCTGCCCATAATTGGGCGTGCAGAATTGACTTTTATAATACAGATTACATTTCATATCTCATTTCATCGTTAAAAAAAACAAAATAATCTATAAGTAATAATACATCTAGGGCCTTACTTATAATAATCTCGTTAAGAAAGGATTAGCCATCTCTTAAATAAGAGTCTCTTAAGCCCCTAATCAGTGGCCGTTTCAAATAAAACTTGATATCTTGTCTCTTAGCAGTCACTTAAACTACCTCTCGATGTTGGTTATTTTTGACAGTTATTTATGAGTTACTTTACCACCACCTCTTATCCTTAAGAGGAGTTTATGGGTAAGATTTTCGTTTATCAGTTGCTGAGCAGTTTCTTAAAATTTTAACGATTATAAGTAAGGCCACTAAATATTAAATGTCTACCATTAGAGCATGTCAAATATATTAATGTCAATTCATAAGTTTTTATTGTCCATAAACATGTTAACATTATAGTAACATTTAATTCAATAGTGTACATGGTAGTAGTGACTTCGGAAGCTTATATACAAAGAGCACTTTAACTTCATCGTGTCTCTTACGTGGAATGAATGAACTCCAAACGCAAATAGGTGAGGATTCGTTTTGAAAAGCATAGATATTTCAAGTATATATAGAGGAGACAGTCAACATTTTATATTTTTAATACGGCCCTTTATACGGTACGATTCGTCATTACGATTCGTCGTTTCAGACCGATTGCAACAACAAATCCATGCTTTACGAGTATGTCTAAGTCATTAAAGATTTACTTGATCAAAGATGATATCGTGATCGCAACAGAATCCAATACAATCATTAATGTCGTGACGCTAGATCCAAGTTTTATCTAAGATAGGATCGGTTCGGTTATTTTCATACAAAAATGTAGTAGTCTTTTGGGTAGAATCTTAATTCGTTTTAAATATTTACATGTGATTATTGATTTCGCTATTAATAGCCATTTCTTAACCCACACCTTTTAAGTTCTACTTTGTTCTGTAACCAGATTAAACTTACTACTATTTACTACTTACTTACTACACAGGTAATGAACAAACAACCGTTATCCATTTTCAAAGAGTGCACGTTTTTAATTGCCGTGATGACACATGTCATTGTGTTTGCTTCATTATTTAGGAAGCTTGCTCCAGCGATTAAATTGATTTACGTGGATTTTTAGGTTGTTAAAAGAATGTCAACACTGGTGCGTTTTTAAGAAGACCTTTTGTTTAGTGTTACCACTATAAGAAAGTGTAACTTTCACAACCTTATAATGTTGAAGTTTGAGTAATGATTTAGTGCCATCTTGCGACACTTTGTCGTAGACGACATGTCTTTTTTCACATACATGTGATTGTAAACGAACGATCACAACGACCAATCATATCGCATGTTGATAGGCAATTCGACGCGATAAATCGTTACGATTCTTTTCACTTCCAAAACCAAATCGTTACGTATATAGGGGCCTTCAGTCTGTTTGAATTTGAGCTTGACTCCAGTAATGCTCCTACTTCACTTGCGTTGATGTTAGTGTAAAAATAATATAGGAAGCAGTGTTTTTTATTGCATATCTGGGAAGCAGGTAGACGGCCCACGTATTGTTACCGTCGCCTATAGAAGTTTGCAATGCCAGGTGTGAATCCAACTTGCCAGCCATTCGGAAGGGACAGACAGGACGGGATGGAAGAGACAGATGAGAAGAATGGGCTATAGAATAGAGAGGGATGGTATAGCGAGGAGGAAAAGTGGGCAATCAGAACCCTCACTCATATCCACAACTTATAGATATTATTAGTATGTCATTTTAGCAATATGTTTTGTTTACACATTTTCTTCCTTGTTGTCATGGAAGTATGCATATTGTTAACCAATTATAGTAGATAGGTATTTAAAGTCTCGCCAAGGTAGGCAACTCATCAACTACTATAATATTTTAGTTATTCATGATCTCTAATAGTTATAAGGTTACAAATAACTTGTCAAAGTCAATTCCGATTTGATGAAGGCTGGCACTGAAAATCAGCGCTGTCAGCTCTTGACACAGCATAATGCTGAATTTCCAGAGTCATTGCCGTAAATTATGTGTACCCACATTTTTCTAAAACTGAATCATTTTTAATCCTTGTGTTTAAAAAAAATATGGATATCTAACTTAAAATACAAATTATAATATTTTAATCGATTAAACTAAATTTAAAAAAATACAAATCGCTACTAAAGGGAAGAGTGCCCAGAAGGCTGGCTGCATTCCGACGCTGTATAGCACTCTATGTTCGTGCATTTATTTGCGACAGCAAATAATTTTCTTTCTTCTTTCTTACTTAAAATTAATACAATTTATCAAAACGAACTCATGTAGGTACCTAAATTTATTATCAAGCCAACCCTTTTCGTTGGACAAGCAAGTTTTTTTATAGCGAGCGACAGATGCCGCGCGTCTCGTTTTATGCCGATCGCACTTGTAAGGTTTCTGAATAAATAAAACAAAACAAAATTTAAATAATATGAAAGTGCAACATGTTATCTTTAGTCAATATGTTGTTTGTTTCGTCCATGTCTAGAACAAGTGTGGTCGCGATATGGTTTTTGGACAATGATTTGATTCCTTACTCTATCTTATATCTGTGCAGGAACAGAGACATAATACAATTTCAACAAAACAACCCACAGCCAGGTAGTAGGGTATTTGCTCGACTGATAGATCGACCACTCCTGGTCTAGCGTATACCGCCATAATAACTAGGTCCCAGTCTCCTTTAAGAGGGTGGTAGCGCATTTGTGGCACCTTTGGTGTTGCAGATGCCCATAGGCGATGGTAACCGCTGTCCATCAAGTGGGCCGTCTGCCTGTCTGGTAAACGCATGCAATAAAAAAAATTACCTTGTGTTGTGTTCCGGAATTAGTGACCAGTTTCCAGTCTCCTTTAAGAGAGCAGCAGCGTATTTGTAGCGACTTTTGGTGCTGCAAATGTCGATAGGTGATGGTAACCGTTTTCCATCAAGTGGGCCTGTCTGCTGAACTCCTGCAATAAAAAAATAGTATATATATATATATAAGAAAATCGGAGATCGAGTTTTCATAAAGAATTTAGAAAAAGAGAAAAAAACAAGACTTTTCGGACCGAGCATCATTCCACTTAGTAAAACATAAAATGACTATGTTTTGTAAATTTATGGTTGTTTTTTAATGTTTTAGTTGGCTTCAAGATATTCTAGAAATTATTTGTCTTGGTTTTTTTTTCACCTTTACGTTACGTTATAGTTTCCGATAACAACGAAATTTATATGAAAATATCCCGAATCTGCATCCACCATTAAAAAATATATATCAATATTGGTACTAAAACAAAAAGTAATGGCTGAACATACAAATAAATATTTACACTACAAATTGAGAACGTCCTTTTTTTTAAAGTCGGTTATAAAAGGTAAATTTCTCTTTTATTCCTTATTTTTTTATTGAAATCGGTTGAACCTTTCCGGAGTCTTCGTAGAATAATAAAATATCAGACAGAATGACGGACAAAGACCTTAAAGACGATTGAAGATTACAACGGTTAACAACTTTCACGCTTTAGTAAAAGTAAAGACTGAATTTTAAAGTTCATTTAAAGTTCTTAATGTCGTCTTACTTAGCTGCGAAGTGAACTTTCAAAACTCACATAAATGAACATTATTTCGCCATTTTGCCTTCTTTTGTAGACATACTTCGTGCACCAAAGTTGTTGATGTCACGGACTGAAAGTTTGTCTCTATTTTTCGATAAAAGTTTTGAACTATCAATTTTCTGTCAGGTTACCGTGGCATTAATGAATATTTTAGCTTTCAGTGACGTCTCATAAAAGTTTTCAAACTTTGCTTTTGTTTTCATGAATACGGTTTTTTTAATTTATAAGAGTTTATATAAAAAATCGGGCTACTGCGTGTCAGTCCACGCATATTTTTTTTATTAATCTCCTTCTCCTGACGCACAGGCTTGTCAGGGTATTATTTGCCAAATTTATTTAGTTTAAATACATATTCCTGAATAACATTTTTTGATTTCTAAAACATTCTACTTCTTTATTATCTACTTTATATAATTCTACTTGCTTATTATCTATTACATTTAACTGTTACTTTTGTGAATATCTACTAACTTATCCTTTGAGATGAAAAAGATGAAAAGATGAAAAATGTATATTTTCGTGTCTATTAATAATAAGGTATATCGTTGACTAACACCTAAACTAGGCCGAGCCTGTTTTTTAGGTGTTAGTCCCTTCCAGTGCCTTAAAGAGAATTAATTGAAAAGAAAATTGTAAAATTTAAATATTGTTAAAAAAAAATAACAATAATAATTAGATTAAGACTGAGACTTGCTTTCGTAACTAGCTATGTTTAATTTTCAATTTATTTCTACTGTTTTACTTATTTATCTTATTTAAACATTTATTTATACATTTACTATTTATGGATTATCTTAAGAAACAGTGGTATTTTTGGTAATATCTCTTGTGCTCTATTTGCATATATTTATTTGTCAAAAGTAGTCTTGCTTTATTTATTATAAAATATGCTATTTTATTTTACGTTTGTCTTATATAAATTTAACAACTTCGCTGCCGGCTGAAATTTCTGGTGACACGCGTATGGGCAAAATATTTTTTAAGTCTATAGAAATTCAACAGACGTAGCCCGCACATATGAGGGGCTGGCTCTCCGTGCGCGACCGACACCCCCCATATATGCGGAGCAAAATTGTTAAGTATATATGTAAGAAAAGAAAGAAAAAAGATTTATTGACTAAAAATACGACGCTATACATAAAAGAAAAAAAAAACAATAAATTGTCAATTTTTACCCAAAAACATGTATAGTATTAAATAAACAAATAAAGGCCCGTACGTCGAGTTTTTTAGCCAACGAGGTTGACAACTCAGCATTGTGCTGTTTCGGAATTTTTTAAATCCCGATACAGCGCTGATTTTCAGTGCCAACCTCCGAACACTTGACCCAATAACACACACACACACACATATATATAAGTTATAAGTTCATCTACACCTAAAAAAACCCATACAGCATAGACACAAATACAAACACACATAAATATACTGTGATTATATTAGAAAAACAAAATTAAATATAGTAATATTATAGTAATAATAATATATGTCCACGCATATTGAAGCATTCCGTGAAAACGGCAAAAATCTTACTCATTGATAAGATCATACAGAGTAACAGGATATCCTTAACCCACTGGGATTCTCAAATTACAGTACCGGAGACGAATTTCCGGTTGATCCAGAACAAGACCGACGATGACACTGTGAACGTCATCTGTGCGGCGGACGGCGCGTTCCCCGCACCAAACTCACGCTAGCCACGCCTGAGAGGTGAGCATTTGTTGTTTTTTTTTGAGACACGTGTACATTCTATATAAAAACCACAAGACAGTCTGCTAGTTTACTTACCTACAAAAAAAATGCAGTTAACATTTTCTTAAATTTTCGCTACATACATCTATAGATATGAAAATTAATTGCTGTCGTTAGTTTCGGTAATTTTGGTTTTGAATTATTGTGGAATTCCAGAAGTTTAAAAGGTGTGTATGTAATATATGAAAATAATACATAGAATATAGTAAAAACCACCATTTCTTTAGGTTTATTATAAGATTATCTTCTTAGTAAAATTTTAAGATAAAAAATAACACATAAACATATGTCTATCTGTATATCTTGAATATCAATTTTATATATCACATATTCATGATGTATCTATTAATACTAATATATACCTCATATTATTATTATTATTAAAATTTCTACTAAGAA